>VZRV01006913.1:155395-249961 GCA_013398115.1 Falcunculus frontatus | reverse complement strand
ATTATTTCCTGGCATTGGTAAGTAGACACTTGTAGTGGGAAAGTTTTTTTTCCCTCTTTTTTTTTTTAATTTTTTTTTCCCTTTTGAAAAACTTGTGGAAACTATTTCTCCCGCTCCCACAGCGCTGCCTCCAGCTCTGGGTGAGGATTAAGTCTCCTTCCCCCCCCCCCGAAAATAAGAAGAGTGGCTGGTTTTGTGGCTCTTGCTCTGGTTTCTGGCTGGGTTTGGGGTTTGTGCTCGAGCGAGGAGGAGACTCTGTGTGTGTTGTTTGCACTGAGGAACTTCTGCTTCAGGTTTACTAACTGGGAGCTTTGGGAATTTGGGAACTTTGAAATCCTGCTCCAATGACATCAGGACGTGACCGAGAGCCTTTCCGAGACTCTAAAAGCTGCTCCATGGTGACGTGATGGGCTTTTTTAAATGGTTGACAGTTATTACAGCAAATATGCTTATTCATCCTGTGCAGGCGTGATTTATACTTCTGACACTTTTATGTGGCTTTCCGCTGTCCCTCTTTTAGCTTGCGACGGAAGTAGTGCTGTAACACGTTTCAGTCCCTTTAAGTATTTTAATCTAAAATCATTGTGTTTCCTTAATGTAGTAACTCACCCTAAGTTTTAATGCGACCACAGTAATGTAGAACACTCGGGCAAAAAAAAAAAATTCTATTTTATTGTTACGATCAAATCAATGATCAATCTGAGTACACGTGTTACAGAAATTAAGGGATTTCTAAGCAAGGAGGGTTGGGTGAGAGAGGAAGTGCAGGCCCTCAGGTAACGTGTGGCTGAACACCATCCCCTGCCAAGATAACTCCTCTATCTTGTCAGGGTTTCCACAACCAGTGCCAGAAAAGTAGAATTTCTGGGAATGCCTCTGCACGGTCCCTGACAGCGACAGCGCTCTGCTCCCGTCCAGCAGAACACCGGGATTTACCTGCAGGGATTGCCAGCTGCTGCACAGCTGGGCTTGCCTTCCACAGGTGCGGGACTGCCTTCGGGAAGTCTTGTAAAAAATGCTTTCATGTCTCCAGAACGCAGCTCCTGCGTTCGCTTGCCTTTCTTGTGCTGTTAGGATGGGATTGAGCAGGCAGAGGAGGGATTTCCCTGTTGCTGGAAGCACAGCCTTGTGTCCGGAGCTGGGCAGCCGCGTGTTCCCGTATGGACTGTGGCCATCCAGGGTGGTGGCAGGGCTCTCCCTTGGGGACAGCTGTGACTCAGGTGCTGTCCCAGCCGTGCCTGGCTCTCCCCTGGGAGCTGCAGGCACCCAGCACCCAGACCTGTTCTGCTGATTCCTCGAGTCCCGCTCGGAGGAGCACCCCGTACATCCCAGGCGCTGGAGTAATTCCCCCAGGAGCCAGTTCTGGTGTCTTGGTGACAGTGCCTTTTTTCCGTGAGTGTAGTTATGCTGCCATGCACTGGGCATCAGACTTGTATTTCCCTTGTGTGACAGGGGTTTTATTTGCTTTTTATTAACACATGCCAGTTCATCTCTTGGATCCCTTCGTTACTGTGTTTGCACAGCCCCAGCTCAGCAGGACTCAGCCTGGCCCAGGCCGAGCCTAAATACAAAGTGCTGGTGCGAGGCACTTAAGGCATAGTTTCTTCTTCAGAGTACAGAATTGGAGAGATTTTTCCAAAATCACATATTTAAATGCAGAAGTGGGTCTTTTGTTGGGTTTACAAAGGCAGTGTATTTCCCAAAACTTGAACTTTTGACTGTGAGTGCGTTTTTAGCTGGTAAAAGTAAAACCTTGGCTATATCTAAGCACAGTGACCAGCAAAAGTGACCTCCAGTCATTGCTGTGTCTGAGCTTTTAAGCTATTGCTGGTGTATGGACTTGTCCTGAGGGGATGAATGTTCCCTTAGTTCATTGGGAAATAAAGCCACACTTTCCATTTTAATCTTAGAATCTCACATTTTTCCTGAAATGCTGTTGATATTTAAATGGGTTTTTAATTAGTTCATGAGTAGTAGTACAGGAGGTGAAGAAAGGAGGGGTTTGTTTGTTTTTAATGCTTTGCTTGTATCTTATGCAGCACTTCTGAGCTGTTCCCTGAACAAGTTTAGTTTTAGCTAGTGATACCTGTAATGTTGATTTCTAATATGAGAAATAACTTCTTACTTCCTTCTCTGATGAATCATTGACAGGAGTCCCAATAATCATGAAAATACTTCTAAAGAACAGAAATACCAAAAGTGCATAGAGTAAGTGCAACAGGTTATTGTTAGAGTTTCTAGACACCAAGTTTATTTCAGTGAATATGGTTAATGTATGAGATAAGCTGCAAAATAAACTGTGAGAAGCTAAAACTAATATTATGAAGGAATTAATAAAATGGATCAAATTTTATGAGGTGCATTGTGTTTGAATGAATGAATTCGAAACTGATGTAGGTGCTGCTAGATCTCTTTCCTTTCCAAAGAATTGCAGTGTAGGAACTTTACAGAAATAGCAAATTCTCTCAGTATTTTTCTGGGATTGATTAATACTTTTTATGGATGGGTAAACTGAGGCTCAAAAAATCAGCTCTTTGGCCCAAGATGTTAGAAAGCCAAGTATGAAATCTAGAAGATTTTATCTGTCAGCCTTGCTGTAGCCAGCGAGAATATCTTGTGTCCTGAAGAAAACAAACCAGTGGGTGATGAGAGCACTGAGAGCTCAGTCCTGCCTTCTGGTTGTTGGTGCCATTTTCCAGAGATTTCTGGAGTAAGAGCAGGATCCATAAATCTCGCCGTTATCTCATTAAAAGCAACCAAATGTTTGGGACTGGGAGATAGCAGAGTTTGAAATGCTTATTGGTTTCGCTCAGAGTAAACTCAGAACTATTGTTGATTGTTCAAAGGGAGCCACATCCAGCTCTCCTGATTGGAAAAACATGGGCAGGGAGTAAATGCCAAGACCCGTAGCTGCCTTCTGTCTCCAGCACCAGTATCAAAGCGTTTTATAACTTTTCCTATGAAATTAGGGGTTTAAGGTCTGCATCTCAGGGATGTCAGGAGGAGAGCAGCAAGCAGACCCACCAGAGCACCCAGCACTTGCTGCCCTGTGTCCTCGTGTGCCAAGTTGTGCCCCTGTATGTATCTTAATTTTCTGCCTTGGTTTGAAACCTTCTTACATAGACAGAGATCAGACCTGCTGTGTTTAAACAGAAGAAATTACACAGGTTTATGGAGTTATTTCTCATTCATTCATTGATACTTAATGACTACTGTGGGTCAAGCTTTGCCTGAAACTTGTTATTTGCATACCTGCCTTCTAACAGTGACTTGGAAAATCTCTTTTCAAGGCTAAGTAGAGCCCTTAAAAGTGAAATTGTGAAACTCGAGAGCCTAAGGACACCTGATGGGCAGTGTCCTTCTCTTGTGACACACTAATAACAGACTGAACCCCCTGGTCTTTGGGCTGAATTTAGTGTGCTCGCTGCAGCTGTTGGTAAGCAACTGCTTGTTAAACTGTGAGGTATTTTCCTTTGCAAACTATTTCAGTCATGCTTGTCATAAGTAGAATTTGGAAGCAATTTTATGTAGATCCTCTTCCAGGCTCGACCCAGAACTGAGGCAACAGAATGGAAAAAACTCGTGGCCTTTTTATGGAGCTCAGTTCTTGAAACAAATTGGCCTTAAAGGCTGGTGGCTGCAGAGGGCTGACAGCAGGGACCTGGTGGCAGGCGCCTGGAGAGCCAAAGGTGGTTGTGATGCCCGGGAATGTCACTTGTGGAACTCGTTTGAGCAGCTTGTGGATGGCTTCATTGTTTATGCAGCACAGAGCGGGGTGGCTTGGCAAGGAGCAGCTTCGCCATCACCTCCCCAAGCCTGAGTTTCAGGTTACTTTGTCCATGAACGATGAAAATCCCTGTCCAGGAGTTGGTTGTGCAGGAAACATAAGTGATGAGGAGCAAACGCTTCTCACCAGGTTGGGGCACAGCAGCTTCAATTGCAGTTTGGGTTTGTGCTGTGCTGCCTGCATATTCACTGGGAATAGTGCCCTTAGTGCTCTGTCACAGCCAGAACAAAGCCTGCCCATCTCCTCATTATGTACATGGAAAAGAAATTGTGTAGTGCTGTTGTCAAAACCTGCCTTTTAAACACTCATTTTAAGGCAAAGCAGAGGGAACTCCCCAGTTTGTGCTGTATCTGCGACTCAGCAATGAATGAAAACCAATCCCTTTATGTTAATAAGCCAGAGGACTTTAGAACCTGTAAACACCTTGGCTCAAAGTTCCCTACAACAGGCAGAGCCCTCAGGTGTGGTTAAACCAGAGAACCTGTGGGCAGTTAATTGCTCAGAGTTGTAATTGTTTTTCCCACATGAACACGTTTACAGACTCCTTTAGATAAAATATGTGAAGTGTGAGTGCATTCAGATGGCAGCCTTCAGTCATTACCAGAATAACACTGACATTGTTATAGTGAAGTTTGACTGTTGGTTACGTTTTTTGATTCAAAATTAAATTATAGTAGAGAATCATCCTGGATCTCTGGATTTGAAGTTAGGTAAGGAAGTAATAATTTAGAGTTAAACCTGAGTTCTCTGGTTTAGAGCTTTTTATTTATAAGCTGGAATCGCAAATGCTGAGTGACAGTTTGAGTTTATGCGCCTCAAATCCATCTGTTTATGGTACCATTCCTCTGTGTACAGGGTGGGATTCACTTGGTAGTACAGGAAACAACGTGGACAAAAGGGGGTTCAGGGCAGTGTGAAACTGCACCCCCAGTTTAAGGTCACACTTTATGGTTTACAAATAACTTGAGGATTTTGGTGAATTTTAGGGAAAACTGATGCTTCCACGGTCCTGATCTCTGGGTGGTCACATGGTAAAGTCAGGTTGAAGTAGGCAACAAAAACGTTGTTTTCAGGGGGTTCCCATGGTTTGGTGTCTCTTAAAAATAAACAAAATCCCCTTTTCAGCAAGGCTCCTTTCCTTATTGATTCAGCAGTGTGTTTCCAAATTGTTTTCTTTAGCCACAAGCTGCTGGTGGTCAGTGACACGCTGCTTTTCCCAGGAATGGGACAAGGCTGGATGTCTCCCTGGGTGTATTCACCACAGCATTTGAACACCTTTGACTCTGTGCCCCCACCGATGAGCCCCCCCAGCTCAGGTGAAAACCAACATTCAGCTCTTTGTGTTTTATGTGGTTTCTGAGCAAGGAAGTCTTGTCATTGCTCTTGTTCAAGCAGCAGCTCCGTTTCTCATTTGCTTTTCACAATCAGAAGCACCATGGGGTTAATATGCTGTTGGATTGTACTGTCTCAGTGCTCCTGCAGTTGTAAGTCAGACAAAAATCCAGAGACTTCAGTCCTGTGGGAACAAAAGCAACTTAGATTAAAAATGCCAACTTTCTCTGCGTTCCCTAACACACAAGTTAGCTCATTCATGCTGAAGTCTCTGAATTCAGACACGCAGACAACAGTGATTCTCCAATAACTCAGACATCTAAGGCTGCCTTTCTCTCTGTCTTTTCTCTCCACAGCCCTCCTGGGCCAGGTGATGATAAGCAGTTGGCTTCTCCCCTCGATCCCTGTGAGCATCCCTTAGCTGTGTCTGCAGCCCTTGGCAATGTTGTCCCCGTGGGAGCTGCTGAGCTGACTGCAGCAAGGTACTGTCCAGAGCTGTGCCCTGGGGCAGGGCAGTGGCTGCTCCGTGCTGTGGGAGGGTGGAGGATCAGGAGCTCAGCACTGGCTGAAGAACTGCTGTCACCCTCCTTGGGGAGGGTAATAAATGTCTGGCATGGCCAGTTGCTGATGGGTTTGCTGAGTCTGCCTGTACCTGTCAGCAGAGATCTGTACCAGAGTTTAAATCTCCCCTTGTGAAAACCTTCAAATGAAGATGCTGTTTACCTTTCCCTGAGATTCTGTCACTTCAGCACGTAGGAGGGTCATGACATGTGGAGGTGCAATATATGCCCTATGTCTTTTGAGTGCCTATATTTATTTTTTTTTAGTAGTACCAGGTAACTAATCCTTGGACCATTTTCTTTGAGAAGTTCTTTAACCGTATAATGTTGATTTTAAAGCATTTGGGTGTCTCTGGTGGACTCTGGCCTTTTTGTCTGCCTTTGCTTGCACTGAGAAGGGAAACTGTCGCTTTATTTGTGCTGGTGGTAGAGGGTTGTCAGGATCTTCGGGCATATAAATTTGTCTTAACAATAGAGGAAGCCTTGTAGGGTGTGTGTACCCTTCAATCACCGGGAGTTCAGTGGAGTGTAAACACACACAGTATATTTAAGCTAGCATTAAATTTGTTAGCTGAAGTCACAATAATACACCATCAAAGGCAGAAGGGACCTTGTGTGGTTTGCTCAATCCACCTTAAAAGCTGGGTGACTTTGCTGTTTAGGCCATCCTGGTCTGCCACCAGTCCCCAAGCTGGTTAGTCACTAATGCTGGCTGAGTGAGTCTGTGAGAAACAAACTTTTTCCTACAGTCAGAGTAAGATGATCTAGAGAAGTGGGAAGCTAATGATGTGGATTTCTTCCAGTTCTTGTGAGTTTTTTTACAAAGAGTTGTGTTTCTTTGTTTTTAACAAATGTAATTGGGTTGCTGATGGTTTTTTGTGGATTCTGTTTTTTCTTGCTAATGGATTGTTGGCCATAGTAGTGAGGCAGTTAGAAAAGAGTGAACATTAATTGAGGTGGAGCTGTGAACTACTTTCTGAATGTGGAGGCATGAAAAAAGACTAACACCAAAAGTGCCAAAAGATTTGTATATGGTCTTTGGACTACAGTCTGGAACAGAGGATTGTGTGCCCTTGGGGTGATAATTTGCTGCTTGCCGGGAAAAAGGCACACAAGCTGTCTATGATTAAACATTTAGGGAGAGCAGTCTTAGAGTGTTTTAATTCACTGTTTCTTGTAAACCTCATGAATTCACTCTGCATTCTCATCTGAATCTGGAAAGTCAAGTTTAATATTTTTTCAATATTTTATGCTTTTCTTTTGATCTGCTTCATAACTCGTGCCTTTAAAATGTTTTATTGTTAATGTCTGAAGGTTATCTCGGGATTCCTTGCTCCATCCCAGCTGTGCTGGTGCTGAGCTGTGGTTGCCCCATCCAGGATGGCTGAGCCCAGTAGGGGTGAGGGCACACGGACTGTGCAGCAACCACAGGATCTGGCTGTTGTTTCCAAATCCTGACCTTGAGGGAGCTGCAAGGATTTTTGCAAGGGTTCAGCGCTAAAAAGTTGCAAACCAGGGCTATTTCACATTGGATGTAGGTAGTTCTCCAGTTCCTGAAACGGAGGAAATTGACAGAAAAATACACTGTGGTCAGCTGGACTGAAGCTGGCTGTGAGTGGTTCTTCTGTGTTTGTTTGTTTTAACTCTTTTTGTTTGGTTGTTTTTTTTTAATGCTGCACAAGTTAACTCTTGTCAGTTTTGTTTGTTTTTCTTTCTCCTTTAATCTGCATCCGTGTGCAGCTTTGGATACAAAAGCCTACCTGTTCTCTATATTTATTCTCTTTTGTCCAGGTTGTTGTTATTTGCCAGCTTCTCCATGAGCCATGCAGAGGGGTTTCCTGCTGTCCCAGCAGTAAAAAAGCCAGAGGCTGCCACTGTGCCCACCCCCAGGTGCAGCTAGTTGGCAGAGGAGGGGTTAAATCAGTGCAGCTGCACCCCTGCTTTAGCTCCCGTGTGTTCAGTCATGGTGCAGCTCCTCCTGCAGTAGCAGCTCTGCTGACTTCCCTGGGGCTTAGTCCTGAGCTGATAACAAAATACTTTTGGTAGGAAATGAAAATATTGCTCTTAAAACACATAGGGTTATGCTCACAGCCAGGATCCGTAATAGCAGGACTGGGCTTCTCTTAGCCAAGGGAAAAACCTCGGTGATGTTTTTTCTTTTATGGCATTGCCTTATCCATCATCAACAATTCACCTGTGTCGTGGAGCAGATTATTGCCAATGTAAGATAATCTCATTAAAGTCTCTGGTTTTTTGGCATTTTATGTAGAAGCCCTGCACCACTGCATTTCAGTGTGACTGGATACAGCTCTCTAATGCACACGCATGTGATGTCTCTGTGGTGCCTACTGGGTACCTCTGCAAAATGGAAATGTTACAGGGCATGGCAGGGTGTTATTCCAGTCTGTCTGCAGTAAGGTGCAATCATAAAGTGTTTTCTCCCAAAATATTTAGTTATTTACTAAATTTACTTTTGTTTCCATGTATTTCCCCATCAGGGGTGTCACATAATGCAGATGGTGTGCCCTCTGACAGAGGAAAATAATGGTACATATAAGGTGGGGGTCAGTTTGTGCTAAATGACTTCCAGATGGCAGGGCAGAGTGAGAGATCAGGTCATTCCTCCATCTGTCCAGTCAGGAAACTCTATCTTTGTTTTGCTTCTTGAGGGTGACTGACTGCCTCTCTCCTGCTGATAGCATATTGATCAGGGACAACCTGCTATCATCTGCTCAGTAAGATTTTATTTACTCTATCTACGGAGGAGTGCCCTGAAAAGAATTAGGTAAAAAGTTCACTGGCGGTTCTGCCAAGCATTTTTGTTTAGCAGTGAAAGGCCAAGTTCACTCTGATTTGCCAGTACATGTTGCACTTGGAGAAGTTTTGGCCAGACACAGCTTTCTCTTTAATCTGCAGGTGCAGAGCTCTGCAACAGGACTTCTGTGTTGTTTGAGGAGTGTTTGGGTTGGAAAGGCAGAGAAGGCAAATATGTGCCCTGGCTGTACAAGACCACAGCTTAGCTGGGCTCCAGGTTAGAGGTGTAGAACTCTTCTAAGCAGTGTCTGTTCCCTGCAGCTTCCTTGCTGGCTTGTGGGAAAAAAAAAAACCCCAAACCTGCAAATGTCCAGGAAAAAATGACAGATTAGAAAGCATTTCCTGCATGAGTTGTGTTTGGGGCCGTACTTCTTAGTGTTGGCAGCACAAGCAGGCAGGAGTACCCAGGTTTGTCTTGTGCACACAGATAGAAAGTGATCTTTGAGGTTTACTTCAAAGAGATGGTGCTTGAAAAATGCTCATTTTCTAATCAGCTCGACTCCCCAGGGTAAATACCGGTCAGTGTATAGTTTGTTGTGCACTGAGAAGACTTGGGCATTTTGGTAGTATTCTTGCTACAGCAATTAGAATATTACTAGATGAGAAATAAGTTTAATGGAAAATCTTGTTTTAATAACAGCTGTGGAGAGGTTTTAATGTAGCCCCTTCATGTCTGAGGTGATAAAAGTACCCTGAATAGGCACATGGACCCCAATTGATGCAGTGTTAGGCTGGAGAGCTTAGAGTGGACAGAAAGTCTGTATTTTGGACAGGGTTGCTGTTCTGTGCTCCCCTGCCTCCATTTGTGCAGTCTGTCAGAGCAGGAGGAGGAGTGGATGCGGAGCTCCTCTAGAAATCCCGGTGTATCCATGGGAAGCTTTGATTTTGTGTTGGGAATGTCACTCATTAGTCAAAATATCTCTGAAAATAGTTTCATTTGATGTGGAAAGATTTAAAGGGGGAAGCTGAAGGGCTGCAGATGATCATTTGGGCCTGTGTGATGAGTGTGGGTGAAACAGCTGCTGCTGTAAGCAGGTAACTGGGAGGGCTTTGTGTGTCCATAACACCAGGGCCATAATTTTATGTGCCTTTGGTGCTCTTCTTTGGCTGGGCCCTCTTGTGAATTGTTTGGGTTTTGCAACTCTTTGTTTCCTCTCCAAACATATGCTCAGCATTCACTTATTTTTAGCAGTTCACTTTTTTCTGCTTTAAAAATCTTACTTTCGCTGCTCTCCGTGTGCCCCTATATAGTCACAGCGCCTTGCTATAGAGGGGATGCTGCTTCTATATTAGGACAGAGACATTTTTAGCCAAGGACAAAGGCCTTTCCATGAAAAAGGAAGCAGCCTGCTTTTTAATCATTATTTATTTGTATTAACTTGATGGGGCTGAAAATTTAGGGTGTCTGTGTCAGTGTCAGGCCAGTTTGGACAAACAGAAGGAAGGAAAGGAAGGAAGGAGGGAGGAAAGCAGAGAGAGTTTCTTGGAAGTAGCTGGGCACTTATCCCATATGGGACAAAGCAGCTTCGTGGATGTAAGCTAATCAAGGCAAACTACACTCACAAAGAGCTTTGGGGATCTTAGTAACTGAGTGGACAAGCACTTTTGGAAATGGCTGTTCTCGTGCTCCTGTGTATTGTGACTAAAGTCAGGGCTGTGGTTTAGGCTTGTCCTCTGTTTGTATACATGCCCCAAAGAAGGGAACAGCCTGTCCCTGGACCTTACTAATTCATTATCAGTAACACAATTTAATCTGCAATTGCCTCCTGCAATTCCAGTGTAATTACTGGGGGAAGAGGAGAGAAAATTTTAAAAGGAATGGCTAAGATAGCTGTTAATATTTAGTTCAGGAAACCTGCAAGAAGCTTCTCAGCCATGTCCTGTTTCCATCAGCATTTCCATCAACATTTGTGTCTGTGGCTGTTGTGTGTGGCTGCTACCTCAGGACATTTGTGTCCCTCTGGTGTGTCTGAGGTGCCCTGGAAGGGACAGTGTGGCGTGACAAGAGCTTAAACTGCTCCTCCTTTTGAGACATGAAGTCATTGGTTATTTAGTTCCTTTTCTGTCAGTGGTTTAATGAGTGTGGCTGAGAGCAGGGGGAGTTGTGTGGTTACTGCCCTGCTCCTGAGCTTGGGGCTTGTGGGGCTTTGCTGAGCAGAGGGACTTCACATTTGTGTAATGAGTTCTGGGATTACTGTGTGTTTAGCTTTACAGCCTTTAGGGAGAGCTTTTAAAGTAAGAGAATGTTTTAGTCACAGATTTTAGGGGTTTTTTTCTAAAACACAAATCACTTAATCAAATGTTTGTATTGGTCACTGAAGAGGAAGGGCTGTAGGAGGACAGCAAAGCAGTCATTAGTGATTTATTTACTATACTGATTTCCTATACGGGTAAATTCCTCTGGCACTTAATGTTATGGTCTGTAAGAGCTGTCAGGACTTTGCAATATTACTGATTATGTGGTCAGCTGAGAAGTTAAGTGAAATAATGTTTGTAGGAAGAAGTAATTTGTGGGAGGTGGGAGAGAGAGGGAATTTGGGAGGGGATGATGTGCTCCTTACAGCTCCTTGTAGATCCAGCCAAAGTTTATCCTATAAAGAGACTTCATGAAAGCTTCATGGGCATTTCTGATATTTGTCAGCTTATTTTTAATAATCGTTTTGCAGCACTTCCAAGCCTGACAGCTGCCAAGAAGTTGATAACCACGTTTCTGAGGATGTACCTTTGGCTGTGGTCCCTGGTGATGGTGTAGAGCTGCCTGCTCAAGAAACTGAAGGTTTCACAAGGGAAAAAAAGAGGTATTGTGTGATTTCAGTTGTTAGAAGACTTTTCCATGTCTTTACATCTTTTGCTTAAGAAATGTTTCTAGTGTGAAAGAGGCTGACTAAGTTTGACAGGTGTTTTGTCTAAGTTATATGAACACTTTGCTGCTAGATTTTGAATCCAAATGTTAGACTCATCAAGACCTGGCTAATCCAGTATATTTCCTCCAAAATACCAGAAGAGGGAGCTTAGGCTACACTGCTTATTACTATGCTGATCTTTCTTTCTGTTCTTAAATGATTATTTTTTTAGATTTTTTTCCCTGATATTTTCCTTTCCTGAAGTTAAAGTTTGGTGTTTTGTTTTTGTGCGTGAAACCGAGCAAGATCAGGTCCTGCTCCTTCCCCTTCAGATGCTGCCAGCAACTTCCCCACCCCACACCTGATTTGCATTGTCATTGTCAGTAGTGAAGGAAGAAGTTGTTCAGCTTGGTTTCGCTCTTGCTGAATAAATGTTACCTTGATTTCAAAGTGAAATGTTTCACTGCCTCAGATTTACACTGATTGTTGCATAGTGTTTTGATAGGTAGTCCAGCACATTTTTTGCTTTGAAAACCCCCAAACTGAGCCCTAGACTCATGGAATGATTTGGTTTGGAAGGAGAGATCACGTCATTCCAACCATCCCATCTCAAATACAGTCCAGGAATGAGCTTGGATATTCCTGTCAGAGCTTCAGCTGACACCCGTCTGAGGGTGGTTAACCAGTCTGCTCTTGTGGCTCAGCAATCAAGGCCTGCCCTTATTGTGACATCTATTAATGGAAAAGGTCACAGCACAGCTGAGAATATGAAATGGGCACTCCCTGGAGAGCAGCATTGCCCACCCCACCAATAGAGACTGGCAGGTTGTGACAAGAGGGATACAAGGCAGGAGACACCACGGGAAATACAGTTTATGCCACTAAAGCTCTGTTCTGAAATGTCAGAAGATGCTGCTGTCAGCAGGATACTCTGAATTGTGAATTAAAATGTACACAGTAGACATGTTCTGCTGTGGAACAGTGCACAAATAGCAAATGCTGCTGAAAAAACTATTGACTATAATACCTAGGAAACGTTGATTAATTATTTCTTCTAAAATTCTGATTGTTTTGATCAGAAAAATGGTGTCTTCACCTTTAGTGTATGTGCTGCTGTAGCACAGTTAGGCCAAGTCTTTGTAGTTTTTCCTCCATGACACTGCACTGTACCCACATGATTTAACCTGTGTACCATTGATGGAAAACAGAAGTGTTTTTTACCAGTGTGCAATTTCTGTCATCTGGAGAGGATTTTCTGAATTGAAGGGTAGATACCATGGTTCTCCTCTAAAAATGGAGAGAAATGGGCAGGTGAGATTTTAAGTTGGAAAATACTCACCCCAAGATATTGGCTCTTTCCAGAGAATCATCCAAAATTGTTTGAACTTTATGGATACCCTGAATTTCACATTCTGGGAGTGCTGTAGTGTAGTCACAGATGACTGTTGTATACAAACCAAATTGGAACCACTAAAACATGGGGGTTTTCTTTTCCCTTTCAATAGGATTCAGCTTTGAAGACAGGAGAAATACTTTTAGAACTCTGCAGGCAAGCAGAGCTGCTGTGCTCACATATTTAGATTGGCTTGTGCCTCTGAAGTTTCTGTTTTGTTTTGATACTGATGTAGTGTGTTTAATAATGTAAATATCTGTGTGTGTGTAAGAAACTCTTGGATGGGGTAAACAAAGGTGTAATTAAGTAGAATCATGGAATCATGGAATTATTTGGATTGGAAGGGACATTAAAGCTCATCCAGTTCTACTCCCTGCCATGGGGGTAGAAATTCCACTATCCCAGGTTGCTCCAAGCCATGTCCAACCTGGCCTTGGGCACTTTCAGGGATGGGGAGTCCACAGCCTCTTTGGGCAATGTGTTCTATTAGTAAAACTTCTTAATGCAGACTCAAAATCCAGCCTGGGATGTCAGCAGCCCAAATGTGCACTCCCAGCATCCTCATTATGTCTTGAGAACAGTGATCCTGTCACCCACAGCTTCTTTCTCCAAAGCTGGACTTGTGTGTTTGTATCTTAATGGAAATTAATATGCACACAGAGGTGATCTTTTGTCTGTGGGACAAAAGATTATTCTTGCATCCTCTTGAAAAAGCAAATATATTACTGTCCAAACAGCTGTCTGCTGTTGTAATCAGCCCTTATGTAAATACTTCAGAGACTACCTTGCATTTTAATGTGATTTCCTGTGTATCAAGTCAAATCAGCCATGGAAAATAATAGCCTGCAAATTGGGTTATGTTTCATTTTGTCACGTTTATGGCAAGTGGCTGGCAAGGTGCTGAACTTGTGCAACTGCTGGGCCAGTGTGTGATTTTCTGCAGAATGGATCCTTGAGGCATTTCAGTCTCCTCCTCTGTGATTATGATGGTCACATTATGAACTCTGTCACAGACACTTCATAATTTGAGAGAAGTGCTGAAATATTGCTAGAGAGTGGCTGATTCTTTATGGAAGCCCTACGGACAGAGCTGGAAAGTCTCTGAGGAGCTGATCCATCCCTTTGTCCTGTGAGGAACAGAGATGGATGGGATTTGTTCTGGAGAACAAAAACCAAGGGCTGGTTTTGAGCATGTCCTCACCTGTAGCCTCATTACCTGCTTTGAAAACTGCACCTGTGATATTCTGTGTGGCTGATGGGAATGGAGAGCTGGGTCCTCCTTGTTGTCCGATACCGGGTCAGTTTTCTTTCAAAAGCTAAAGCAGATTGGAGTCAGATCATTTTGAGAGACTTTGGATAGACAGGGAATGTCTGTTGATCTCTGAATCTCTGAGATTAAATACACATTTCTGTCTTACTTAATTTTCCTGAAATCAGCCTGGAACCAATTGGAAGCACAGCAACAAATCTCTCTGAAAGCAGAAAGTCACAACAGTGTTTACACAAAGCTCTACTTTTCTGTGTTGTTGGTTTCCAAAATGTTTCATAATGTTTCCCTGGAAGGAAGCAAAGCTGAGTAAGTGGTGTCAGGCAGAAAAACTGGATAAGCTTTATGACTTCTGGGTGTTATTTGCTTGATCGTGTGTTGAAAACAAGTTTTCTCCTTTTGCCCACCTTCAGAGAGGCTTGGCGTAAAACTAAGGAAATAACAATCAATGTTTTACCTTTGTTTTTGACCAACACTGATAATCCTAGACTGAGTTGCTTTTAATGATGTACGCAAGACCAAGAAGGGATTAAATGGGATTCAAAATCTCAAGGTTTTTTTCCCTTGAGTGAATTTAACCCTTTTGAAAGGAATGTGTTAAAACGTTTAAATTTACAAGTGCACTGAGGAAGGACGAGACCAGAAGTACAAGTGAGGGATACAAATGCCTCTTTCTTTCCAAAATGTGGGAGTTTGCAGGGTTTTTTGGGTTTGGGCATTTTTTGGGGGGCAAAGGAAGGTGTAGTTTTGTATGTTTGTCATGTGAACTGGATAATAGTGTTTGTGTCTGGACTGTGGTGCACAAGTGAAATGATGTTTTTTTAGGATAGCAACAGAATGAAGGCATTGAAACGAAGTTTAGAAAATTGAAACATTGTTTAGATCTTGTAAACTAAACCCAAGGATTTTTGTTGAGGTGTTGTGGCCGATACCATGAAAATCATTTACCGTCTCCTGAAAAACAGCATAAAAAATCGGTATCTTCCACATAACCAGCCAGCCTGTAAAAAGTGGACAGGAATGAGCCACAGTGCTGCTCTTCATCCATTGCCACCATTCCAGGTTTTTAAAGGGGGTTGTCTCCTGAGTCATGTGTTTAGAACTGCTCAGCCCCAGGCAGGAGGATGCGTTGTGTAGATGTCTTCAATTTATTACTCAGTAATAGCATCAAATTCTGGGATGTCTGTTGTGTTTCAAGCCCAGAACGTTGTGGATTAAGTGCATTTTCTTGTAACTGGGTGTGGGACTGGTGTGGTGGGGTTTTCTGGGTGAGCCCGTGATTTGGGGGGACAGTCCTGTGTTTTTGATGGGCGGGTGCCCAGAGACCCCCATGGTGTGTGCTGGCAGAGACAGCTTCCATCAGCCAGTGTCAGTTCAACAAATAGCTGCCAGTAGCTTCATTTTTAAAAGGCAGAGCATTAATGGGTGCTTGACACAAGTGGGAAATGTCACCTGTTTTCTGACCATATGCTGGTTGGGAATTTGGGCTCTCTGGGGTGTTCTGCCTGCAGGTTTGCTCAAAGAGAGCAATTATTTGTGTGTCTTGTAAAGCTGCTCTCAGTCTGAGGCGGTGGACAAAAGGGTGATGGTAGCCCTCTGTTTGCCTGTTATTCCTGTGTATTTTACAGGTTCCCTCAGGCAATTTATGGTAATTTCCTTGCTGCTGGAACAGGTTCAGCAGCATGAAAATGAATGTGTCGTTACACTAATTAATCCATCCACAAGGAGTTTTAGCACTGATCATTCTGCATCCTTACAAAAGCATGGTAGTACAGATTCAGAGATTACGCTCCTGGCTTGGGATGCTGTTCCTTGGCACTGTGGCACACAGTGACAGCTCCTGACACTGCCAGGAGGGTGGAGAACTTGTAGGGGATCACCTCTTGTCCTAGAGCAGGTAATACATGGGCTAAAACTGTTGTCAGGTGTATTTTGTATTTCTCAATAATCGCTGTTATGCTAAAATATGGCCTGTGCTTTTGGGGCACTGTATCCCTAATGCTAAATCATCTAAAAACAAAAGCTTAAAGAAACCATTGAAACACACTAGACATACTTCAGACAAATTTTTTGTTAACTCCCTTGAAATCAAATTGAAGCTGTAAGCTGGCTTCTTTAAGGCACTCATTTGACCACCCATCCTCAGCAGCCACAGCAAAGCATTGCACCAGGGGGGAATACTGTTCTTATCTGGTTTCTTCATCCTGCATTTTCATCATCTAATTCTTTACTTAGGCCCTGAGGCCAAGAGGCCTTTGGATTCTGCTTGCTGAAATCTCCTGCAACAAGGTGCCCCGGGAGAGCTTTATCAGCAGCGATCTTATCAGCTGGGGGCAGGTGCATGAAAGCCCTTAAAAATGTCAGTCCCCTCCTGGCATTAGGCAGCTCCTTTCCTAACAAGCCTGGCTCCAGCTGCCCTAGGGATCTTACACCTCGGCATGGTTAGAGGCTTAGAAAGAAGTATGGAAACAAGATGAGCTCCTGTCGTCTGTGATGGTGTTTCTGCGATTCTGGTGTTTGGAAATGTCAACAGAATTTGTGCATTTGGCTCGTGGACGTGGTCTGCAGAGGCACATTCAGCAGCAAAACAAACTCCCTCCTTTGGCATGGTGATGCTTGTGGTCCCAGGCCAGAAATTTGGTAAATAGGAGTTTAAAGTTTTGTTTGTGTTCCGAGGAATTCAGGCCTGGCTCTTACAGCAGTAGCGTGATGGAGCCCAGAATCTGAAAGTGAAGTGTCTGTGCCTTGGCAGGAGGGGAAAGCAAAGGAACGAGTGAGAGGCCAGGGGCTGCACAAAGTGAGGTGTGAGCCCTGCACAGGGATTTGGCTGCCCTGACCCTTAACTCGTGTCTCCTCTGTAGGTGTGTGTGGGGCAGAGCCCTCGCTCCTGCGGGAGATCCCACACAGCCAGGGCAAGGAAGGAGGGAAGCACCCACACTCGGGGGTGTGCTCGGCTCTTGGAAACCTAATCTCCCTCTTTGTGTGGCTCCTTAATTTCATAGGAGGCTTTTGAACGTGGAATCTTGTGGGGCGTTGAGTTCTCACGTTGCTGATCGTAATTCACTGCCGGCCTCTGAAAGCCTGGAGCCCCCCTGGCATCCCGAGCAGCACCGTGCAGGGCCCCTTTTGTTATCTTTCCTCTGGGTTTTCCCATGCTGGAAATTTCAATAACTAAGCAGGCATCTTGGTTATTCATAATTCTTAATGCCATTAATCTCACTTGCAATTTAGATTAAGCATTGACCTTAGCAACCAAACAGTGATCGGTGGGGAGGGGGCACAATTATTTATGTTTTGTCTTATTTTTATTTTTATTTGCAGTGCACTCTAATGTTTGTTTCTTGTCAGCTTCAGTGTCCATCCTGGCTGCATCATCACCGGTCACTCCTATTTTCTTGGAATTAGCAGATGAGAATTCTGTCAGTATGCTCAGGCTTAAAACTCTGAGACATTGTGTGTTTTCATGAAGAGTGTATCAGTGCAAATAAAGCACTCACACTGTGTTAATCTAGATAAGTGCTGGAGCAGACAATGTGTCTATCAAAGTATTTGATCTGTAAGAACGAGTTAAATGTGTGCACCCTTACACCTCCTATCTCCTTGTGTTATTTGGTGTATAATTTTGTCCCGTGGTGACACAGATAGGGCTGTGTTGTGCCAAGTGTTGTACGGAGGCTATTGAACAAATTGCTTCTGTTTTCCTTGAAAACTGTATTGAGAAATACCCCACTGCTTTAACACTCTGCAATTATTTTACTGCTCACATTTCATTTACGCTCTCCATTTGTGAATCAGTGCCCCACTCTTAGGCCATTAAAAGATAAATGCTGAGAAAAAAAACTAACCCAAAACCTACAGCTAACAAAAAACCACCAAACCAACAAACCCATGGCTTCAATCTGAAGGTCTGTCACTCTCCATGTAGGCCTGAATTCTTCATTTAGCTGTACTGGAATGGAATTAAGTTAAGGATAGCTGGGTTTTAGAAGGATGGCAATGAATATATCTTTAAATGGCTAATTATAGACTATAATAGTATCTTAATTATACCATGACCATAAACTGCAGTACATGTCTATTTATTAGGCACTACTAAAGCACAGATGTTACAATTTGTGTTAACCTCTCACTGGTTTTTGCCAGTAAACCGAAATGAGATAAATTTGTCGCATGTTTCAGCTAACTTTTCGTACTTGTTCTTTTATCTGTAGCACTAAAGTGCTCATAAAATTAAGGGAGAGAAAGAAATTTGCTTTTCTTTCACTGCTCTTGCTACCTGATAGCAGCAAGAGGTCACAGCTTGGCCCTCCAGGAGGTAGTTTACTTAGGTTCCCTCTTTGGGTTATCATCTTTCAAAATAATAAAGGTTTTAAATTTTAAATTATGGCTTGCTCACATACAATGCTGTGCTGTCCTGGTTTTGACTGGAATAGAGTTAATTTTCTTCTATTCCCTGAAGCAAAAAAAAAAATTGAATCACACCTCTGGAGACAAAGATTGAAAAGGGGTTTGGTTGGGTTTCTGTGCTTAGCTGTGACTTTCTGAAGGAGGTAATGACAGCACCAGTGTTAAATGTTGTCCCTGTCCCCCATCAGTGCAGGTGGTGAGCTGGGTCATGGAGTGACCTGGCTGGAAAAAAACAACACACGATGGATGTGGTCTCACAAAGATTCCTTGTGGCACATCTCTGGGCATGACATAGGATTGGAGTCAGCAAGAAAACGTGAAGAACCAAAGGAAGGGTAACAAATGCCTTGTAGTGTTCCAGCAGCAGCTTCAGCACCTTGAGGAGGAATTTTAAGTGACTCTCCTCTAGGGAAGTGGAAATTATAAGAGACATGCTCTCTTGCTCTCTTTAGAGAGGGAGATGAGACCAAGGAGCAAAAGTCTGGCTACAGGAGTGAGAAAGTCTGGCTTGCAGAATAAAACCAAAACAAAAGGAAATAAAGGTGTCCCAGGACTAACAAAATGCTTGGTGAGCAAAGGAGAACAGAAATATGCACAACATGTTCAGACCTATGTATTTTTGTGCAGCCTATAATGAAGAATGCTTGAATTCTTTAAAAGCCTGTCAGCTGCCTACTGCATAACCCTTAGAAAGATGAGCTCCAAACCTGAGTGCCCACATGGCTGAAAAGAGCCTGCTTGACCTTCCCTGGAAAACAAAGATCGACACCGGTCCCGGGAGACCTGGATTTCTGGAAGGACTTGGCAGACAGAGTCAGATCAGCAGAGGCCAAGGAGGGCTGGTGCTCCTGCAGGGCTTTTAGAGCACGGGAGTCTCCAGCCTTGGGTGTCCTAAAAGGGCTGTCACCACTGCACTTCAAAAGATGTCAGTGCTTTTATGTGCTAATGTGCTCTCTAACGCAGCCAGCCTCCCCAGGCACTGGTTTGCTTTGCCACTCTGTCTGTACAGAGTCCATTTTTTTGAGCAGTTTGGTCCTTTTAGTCCTTTAGGAAAGATGTTGCTGTTCCTTAGCAGTCTGATGTTGTGGATAGCCTTGCCATGAACCCTTTGAGAATACCAGGGAGCTTACAAATAAGGGAGGTTTTGGAGTGAAAGCTTCTTCCCAGGCTGCATTCAAGCTTTAGGGTCCAAAGGCAGTATAATTTAAACATGTATATATATAAATATAAATTATTGAGGGGGAGAATTATGTTTAAACAATAATCTGTTTTTAAAAACAGTTTCCCATCTTTTGTTTGGTTTTTTTGTAGGCAGTGTGCTGTTCCTTAGAGCTGTGGCAGCAGTGTTCAGATACCAGAGAAATCCCTTTTTGCTTGGGATGTTTGGTGTTGCTCTGTCTTTGCATTTTCTTTTCCGTGGTGCTCGTTTCTGCACAGCACCTCAATAATGCATTGCAGCTAGGAGGTACAGCTTAATATTCACCGCTCCTTCCAAGGGGATTGATGTGTGAGGGAGGCTTTTCTTTCAGCAGGCTCTTTGATGTTCCTGTGTGCGTGTATGTGTGGTCATGTTTATAACTTGTGTAAATGCCTGGCACGATGGACACTGAAGCCAAGAGCAAAGAAACAGAACATAAATTTCAGTATCTCAAACCTTATCATGGTCCTGCTCAGCACTGTTTTTTTGATGGAAGCCAAAAATTTCAAATTGGGTGCAAGTGACCCAAGTCTGAATTTGTATGTAAACATGAAATTGAATAAGACCAAATATTTAGGACTCTGTACTGTGTTTTAAACAGCTAATCAGTGGACATGCAGTTTCAATAAAACATTAATTTAGTAGAGGCCAAAATATGGCTCTTAGTTAAATGGGTGAAAGAGGCAGAAAGAGAAGATGATTAATTTTAAAGGATGGTACTGAATACTTAAACAGTCTTTTCAGCAGTGGGATCACAATAAGTTGTTACATGGCTTTTAATCCCTAGGCTGAAGTGCCTGGGGCATCCTTAAATCCTTTGAAGCTACAGTGGGATTTTTTTCTTCTTTTTGAGCTACATCTGTGTGTTTTTCAGGTTCCAGAAAATGTACTCAGAGTGTCAACACAATTCTTGTATTTTTAAAAGCCCGCACTAAATTTAGTACTAAGTTGATGCTTCTTGGCAGGCCTAAAGGGTGAACTGGGGCCAGGCAGGAGAGGGAGAGCTCCCCTCTCATCTGAGGTATTTCTTACCAGTCAGGATGGGCTGCAGCTCTTTGTAGTGTAACAGATTTTATGGCCAAATCAGAAGTAAATCTACAGTTTGGCTTCTTGCACGGGTTGGCCAGGGACATCAGTTCAGTATTTGTTACTGCATCTCATAGGCAACAAACTCTCTCCAGTCCAAGGCTCAGTTACAGCACACCTTTTTTGAAAGGCTATGGCCATCAGGAGTTCACGGTGCTGTAGCTGAGCTGCTTGGATGGTTATTTTTCAAAGGGAAGAGTGAAATCCTGTCCCCTTTATGAGCAGGAGCAGCTCAGAGGCAGTGAGCTGTGCTCTGATGAATCTCTGAGTTGTGCCATGAGCTGTGTCCAGGAACTGGGGTGAGAAGGAGGCAATGCCTTGCCTGTGACACCCCTCACCATAACCCAGAGCCCTCTCTAACCCAGACAGAAGGTGCAAAGTGACCAGGGCCAAGGCTGGGCTCCAAAGACTGAAGCCCTTCATCCTGCAGGTTGCCAAGACCTGCGTTTCTAGTGCAATTTGAATGTTTGTTGCATAGGAACATTGGGGAATGGAAAAAAAAAAATCTCCACTGTACAGCTCCTGAAAGGACCATGCTGCCTCAGAATAGGATTCAATCCAAGCCTTCTTTTATTAGGGCTTTGTTTATTTAATAAATGTGCATGTGAAACTTGAAGGAGTTGACACAGGCATTTTAAGTGTATTCTTTGCACTTGTTAGGAGTATCCCTGTTTTCCTCACTGTCAGAACAAACAGTGCCTGTGTTCTCCCTCTTGGCTTCCAGGTACCTGGTAAGGCTTTACTTAATATGGTGTTTGCCTTTCTAGGGGATTTTCTTTTCTCTGAGTCTTCTTTTTCTCTGTAACAAATGAAATGCAGCAGGGAGCTGTTATGATATTCAAAGAGCAGTCCTCTGGAGCTCAGCAGAGTTACCACACACTGAAGTGAAGCTGAGCTGTAACCTCAGCCTAACAGGGACTCTGGATACAGACATGTAATTTTAGTCTGTTGCCTGGTACCATTGATTTCCCATATTGGATGGAAATCCTGCAGTTGTTAACCATTTCAAATCTACTGCCAAAGAGTATATGGGAGTGTTTAATAGACTTCCTTCTCTTTCTCTGTGTTCTTTACTTGTGAATGGCAAATACAGAGGGTGTGGTGAGCTGCCACCCCCTTGGCAAGGGAAGATCAGAGCTGGGCACTGCTGCAGAGTTTGGGGGTCACTTGTGGCTCAGGCACCCAACCTTGCTCCAGAAATTCTGGAGCTCAGTCCCTGAGTGAGGGGGTGCTTCTGCTTCTCTGGTGGACTTGGGATGGGTCTTGTGCAATGAGATGCTAGAAATGAGGGTTTGGCTTTTATCAGAAACAAAACAACCCCAAAATTATATCTTGCTTGGAAGTTTGTGGCTGAACAAAGTGCTGGCTCACAGGCTTTCCCCCCCCAGTTTAAAAAAAGTAGAGGAAAATCTAATTTATTTTGATCCTGTTCATAAAACAGAATTTAATTTTAGCAGCCTCTGGAAGTGAAAAGTTCTTCATCTTCTCTAAACATCCTTGTTTCCTCTTATCTCAAGAACAGTTTATTGTGGGTGCACCTGGAGTCAGAACCTTGCATATGTAGTCAGCAGTCATTCCTGTAAAGCAAGCAAACCCAACTGGATTTACATTTATGCAAGCAGGGGGAAAAAATCCCCAAACTGTTGAAAGTGTGAGCCTAATGAGGCCTCCGCTAGAGCATAAAAGCTATGTTGTGATAGGTGCTTGGAAGTCAGTACCTTTTAATATTTTTGTTAAATTTATCTGATCCTTTTGACCCCTCCGCCCTGTGATGTATCCAGAATTGTTACATAGCTTCAAGCCATTTGTATCCCTAGAGTTTAATTCCTGGTACAGGCAGCAGTGCAACTGATGGGTTTTTCTGCTCCTTTAATGATGTGAAACACGGCTTGTGTGTGAATCATCTGTTATTTACCAGCGACAAGGGATGTGGAGAGCGATGGTGCCCATCCTTTTCAGCATCTCAGAATTCCCAATGCCGTGCTACCTCCACGGTAGCAAAAGGATAAGCTAACTTGTAGGGTTAGGAACGCTGTAGTTTTTGGGCTTAAAGATCCTCCCCATCTGTATTAAGCATCCCCAGCTCGCTGTCCAGCAGAGGGGTCTGTGCAGGCAGGAGCACAATGGTTAAAGTGCCCCAGTGCTGGATGGAGCTGCTGCTCGGCTCCCACATTGCCTTGTTTACCTTGGCCGCTCGTGATATTCTCCCTACGTTCCTCACGGAAGATTCCATTTTTTTTTTCGCAAGAGGGATGAGCTCGTTTGTGAAAATGAAAAGAAAGCGGCCGTTCTGCTCGTGAATCCTCTGTGCCGGCGTCCCGACGTGCACAACTTGTCAGTTCTGAGGGGGAAATGTATGCGCGGCACCCAGAGCACACGTGCATTTGCATTTCAAATCAGCTGAGTCAACACAATATAATGGTCCTGCCTGTAGGTCCCTTAGAGAGCCACAGTAGCTGACAATGTGTGCTTAAAGGGAGGGTCTGCTTTTCTTCGTCGTCTTCTTTTTTTTTTTTTTTTTTTTTTTTTTCAAGCCGGTTTCCATAGCCAATAGTCCCGCGTTCCAGGCGCCTGCACCGGAGCTGTTTGGACCACTGATGTTTAGCAGATGATTACCCTGTCACGGTGGCCGGGATTTTGTTTTATTTTATAAATACCGTTCATCTGGACAGAAAAAAAAAAACCAAACAAACCCGCACAAAACCAAACAACAACCCACCACCAAAACTGGCAACAGTTCAGAGAAGAGAAGCTGCCGAAGTGTTCCTGCTTGTGCTGCCACTGATGCGAGCAGCTGTTTCCATCTGCACTGCAGCACTGCAGCCTCCACAGAGCCAGAGCTGCCGGGGCTCCTCGCCGGTGGGATTCCGGAGGAAGCCGGCCCTGCTCTCGCCTAGCTCCGAGCCCAGGGCACGCTGAGGATGGGAGGCTCGCAGTCCCTGCAGCAGGCACAGACAGGTGGCCTGGTCCGGGAGCCGTCTGAGGCCATGTAAGTGCGGGTCCCTTCGCTGTGCCCGTTCCCCCGCGCTGCCCGGAGCCTGAGCGCTGCGTTCGGGGTGCCTGAGGCCTTTGTTCAGCGCTCATTGCGGGCGCTGCAGGGGCACAGCTGGGGTCTGGCTGGGTGTGGGTGAGGTTTTCCGCCGCTGCCCGGTGCCAGGGCACCTCGGTCGGTGTGTGTGCGGCAGTGCCTGGGAGCCATATGTTTTGTCTTTTCGTGTTTCGGGTGCATGATCAATCAAACACAATGACCATTCCCAGCGAACAAAAAGCCAGCCCCTTCCCCCTTCCCAAACCCACCACCTCTGTGTTTTCGATTTAAAATGCGCAGCTCGGAGCTCCGTTTCACTGCGCTTTTTTCAGGGCTTCCTTTTGCTTTTCTCTGCACGGATGCTGTTTTTCAGGTCACATCACCCTTGTCAGCATCCATCCCTGTCATGGTATTATATCCTCTGATGAAGCATAAGCAAGGTGTCCTTAGATCTCTCCTCACCGAAGGCCGACTCGGAAAGATTAGCTGGGGAAGGGAGGAAAAAGCAGACAATTCGTGCTTGTTCAGAGCGAGTTAGCACTTTTGTGGGTGGTTAAATCGTATACGAAAGTACACAGATATGTTTGTGTGTGCAGAAATAGCAGCATCATTTCCCATTGGTAAATAGGATTTTGTAGTTTATTGGTAGTGGATTCATCAGTTTACTTAGCCAACAGTCTTTTCTCCTTAACCCTCCACCCCAGGCTACTGAGCTGGAATGCTAGAGCGTGGACCTTACCCCTGAATGGATTTTAGAAGGATTGCCTTGTCTCCTTTTGTCATTACAGTTATATAAATCACATTTATCTTAACATGTCTGACTACTGCGTTCATTACTGAATACGTATCTTAGTACGTTTTAGGTATTTATCCACTAGGGCTAGTCTACAAATTAACCTCATAGAGGTCTCTAAATTTTTTTTTTTTAATGTAAAGTGTGCTTGTTAAGGTAGCTCTGATTATGGTTGAGGCATCGTTTGTGTGTTTGAGATAAGTGCTTCTGAGCCATTGGGGAATGATAGAGCAGTAACTGATAGTTTTGCCTCTGTAATAGGCCTTACAAGTAGGTGTATGCTCCCTATTGTCATATTTCAGTATATCAGCAGATAGCTTTGCTTGAGTGTCTTGTTGTATTTGTAAGATACAGGCCTAACAGCATTTCTGCATCCTTTGTTCTTTTGATGTGTAGCCTCAGCAATTAATGTTTTTTTCCTCTTTAGTTCTATCTGACATTCCTATAAACAGCATCTATTTTAATAATATGGTGGAATAAATGGATGCTTCATTGTCTTTAAAGCACTATAAATTGCATTTTCATCTGCGCAAACTGGTGTTGATTTTTAACAGTGTTCCAAGGACTGGGCAATAAAAGACGTGTTGCTAAAACAGGGTTCAGGGGTTTTTATCTACAATTTTCACAGCCTTTTAAGAATGCATTCTGTTGGAAGAACATATTGATCAAGGTGTATATGTATATATTTATACATTTTGGGGGCACTTGAGTAAATTATATTGTCATCTCTCTCAATGACTCCTTTTATATATAAACATACTTATCTTTTGCATTAAGTCATTCCTGTGGGGTTGCAAGATGATCTTTTAAGGCCTGACATAATCAACAGATACACTTTTAGCACAGGCATCATTCAGTAACTGTTGATGTCCTTGGGAAGAGTTTGTGGAAGGTATTACTAATCTTGTATTAAATAAATCACCAAGAGATTGCGCTGCTTTCTTCAACTAAATACTCTTTAAAATGAGATAAGAATGGAGGTGTTTCTTTATCCTTGAGAAAACAGAGGCCTGTTTTATGAAACAAGAACATCCTCATAGGATGTCATGGTCATCAGTTCTGGTCTGAGGTTTTGACTTTATACCCTTATCACTGTAATTTTTACCAGTGATTTTAAAATGAGGTTGCATTTGACTTGCTTTGCACACGTAAGCAAATTCCTTAATGGTAGTGATGGCTCAGAGGCAGAAACATCTGGCCATGTCCCAGGCAAGCTGGGCAGCTGCCCACGAAGTTACAGCATCCCTGAAGTCATCATTTCTGCCATCAGCAGAGGCTCATTGCCCTAAGGAGAGCTGCTCCACAAAGGGAATGTAGGGTTGGATTTGGCTGCCCTGAGTTCATTAGAGTAAGGGGATGGCAATCAGGACTCATTACTGGAGTAGAATAGTGTCAAAAAAAGCAGAGAGGCAAACGAATTCCTTAAACAGCTGCTGCTTCAGGAGTTCCTCCAAAGTGTCCTAGGATGGGCTTACTCATTAACACTGGGGAAAGTTGTAGAAATAAACTGGTGTTAGAATCCATGCTGAAAAGGGGTCTAGGTTAAGATTTTAGAGTGTATCCGTGATTAAATATGCCCTTTTTTTTTCATGTGTATGCCAAATTCCTAATTTTAATGTAAATTTGTTTCAGCCAGGATGAAAGTATTTGTAATACACCCACTATTGGTACTGACAGCCCGGGGTGTTCTGTTGCTCATTGTGGATTGTTAGCACTCGCTGGCAGCAGCCAATTGCCCTTTTATTTAAAGAAAAAAGAAAAGTCAATTTGGAATGATAAAAAAGGGAAAGCCCAAGGGAAGCCCCTGACAATAAAAGTTAACTGCAGATGAAAGTGGGGTGGTTCAGACCTCGCTGCTGACGTTATGAGCGCTGTCATGTGCTTTGCAAATCGCAGCAGGCACCCTGGTGGTCACAGACTGAGCTCAATCGGGGGCACGTTTCCATCAGATAATAGGATTGGGCTCTGCTGAAATAAAAGCCAGTGACAGTGAGATGATGTTCGGTGTGCACGGATTTGTTGGGTGCACACACACATCTGGTGACGGTGTCCTTGCATGCGCTGAGATGCCAGTGCTGCCCTGCCGAGGGTGTGAGCAGAAATCGGCTTGCCAGGGGCTACCACCTTCATCTTTAGTGTTTTTATTTGTAATAGCAATATATTTCTATCTCTTGGTAATGTTTTTTAAGTATTAGCAAACTGGAAACGTTGCTAGGGTTTTAAGTGTTGGGAGCTCTAAGGCAGTTGTCATCTCTGAATCATATTTTTTTCTCCAGTGGAAAGGGTTCCTTTCTCCTGAGCACGAACCACACCTTGTTTTTGTGGGGCATTATGGTTGCTGTCCTTGCAGCGACTGGGGAGGATTTACATTCAGAGCCCATTTCTTGATCAGCCAAAGGGTTGCTGATGTGTTATTTCCTCCCATCAGGAGCTCTACGTGCTGCGTCTCTAACATTTGCATCCC
The DNA here is from genome assembly GCA_013398115.1 of Falcunculus frontatus. Classification (NCBI taxonomy): domain Eukaryota; kingdom Metazoa; phylum Chordata; class Aves; order Passeriformes; genus Falcunculus; species Falcunculus frontatus. The sequence goes on along the minus strand of VZRV01006913.1, from coordinate 222,989 downwards.
TTGCCAATCCAAGAGGAAAATGACTGAAGCCTGAGCCAGCTCCCACTGAAGTTGATAGTGAAATGCCCACTGACTTCAGTGGGAGCTGGAGCAGGCTCCAAGAAAGAAATTGAATGTCACTGATCATTGGTAGCAGGCCAAGATGTTGGTGTCCCAGTGGGTTGTTTTTCAATATTTCTTCTGCTCCATGATCTTTTATTTTGTTTGTTGGTTACTGGAGAGACTCAGAAAAATTTAAACTGGAGAGTCTCAGCCTTCTGCTTAGGAGATGTGAGCAGTCTTCTGTGTGTAAGGGTGTATATACACATGTATTTATAAAAGTTCTCTCTCCATGTGTGTGAAAACGCAGCCCTTGCTTGCCACCACATTTTTTATTTTTCTATCTTTTAAACCTGAAAGAATCCGTTGTGTGACTCTTAAAAGTTTGAAAGGAATTAGTCTGGGGAAATATTTGCACAGTTTTATATGCTCATACCTAGGAAAATTATCCAAATAAATACATATACATGGAAGAGTGGGATATATATAATTAGAAAATATTGAAAGAATTTGTATCTTGGGAGGAGGGGAAGCTGCTTTTACTGAATTGATATTTCGTCTGAGTTAATCCCTTGACAGATAGTTCTGCCTATTGTCAGCTTATTATGTAGAAACATAAATTTGTTTTCTTCTTCCTCTTACTGACAGCCTTCAGTGAGCATCCCCAGCAGTAATTAGAGGATGCTCTATCTGCTAGGTTTATCTGCTAAATAGGGTGAATTGCTGGAAGCCACGGGGATGTTTTACTTGAGATGTACCACAAGTAACGAGGAGATTCTTCTGTCAAGCTTCCCTGTCTTTCATTCCAGCCTCCCTTATTTGAGCCCAAAGGATCTCATCTCTGAAGTCAATGACAGCGCTCCCTTTGATATGAGAGGTGGTTACATCAACCACTTCTTCTGTCACTGGAAGTAGGCAGGTCACGTTTAGACTTGAAAACAAAATGAAAAGACCCCAGCCTCCCTCACCCCTCTATTAACAAGGCACAGCACACGTCTGGCAAACCCATGTGTGCTCTAAAGCTCTCCATACGGAGTGGGGTGCCCTATGCCATGTGTAATGGAGCTGCTGTCATCTATTATGTATTATGACATGCAGGCAAATTGGAAAATACAAACTGATGTGAGGTGGTAAAAACATGAATGAAAAGGCATTTCCTGCACATGCATTGTGGCTGTCATTTACCAGCAGAGCTGTTTCCCTGGCTGCCTTTGCTTTTTTGCTTTTTGCTTTCCTTGACCCAGCAGTCAGAGGAACTGATTGTTAGATTTAAATCAAAGATGTTCTTCAGCCCTGCGTGTTTCAAGAGGTAATAGTCTGGGTGCTTTTAATTTTTCTCTAGCATGATTATAGCACCCAGAAAAGCAGTTCTCTGTGTTACAAGCACATTTCCTTTGTTTTAAGACAATACACCTATAGTTTTTATATTTGCTTATGTCCTGGATATCACTTCCTTATCCATCTCTGATGCTTTGTAAGGATTTAGCTAGATACCAAGCTTCTTATGTAGTGCAGGCAAACAGGCTTTTGAGTGGCAAGAGGCAGAGTTGTAATTACAGCTAGAAATTCAACGCAGTTTGCATTCTCTTGGAGAAAGTGGGCGGGTTTGTTGTAAGAAGCAAACAAGCAAATAGATTTTTTACTATGGGAAAGCTAAGGAAAAAAAAGGTGTCATTTCTGTTCAGATCCTTAAATGCTCTGAAGCAACCATTTGAATTTAGTAGCAGGCTGTGGATATCATGTTTTGTATTCCCATTAGAACCAGCTTAATGTGAAAAAAATTGAATTAGTTTCCTTTTTCCACCAGAGTCTAAATTTCTTGTAAGGCAGGTTTTGGCCTGAGAGCCTTCATTGATGGTGATACTAGACAAGATAGTGAGATCCCTCCTTGGCTCTGGAAACCAAGTTGGAGTTTGCACATAAACTGAATTTTGGTTGAAGCGACTGTGGATACATCTGAGACAGACCTCGAGGGAACTGCAGAGCTCTGTTTTTTGTTTGTTGCTTCCCTGCAGTATTGTTTGCTGCAGCTCCTCTCCCTCTGCTGTGAGGAGTGATTCAGGGGATGAATGGATGCTTGGGAAACCTCTTCGAGAGGAAGAACTGGGGCTGTTGGTTCTGTTGGGGCAAATATGTAAACCTGAAGAAAATCTGTGTCTTTCCATTTTAAGCTTATTTGATTTTGATTAATCGGAATCCTTAGAATTACGTCCAAATTTACACGATATGGTTTTCCTAAACAAAAGCGGCTTGTTTCTAGGGCTTAATGTAAACCAGGTTGTATCTGACGCAGGGTACAGTTACAGTCACATAAGCTCCTGCTCCTTTAGAGCTCTAGTTTCCTTCAGCATAAAAACCTGCATTTATTGGTCTTGTTAATAAGAGCTCATTGCTCTCCTCAGAGATGAGTCCAGCATCATGCTGGGAAAAGGGTTTGGTTGCTAAAGGAGGGGAGAGATGAGCAAGGAATTCAAATCCCTTTGTTTAAGTCCCCAAGTGCAGGACCAGAGCAGGAGCTTGGGAAGGGAAGGTTCAGCACCTTGCTCCTCACCTGGCAGAGCTGTGGGCAGTCCAGCTGGGTGCCAGCTGCTGAAATGCCACTGGAGAGCAGGGATTTGCTTTTCCCATCACGCTGTGGTGCTGAGTTGGTGCTTCCTGAGCCGGGCGTTCCTGCAGCACCTACGGGATGGGATGGTTTCATTTGGAGTTCTGGAGCAGCACCGATTGTGCCCATGGAAGAGGTAAAAGAAGTCAGTGGGAAACCTTCCAGAGCTGCACTGGGCTGGAGCAGCAGCAAAGGGATCACACCCACCCAAGGCAGGAGATGGAACGAGTACAGCCCGAGCAGAGATTTTGTTGTTGTTAAGAGGTTGAGATTTTTTTTTTTTTGTTGTTCTTTGCTCCTATTGCTCGCTGGCCACGTTTCTGTCCATGCAGCTGCTCTATGTGTTGAAGTAGAGGAATAAGGGTTAGAGAGGATCTTGCAAAGTTCTTTAGGGAGGCTGTTCAGGGGCCAAAAAGGCAGAACATGGAGCGGGTTGAAGGCAGAGGGTCTCTTCTCCTCTCTTTCCTTATTAGTGAGGGTTCTTCCGCCTCTCTTCTCCACCCCCATGTAATCCTTGTCTCCTTTCCGAAAGGAAGAGCAATCCCCAGGCATTACAGGAGCACAGCCTTATTTCCACATCTCAGTGTTTCCAGCCATCTCCGTGCTCCCAGGATGAGCCATTCCCCAGGGATGGCGGGTGTCACACATTCATCCTCGCGCTTCACAGCCGCTGTTTTTGTCCCCGGGTCCTGCTTTTGAGCTGTGTGGCAGAGCTGAGATGTGGCTCTGCAAAGCTTTGTTGCATTGAAAAGGTAGTTCCAGTAAACAAAGCAATTCCAAACCTGTGGCACTGGCTCCCAATGAATTATTGATTGGTTTCTCATTGATGGTGCCGTGTAGCAGGAGCACAGGATGCTTCATGAGGGGACAGTTCCCACGATGATGTTTCCTGGATTAAAATTTTAGACCTTGGAACTAAAAGAAGAGGAAAGATACCTGCCAGGGGTATTAAATATTTGAACATCAACCACTGATTCAAACACCAACCCCTAACCCACTAGGGTGAGCGAAGTGCATCACTGGCAGGGATTATTATGTATTAACTGGTTTTAAGTGTTTTCCACCTTTGATATTGGGGTAACCTGCATCTTTTGCTGTTTCTGAAGATATTTATGTGGTTGAATATTCAGCAGTCTCTGGTGATTTAGGGACACATTAGTATATTTGCAGTTGTGATGTCTGAAGATGAGTGCCTTTAATTAAATGGCTTTTTCCTGTTCAACCTCTGAGAATAAAGCATCTGCCTGAGAAGAGCATAGGGATTTAAAAAACAATTTCAGTTCTGAGTCCTGTTTCTGTGGCGTAGATATTTTCATTATTCAGGCTGAAGCCAGTAAAAGAGAAAGCAGGCTGGCCAGAAAGGATGGGGGATTGTCTTATTATTCATTTATATCAGTGGTGTTGAAAAACATACCCTGCTAGATCTCAGGAAAACCAATAAAAAGGAAAAATTTAACATGATTTAAAGCAATATGGGGAACTTCGTGCTAATCAGTTAGAAAAATGATTTAAGTGGATTGAAGTGCTGCTGTAAGTGTGCCATGTTATATCCCGCAGTCTTTTTTCCTTCAGATGTGGTTTCCCACAGCTTGAGACATTTCTCTCTCGTTGCTGTGTGAAAGCAGGAAATGGCTTTTGTTGGGGGAGTGGGAATTTGGCTTCTGCACAAAATGTGCTAAAAATTGCTGAATAAACAAGGAGAAAAAGCAGGAAAAAATAATTCCTTCTTCCCATTTTAGTTATGGTAGGAAGATTGCTTATAGGACAATAGACTAAAAACCAAAATTCAACATTATTTTTAAGATGATTATGCCCTTTTAGTTCTCCTCCACTGCAGTTCTAATCCTGTTCTCCAAATATAGCCATCCTGTGAGGAAAAACTGGCCTTTTTATAGCAAGTGATTAATGTTTAAGGTATTCCTGAGTTTCTTTTTGCAAGCTATTATAGAAGACACATTTCCAAACTGATCTGTGTGTCTTGGATAACACACAAGGTATTATTTTCCCTTGCTGAAGTCCCACATAATGATCCGAAAGGGGAAGCCATAGCATTTTATTTCTGTTATCTCACCTATGTAAAAAAAGAAAATCCAGATTCTTGTCTCTGAGCTCAGACACTGAGTTATCCCAGGACTTCAGGTTGGAAGCCCCATTACTGGAAGAGCTGAGAAGTGACTCAGTAGCATTAAATCAGCAGCAGTGTGTGACCATATTCACGCATTCACACCAAATTTACCCTGCTGTCAATCATTGACACTTCAGCTGAGCTGTCTGAGGTGCTCTGGGGCAGCAGAGGATTTGACAGCCTTTGGGTTTGGGTTGAGGTGGGGGCACAGAACTGCTCAGGGCCAGAGAATGACTCTGTTTGCAGGATCACCTTCCTCCTTGTGTCCCAAAATTCAGCCTTGTGCCTCTCACAACATGACCTCGTGGGCTGGCAATACCACCTTTGTTGTAATCATGGTTATTTTTCCAGGGAGCTGTGTTTTCTGTAGGAATATTTATGCTGAAATAATATTAAAATCCTTCTCTGGAGAGGAGCTTCTGTCCTGCTCTCTGCAGACATCCCTGTCAATATGAGTTCTTGTGCAATTGTCGTTTCAGTGGAATGGGATTTATTTGATAAAAGCTTTATTCTTAAGTGAGAATTGCAAAGGATGTTTCTCTGCTGCTTCATAGCTCAGGCCCTAAAATGAACATGTGATGTTATCCTGCTCTTGGGTTGAGCAGAAAGCCTCTGCTGAGGAAGGAGCTGCAGATGATTTTGTGGAATATTACTTTTGAATACAAAACATGATTTCTGTTTAAACCTTCCAGCTTTGATTGTGTTATTTCACAAAAACCTTTTTAAAAAATGGCCCTCTCTCTTTCCTACAGCATTGTTTTTAATTAGTGTTTTAATGCATCAGAAAGATAGCAGGATAAAGAATGAAGATACCAAGGAAATTAACCTCATCCCAGTTCATGGATTTCTTCCATAAAACCATTTTAAGTTGCTGTGATTAAAGAAGCTGGAGTTGTACTTTTCATTGAGCCATATCCAGTTTTAAAGTGAAAAGAAAAGAGAGATCTGGTGACTCAGCAGTGGTGACTGTTATAAAGTAAGACTAAAATTATTCTTCAGCCTTGTTGTTTAAAATGAAATGATCCTGTGAAGAAATTATGGCTTTGTTTTGGTGGTCAGACTTTGCAAGGCAGAAACCTGTAGAATATAGCACGATTATTGCGGGCAAGTAGCTCAAGGTGTGATTGCCTTTTCTGTACTCATAATGTATATTCTGTACATGTGCTGTACATACCAGCTAGCAGACTGAACGATTCCCCTGTAAGGTGATGCACTTTCTCAGTGCAGACTCAGCACTAGAAATCCCTGAATTCCCACTGACTTCTGGCCAGTGGTCTGGGGCATTTTGTACATCACTGGAGCAGACCCTCAGAGCCCAATACCCTGTGGTTTTCCTGTGTCCGCCTTGCAGGTACCAAACATGATTTTATTATATTCTCAAGGCTCTATTCTCATCCTGTGTGTGCACATCAGTAGGAATGTTCCTGTGGGACAATTGTGTCACACCTGTGGGAGCAGGATGTGAGCTGAAGGAAATCTTGGTGATCTGTTTCCTTCCCAACATCACCTTCTTGTGGCCCATTTTGTGGTTGGTCTGCTCACAGTATGGGTTTGTTGTGAGTTTATTTAATCCTAGGATGGATGATCTTGTCACTGTGCCCTACAATAGTGTGAGAGAGGTCCATTAATAGTTAATGGTCAGAAATGTGTCCCTAAAGGAGCTGTCTTGTAAATGGAGTGTGGTGACATGTTGGTACCTCCCCCAGCTCCTGACTCAATATAAGCATCAGATCCAGCACAGAGAACATTCCCCAGGGAGCAGAGGCAGCAGGACAGATGGCTTTCCATGGTCCCCAAAGTGTCACCCACCCTTCAGCTCTGGCAGGCTGGGCTGAGGTCACGGGCTTTGCTCTTGTCTGGGCAAAAGGTTTTCACAAAATCACAGAGTGGTTGGGGTTGGAAGGGACCTCTGGAGATCATCTGATGCAATCCCCAGAGAGGGTACAGAGCTCTCTGTTCTCTTGAATTCCTCTGAGACACCCTCTAATTTCAAAGGCATATTTTATCAGAGAAAAGGGAAATACTGTTTGTGAGGTTTATGCCTCTCACCATGTGTATTTGTGTTGTTTTTTAAAACCATGCATTTAACAGATCTGTGGGTGCTAGGTTTGATAGGTAGGCTAATTCCAATTTGGTAGACACCAAATATTGATACCTAAAATAACCAGATAACTCTACCATTGCATCTCTGTTTTCTGTGGTTGTTGTGCAAATTCAGCATTAAAATTTAAAATCCGTAGGGATGTTTCAAAGCATGTAATAGCTAACAATCATGTTAAAAGAAGCTAATTTTTGGGGAATGCCATGTTAGCTGGAAGTCACCGTGTAGGCAAATACTGTGCAAAAATCACAGCATAGAAAGTTGGCACATCTTTGATATTATCCTAACCTAGTGCTGGGATTAACAAAATGACCTTTTGTTGTAGCTGTAGAAAATTCTTGGTCCTCATGAGTAGGCCCTTGGGTCAGCTAATGGCTGCTGGCCTAAAGTGGTAACTTGATCTCCAGGAAAGGAATTACCATTTGGGCTCTCCTGATGATTCTGAATTATGATCCAGAGTTGTATTTGTAAGAGTTTGAAGGGAAAAAAAAAAAAAGAGGGAAGACTGTACATGTCTCTGTATGAGATTTGTGTAACTGTACCACAAGTGATACCACAAGATGAATTATGAGAAATTGTCAGTTATTTAATTTTATATAAACAAAAGGAAAAAGCCCACAAATGTTGTGTATAATGAGCAGTTGTTTTCCCCCTCTGGACTCTGCATACATTTACAGCAAGAAGTTTTTCATGCTGTTAAAAGGTCCCAGCCTGAGTGGATGAGGCACACTTGAACTGAGCTGACCAAGGCCACTGAACTCCATGAACTCCAAAGGTCCCTTCCAGCCCAAACTATTTTATGATTCTGTGTATGTGTAGCAGTTCAGAGGCAGAGTTGAGATCAGGATTGATCTTCATCTGGAGGGATGTTTTGCTGAGACATCCTGCCTCAGTGTTCTTTTTTTGTTGTTGCTTACTTGGTTTTGAGGGAATTTGAAGAACTACATGGGAAAATCAGTTTAACTGTTGAAAATGGCATCAGGAAATCTGAAAAGGTTTTATCAGATTTTTACAGTGAATAAGCTTTGACTGAAATTAATGCACATCTCTGACTGCCTTGCTTCTCTGGCTTTAGAAACTCTAAAGCTCGGAGTTACTGAGTGTCTTTCCAAATCTGTCAGCCCGGGTGGCCCTTGCCACTGCAGTAAAAGTGCCTGCTTAAGTAACACACAAGCAGATTGACCTCAGAAGGATGCAGCCACTCCTGCAACCTTGGTTCTGGGCTCATCAGTAAACCACACCTGAATTATTCATGCAGGCTGTATGAGGATCATCTCTGAAAATGATCGATGGAGGTGAAACTGCAGAACTCATTCCTCCTTTTTATTTCCAGCTCATCTCCCAGCGGGAGATACCAAGAATGAAAACCAAAGTTAATCTTCAATACTAAATTGAACATTTTAAGAAGTTGGGTGGTTTTTTTTTTCCTTTTCTCTCTGATTGAGTTTCCTCTCTCAGTGCGTGATAAATTGTTCCGTAAATACTCATGTGAAATTTATACCTTAGCTTTATGGTATAACAGCTGCAAATGCTTTGGAGGGCCAGGACTGATGGAATCTGTTTCCTTTAGGTCTTGCCACAGACAGTGCTTTTGCATTAGCACTGCAGTGTTTGGTCTTTGGGGCCCTTTGTGCCATGGCCTTGGGAGTCTGTGTTTGCCTCAGATCCCTGTCAGTGCCTCATACAGGAACTGGCCACTGTGTAATGATGCCCTGGTGGCAGGTTCCTTGTTTGAGTCCTAAGGCTCAGGGAAACAGGTCTGCAGAGGACTTTAATGTGACTTTAAGTTTCCTAGAGGCGATGGATGTACTTGGACAGACATTTTCCCCTTGAGCTGCAGCTCTAGCTGGTTGTAAAGAGCATGTGGATATAAAGATGAGATGGGAAAAAGACAAAATACCCATTTCTGTCTTCTCCTCCTCAGGGAGCCCAGCTGTACCTCAGGAAAAGACTGTAGGAGTTATTACCAGTTAAAACTGGTCAGGGAGGAATTGTTCATCTTCTGAGTCCTCAGTTTCTCTGTACATTTCCAAATGTCCCTCACACTACAATTAGAGGGCAATCTGCAAACAACAGCTCTCCAATAAACCTTTGCAGTCCTTGCTTTCATTGCATTACCCTCCGAGCACTCTTGGGTGGCAGTGGAGCACAGTTTGGTTTTGTTGTTGTCTATGTGTGTTGTAAGGTTGCCTGGTTTATTTCACAGAATCACAGAATTACCAGGTTGGAAGAGACCTTCAAGATCACCGAGTCCAACCCAATATGTCCTATTTCCAAATACACCATGAGAATGAAGTCACATCAACAAAACATAGAGACAAAACAATTGGTGAACAGAGTTTTTTGAGTACCAGTGAGAAGGTTGAGTTTATGGAGTGCTTGCAGGGCAGCAGTGATATTGCTGACAGGTATGAGAGACATTAATTAATCCAGGACACGTTCCACTAATTAGGGAAATAAAACATACTTTTTCCTAAGTGCAAAGTTTGGAAGAAAATGTACAAATTGAAATTGAGGCTGTTCACCTTAGCTTTTGTGGAGCAGATGCCCCTGAAGCCAGTCTTCATGTTGTTACTTGTGATTTCATAGCCCTGGCTGATGGAGAGCAGCTCCTTTGGCTCCATCCCCCTCTCGCCACTCTCAGCACAGGCAGCACTTCTCAGTAATGCAGCTCCAACTCCTGGCTTCAGAAATTCATAATATCACCCCCCATTTCCTCTCCAGATTGTTCATATTGCACACCAATAGATCAGTACTCCATAAAATAGTCAGGCATGTTTGTTTGGTTCTTCTTCCTGAAGTAGGCTATACACTAAATAAAAATTCTATATAGATTTAACATTAAATGAAGTAACTCTGCAAAAGCCTGTGGAGCTCCCTTGGCACATCCCAGTTCCAGTTTAGCTCCTTTGAGCCCTTCCATAGGAGGTGATGCTGCCGAGCTCTGTCCTCATGTCAAAGTCCTGCTTTTCTTTTCTATTCCCTTTCACTGCTGTGAAACGGAACCAGGGAGCACACTGGTGCTGGCTGTGCTGCTGCAGTGTAAATATTGGAGGAACCCGAGGCAGATGGCAGCGTTCCCGACACGGCCCAAGGCCACAGCTCTGTTGAAAGCTACTTTTTAATGAATTGAGTTTCCGGGTGGCAACTGGGGTGACCTCACTCACTTGAGGGGCTGTGTCTGCCTGACGAGGGCAGGCAGCGAGGAGAGGCAGGGGAATGAAGAAATCTCATTCTTGCTTCCTGACTGCTTTCCAGCTGCACTGACAAAAAGGCAATTTTTCATTCTGAAATCGGGGAGGATTTAAATCGTAAGAGCCTGTGGTTTATAAGAAAAGGTAATGTAACTTATGAGGCTGGGTTTCCACACGGCCAGAGGTGAGGAAGAGAGGTCAGCCCTGGTGACTGCCTTCAGTATTTCCTCCAGAGATTTATGTAACAGGCTGGGCAAGAGCTTGGACTTCCCAGATGAGAGTGGGAGTGCTCAGGCTCCACAAATTGATACAGTGTCACCAGATTTGGTTGATCTAGTCTGATTCTTGGATTTCCCTGTTCTCCCTTGCTGCTGAACTCCATCTGCATGTGTTATATTTACTGTTTACTGACCCTTTCAAGAAGGGACATGAAAGAGACAGACTGAAAGAATGTTTTGTGACTTTTACAATCTATATTTTTTCGCCTGTTGTGTACAAATCCAAAGGATACAGAAGGAAAGATGTGGATGACATGTTATGAAAGTAAGCTCCCACTGATTTCCTAGGCTGGCTAAACAGATGCATGAATGTGTGTTCCTTCCTGTAGCTCCCACTTCATCGCTGCCCCACAAACAAGTCCTGCAGGGATCTCACCCTCTGCTCTTTGCTGAATCCTTGGCTGGAGCTTCAGAATCATATTCTAGATGGTCAAGACTCTTCCTTTGCTGAGAACCTGCCCACAGCTGGACCCGTGGTGGCTGCTCCTTGTGCAGCTTTGAATCGGTGCCGACTCTCAGGGTGTATCACAATTTGCAATCTTGTTTTACACCAAGAGCTGTACACCAGCAGCATTATTTCTTTTTGTTCCATGTATTCCCTGAATTTCTCAGAGAAAGGGCGTTGTGAATTGAACTGGCTGAAATACATAATTTCCTTTTCACAGGAAATCCTGTTGTTCTGGGAAAATCTTTTCTTACTGTTTGAACATAGGACTGTAGTCTTTAAAAAAATAGCCCACGTGAGAGAGATCATCCATATTTTCACTAAGGAAAACTGAACACAAGATTTAATATTTCCAGGATGCATGTTGACTTTGGAGCATAGTACTGGAATGTGCTTCCAGGCTTTATGCCCTTGCCCAGATCCCAGGCCATGACAAAGAAGGTTTTTCTGGTATTAAGCTTCCCTTCATGTTTCTTTGTTAAATAGAATTTTCTTTGTGAGCACAATTGCTTCTCAAAACAAGTCTGTCAGGGTTTGAGTTATGGTTAAGACAGTTCTTACTTGATTGTACTAGCTGAAAATCAGGAGTGTTGCATCAGAATCTTTTGGGAATTATTAAATATTAGCAGAACAAAGCCTTTTTCTGGAGCTCAGTCACCTCAGCTGTCTGTCCACAGACTCGAGAGGTTTTCCAGAGTGGAAATTCATGCAGTGAACAAAAAAGAACAAATATTTCTATTTACTTCAAGTGCTTATGCCCAACTCATCCAAGGAAGAGACCAAGTAAACAAAGGGAGCTCCTTTAAAAGGAAGATAAACAGGCACCAATTCTCTCCATAATTTAACTAAAGGAGGACAGAGAACTGCTCCATCAAGGCAGTTTAACAAATCCTCCTCTGAGTAGAATATGAAAATAGAGGGTTTTTTTTTTCCTGTTCCAGATACTGTATATGTTACGTGTGCTATACAGTTTGGGAAAAAGGAGTCTAAACATTATTGTTTGAGTATTTCAGAGCAAGACTTGGAGTTCAGATTGTAGAGGGTGAAACATTAAGTGCCATACAATGAAAAACCACGTGAAAGCCTGAGAGATATGAATTACTTCTCATTTTGTTGGTTTAGATGATAACTTCCTGGCTTTATTTTTATGACACTGGGAAAATACCACACAACTCTGTTTCTCTTGATGCTTCAACTTTAAAGTTTCCTGAACCAGCTCCATGGAGGGAGGAGAAAGCTTTTTTTTTTGGTTGTTGTTGAATACCTATTGTGAAGCTTTATTTACAGAAGCCCTTTGTTCGCAGCTGTTCTTTAAGCTTAAAATATGTAGAGCTTAAAACCTGGTGCATCTTTGTAGGGATATAATTTAAAATGATGCAGTGTGCCTGTTCCAGTTTGACTGTTCTGTGGCCTGAGGAATGAATATGGTTAAAGAAATGACACAAAGTAGGTTTTTTGAGGAGCTGTGACAACAGATATAATGGAAAGCCATACACAGTGGTTTTGAGCTGTGTAAGTTTGGGGAGGGTAAAAAAAAAAATCTCCAAACATCCAAAGTTATCACCTAGTAGAACTCCTTTTGCTTCAGGAGTAGGGGTGATGAGGCAGGGCACAGGGTCATGATGTGCACCCTGATGGTGTGGCAGGAGGTGGGAGCTCTCACTGGGATTCTGTAGAGAAGAGGGAGAGGGAAAATTGGGACCACTGTGCTCCTCGAGCTGTCAGAGGTGACAGTGGGGTCTCTTCTTCCCCAACTCTCCGAAGCCTTTATACTGTAAAGGATTTAGGCAAATGAATGCAAGTCCTGTGTTCGTACTTCTCCTGACATGGAGCTGCTTGAAATAGTCACAAGTCTCAGGAAACCAAACGGAATCTGGCAGCTCAGAGTTGTCTTCGAACTCGAGCAAAATGAGACAAAGTCCTTGATTTGGGGTGGCTTCTGGGGGATGAAATGGCTTTTCATTTTATGGCAACACAGAATCACTGGGAAGAGACAAATCAGTCCTGTCCTTTAGCAAACTGCCGTGTTCAATTCACTTTATTACAGACCAACAGTCCAAAACAGCATCTGACCAACAGAAGTGCTTATTGAATGTATACTGAACATTTGTTCAGTGCATATTGAATATGACACCATTGTTACTGCATTCCTTGCTTCCAAACAAAGGATGAGATGTTTATAACTTGGGCTCAGTTTAAGAACAAGTATGACCTATAGTTTCCAGACCTAGAAGGACAGTTCCTTGTGGCTGTACACCTCTAGGAGCAAATGGTGTGTCCTTGAATGGTTTAGATCTTCACTTAATGTTTATGTTACTCATCATTTTGTAGAGTTGCTCCCTTTCAAGCTTGTGTTTCACTTGAATCACTCCATTTTGAATGCTGCTGTTTCCTTCCTGGGCTGACACCAGCCCATTGTGGTCCCTATGTATTTTGTGTCCCTGTGAGCACAAAAGGATTATTAATAATACCAGGATTCCATGCATTTTATAGGCTGTCTTACCTCGTGTCACAAGGTCTGTTTGAAAAGGGCTCTGGTAGAATTCTGCTGAAAATAGAATGTAGTATTTCTGTGAGAGGAGGATTCACAAGGGTTTGCTGCACCTCAGATATCTTCATGTCTGCTCTCACCCTTAAGAGCACACAAAGAAATTTGGTGCTATTTTAGATGTTTGGGGGTTTTTTATGAAGCTAGGAAATTCTCTTGAGAAGATCCTTTTTATTTCTATTTTTTAGTTAATTTAGGTGTTCTTGTGCCAAGGAGTAACACAGGGATGTTGGTCTGTGTGGCTGAGCCACCCTCAAACTGGGAAGCAGACTTTGCAGGATGGATTTATTTCCAAACGTGTGTTCACTTCTGTAAGACAAATGACATAAATACTTGTCTAGGGGAGAAGACCACAGCCATGACATCCTGCTCTGGGAACCATCCTGGAATGTCAAATCTCCTTTGGGAGAGGTAGCATGAGAGCTGAGGTCTGTGCCACCAGCTCAGGAGGCCCAGCATTCCCAAGCATGACCTGCAAACCTGAATCTCACTGTGCTCACCAGTCTCTGCTTTGATTTTCCCCAGGAGCTCTGACTCTGAAGAAGCATTTGAGACCCCGGAGTCCACTACACCTGTCAAGGCACCACCTTCACCTCCACAGCCACCCCCTGAAGCAGCAGCAGCAGCAGCAGCAGTTGTTGCAGACGTAGCAGAGCAAGAAATAAAACCTCAGCTGCCCGTGGAAGATACAGGTAATGAGTGGGACACATTACTGAGGGAGGTGAATATGCAGGGAGCTGTTTCTCTAACCACAGGCAAGGAATTAATGCTAATAAATTGGCTTCTGGAATATTAATTAATTACCCATGCAGAGAGGAGAAACCCTGTTGCCTCCTGGAATAAAGTATTGGAGAATCTGTCCATAACGTCTGAAAAAATGTTAAGGAAAAGAGGAGCTTTCTAGAAAAAAACTTAATTCCTTTTGAACCAAGCTTCTTTTTGTAGGATCTTTCCGGAGTCAGATGAGTAGAAAAAGGAGATGTGAGTTGCAGATGCAGGTACCTGTGTGAGCACTGTTAACTGTGGCAATTAACAAAATGCTATTTTAAAATGTGTTACCTGAAACAGGAGGTGATCAAAAAGCCCATTAGAACAACAGAAATACTGATTTTACTGGAGGAACACGGGGCTATGTATGAATGTTTGTGTGGTGTACGTATGTGAAAATTGGTACATACTGGGAAAATACAATCTTTAAAAAGGGAGAATTGTGTTTAAAACCCAAAGAAATTCGTTCCCCAAAAAAGTGTTCTTTGTTCTCCAGATTGAGTAATGGAATATGAGGGAGTAGCAAGCATGCTATTAGCCCAAAATAGCTTTGTTTGGGCTGTCGAATGACAGCTCAACAGTTTGAGACTGAATTCCCCATTATGCTGTCTTTTTTCCCATCTGAAAGTCAAGTCATCTTGATCACCTGGCTAAATTGTATGAAGATAATATTTCTCCCAGCAGTCTAAAGCTCACTTTTCTTGTGCTTGGAGAGAGTTGTAGCATCCCACTGAAGGTCTCAAGCCACCTAAAGCATTTCTGGGAGTTATTCATTAAGCAATGCTCTTTAAGACCATTATTTATGATACAAGTTTATAAGAAGCTTCAAGGATTTTCAACAAACTGATTCCACAAAATAAAAATTAAATACTGAGGCATCCTGATACTTTTTCCTTTCTGCTGTTAGAGTTCCCTCTTCATTGTAGCAAAAGTTACTCATTCTGCATCTTCTTTCCTTTTTTTAAATCTTTGGCAATCCAGTGATTACAAAATAAGTGCTCAGAGAACAAAAGAACACACATGCTGTACGGGATTGGAGTGTGCTTTTAATTACTGCAGTAGATTATCTTCAAGCCCTTGATTACACATGTGCTTCCCTGGCACACGTGCTTCTTGTCTCCTTCCATCCCAGTTCTCCCCCTCTGTTGTTTCACATCTTTCTGAAGAAAAGTGGGAAACTGAATGTAGCTATTCATAGCCAGTGTGAACTTTATTGAAGGCTGTTGGATGGCAGAGGGGAAACCACTTCATTTGCAAATCAGATTGTCCATGGGAGGCAAGTTACAGCAAAGTGACTGAGCTATGTTCGGTGTTCCAAAATGATGCAAAACACAGTTATACAACAGGGGAATTTACTGGAGGGGAAGGAGATGTGTAATGCAGAAAAAATCCAAATGTGGGAGGGCAACACAAAGCATTCATTTGCTTTGGAAATCTTTAGGAGAAATAAATAATACTAAGACTATAGTTTAGGTGTTTAGAAA
This sequence comes from Falcunculus frontatus, assembly GCA_013398115.1. Lineage (NCBI taxonomy): Eukaryota > Metazoa > Chordata > Aves > Passeriformes > Falcunculus > Falcunculus frontatus. The sequence continues at coordinate 207,402 of VZRV01006913.1, read as the reverse complement.
TGAGAAAAGTTAAACATTTTGTTCTTTATAAACCACTTGAGTGTCTTGTAGTTTATTTGTTTCGTAAGTTATGCATGTGGCTGCACACAAAGAAAATTAGTCCCTTCCTCGGTGCTCACAGGCATTGAAGCAGAGTTCCTGGATGGTACCATACAGCTAAAAAACCAGGTTTCAGTAGAGGAGTGAGGAATATGGTTAGCTGGAGAGCCTGGCACAGGCACGGGGAGAGGCAGCACGGTCCTGCTGGGTTCCTGGTTCAGCAGCCACATGGCTTTGTCTTCCACATGGGATGGGTGACAGAGCGTGTGTTTGGGTGGAAGGAGGGAGCACAGTAAGTGTTTAAAGGATTATTTCATCTATAGCTGACAGTAATTACTTATGCAGATGGCTGCAGTTGTGCTGCATGATATCATTAGCACAGCAGCTGGACCCCACTGCTGGAAAGCCAAGAGGAGGGTTTTTAATTAGGTTGACTTCAATGGTAGTTTCATAAATATGATGAAAGTGAACTAAGCTGGACTCGTGCTGGGTTTGTGCCAGCTCCTGGTGGGGCAAAACCTGCTGCGTGGCTCTGGTCCATCAGCAGCAGAGCAGAGGAGGGGAGTCAGTCTGAGGGCAAGTCTGGAGGGGAAGAGGAGCAACAGAGCAAGTATGGAAACTACCCCTGTGCCCCAGGAAGTGCCACCAGTAAGCCTTTCCATTCCTCCCTAAATAAATGATGGGAAGCATGGGTTATAATCTCAAGGCAGATTGGAGAGTTTGAGGTTGCATTTATTATGTTTTGCCATGATTTTAAATTATTGTTGCATGTCTCCTCAGCTTCCCATAGCAGTGTCCTCTTGTCCCTTGTTTCATCCATCTGAGCACCACAATGTTCCCCAAGCCTATTCTCCCAAATACCCTGGTTTTGGCCAGGAATACCTGCCTAGGAATTTTGTACCACCCTACTGCCTTCCCCAGCTGATTACTGAATTCAGATTGTATTCACAGGGGAGATGTGAGAGCTGGAGTCCCCTGTGTGCATTACAGCCCAGCAATCAGGATGTGGGGCACCTATACTTGAGTCCTTCTGGTGCCAGGAAAACTTGAGGTCAGGCTTTCCAGTAGATACATTATGGTCCAGATGAAAACAAACCAAATTTTTGGTATGGAAAGCATTCTTCTTCAGTGTTTTTCCTCTTGAAGCCTGATATGGAAAATTTGGAAAGAAACTTCTATATACTAAATTTTCTCTCAGAATAAATGACAAAAGTATTTTTATAGAACTTTTTTAAAAAGTGCTACTAATTGATTTCCTGACATCAAAGGGTTTTCATAACAAGAAGGATCTTGAAATAAACTGTGTTTCGAAATTTCTAGTGTTAGGTAATTCCAATTCCTATATGTTTTTGGCATTTTTTCCTCATAACACAGTAAGTGGGTGAATTCTGTATGCATTTTCCAGAGGTTTGCCTTTGTTTGCCTTTTCTCTAGAAAACAGAACTGGAATTTAATTTCTTCTGTATTTTGCTTATAGTATCTGTTTAAATTTTATTACTAAGCCTGTCAGAGTAGTGTCTCATTTTGTTTCCAGCTCAGCAGTGTTAAGGCCTATTTTCAGTTTATTGGGGTTCCCTCTGCTTTAGAGATGCTTCAGCACAGTAGCCCCTTGCCTTGGCTTCTTCTGTAAAGGAGCAACAGAAAATGGTTTTGTTTATTAATGCACACGGTCTTACAATATCTTAATAACACTCTCAGGCACAGGGTGGGATTCTTGGGTCTGTCCTGTGCAGGGCCAGGAGCTGAACTTCAATGATCTTTGTGGGTCTCTTCCAACTCAGGATATTCTGTGATTCTGTGACTTTCTAGCAACTTCTGGTTCTGCTGTAACAGGTGCCAGGTGAAAATGCCAAGTGTTAAATATGCTGTGTAACTCTAATATTTATCACCTGGATACAAAGAGTCTGAGTTTTATGTTGTTGGGTTTGGGTTTGGGATTGTTTCTCATAGTTGATCCAGTCAAAATTTATCTGAAATCAGAGGAATTTCGTAGTGGAAGGAGCAGAACTTCTTTTTTAATGAATGAAATGAGGGGTTTTGAGGAGCTTGCCTTGTTTTTTATTGCAGTGTAAGTTCCCCAGCTATCCTCCATGCTCTTGGAATGCTTTGTAAAACTTAATATCTACCTGTGGGCAGCTCTTACCAGTATAAATTGTGGGTGACTCAGTGCCAATAAAAGGCATAAACCTGATTGAAAACCTTGTGCTGCTCTCTCTCTAGGGCAAGTCCTGCCTTAATTCTCATAGCTTGCACCGTAGTGTGTTCCTTTGTGATCAAACTGCGTTTTAATAGAATACTGTAGTGATACTGATTGGTTTCATTTTGTGTTGTAAAAGGACAAATGTCACTGCTCTCTGAACAGGCTGTTAACGTCAGGAAAGAATGGTCTTCTTGTCTCTTTGTAGTAATAAAGCCTTGAGTACCATTTATATCTCCTGCCCCAGTAATTCTGCTGTTACCAGTCCTGTCGTAAAACCAGAAGAGGCTGACAGCAGCATTTCACTTCTGCCAAGAGCCATGTTTTCTGAGACAGTTTCACATCGTGTTTCATAAAGAAACAATAAAAATATCGAGCAACACTCTGCAGAAATCCGTACTCTTGAGTAAAAAGGATTTGATGAGGAGGAAGTCGTGAAATAAGCAGTTAAAGAAGATTAAAGCCCTGCACTGTGTGGAGCACACAGAATTTAAATGCTGGTTTGCTGCGAGTAGCTGCAAAGCCTTGCACGCTCCCTTTGCGTGATGCATCCCAAACCTCAGCCTCTCATTTACAGTCCAAGTCCTGCAGGGCAGTGGTTTATTTTATTTTATTTTACTTTGTTTTGATGCGTGTTTATACTACTTGGAACAAGGGCCTCGATGCTGTTGAGGGCTTTGACGCGGGCTGGAATGAAAACAGTGCATAACTGCAGATGATTCCTTGTTCAGATCCCACTTTCATTTCACGCTGACCTACATTTGTACTCCACTGACATCCCAGTGTTTATTGTGATGTATTCCCCTGAAGTGCCTTCCATTCTCCTTTCAGGGTGAAAGGGACAGATTAGGCTAATGCTGGAGGTTTATGGCACTCTCTGAGTGCCCTTAACAGGAGTCCCATCAGTGTCACAAAGTGATGTGTGTGTGAAGTGAGCACCAGCTCAAACGAAGCCTAATTAATGACCCCTCAGCCAGGCTGAAACCAAGCCCAAACCAGTGGGGATTAAGGAGAAAAATAAACTATTCTGAAGTACTGCCATGCTATTAGCATTCATTTAGCAGAAAAACACATTAGAATATTATTTTAATTGATGTATCCTCGTGAACTTCCACAGTCTTGAAAGAGAAACTGCGTAGCTGTCACCCCTTTGACAGTCTCTGGAAGTACATGGTGCCACTTCGGGAAACGTGTCCAATTCCCTTAAATCTTTTTCTGTCCTCTACACCCATAAATAATAATTCTCGCAGTCTCTGAGCAGACATACAATTTCTTCTGAAACAAAGGAATTTTTTTCCCCCCTGTTCTTAATCCATTCATAGCTTCTCACTAAAATAAAAATTGATTGTCTGTATTGCTTTTATGAACACTGTTAATGAATGTAGCGGGGCAAAATGGGAGTTATTTTGCGAAACATGTCAGGGTTGGAACAAAAAGGATGAGCGGAAATGTCTCTGAAATCGTTCAGGGCTGAGCAAAGCATTAATTTCTGTTTGACTGTTTTTCTTTATAATTGCATAATTAAAAAAAAATGACAACGTGAAGAAGGCTGTGTTGCTTCAACAGGAAACGCGGGGGCATTGTGCTCCTCGGTGAGAGCTGTGAGCAGCTGGCTGAGCCCAGCCTGAACTGGGAGCTGGAGAGAGCTGTCCCAGGTCTCTGGTACCCCACAGGGACAGAGGTGACCATGGTACATTCACATCAGTGTAGTACAGTCACAGCAGGAGCTAACCATCTGCAGGATTTGTAAAACATTTGAATAATCAGCCTAATGAGCTGGAAGGCAGCAAGGACCATCACCTTCATGCTTTCCTACCTATGTGTTTTCTGGTTTTTTGTTAATGCACTCTGTCTTTTTCTGCTTTGTCCAAAAGACCTGTTATATCCCAAGTGAAGAGACTTCTATAAATCATTTTGGGATTCCAGTCAATAAGAAAACCTTTAATTGCAAGGGAAAGCTGCTTGGATTAAGAGTTTTAACATACAGATCTCTCTACAAAATTTTCTTTCCACCAACGAGTTAGAACTACACGTGGAAAAAGCTGGTTTAAATAATCTCTAGGGAGCTTCTAGCTTTTTAAAGGAAGATTTTTCAGCTGAAAATATTTGTGGAGTTCTCTAAATGACTTTTTTTTTTTTACCTTTACCATAATTTATTTCGTATTAAGTTCTCAATTATTCATCTCTTATTATAAACTTGTAATTATGAGGTCAGAGTAGAGTATATTGAGTGCTTGGGGCAGATAGAGGAGCAGCATTGATGGGTTGTGGAGAGGAAGCCATTTTCCTCTGGGTAAATTGGTAAAAATAGCACATGGGAAACAAAACTTAAGGTCAACATGTAATTACTGAAACACCAGTCAATTTACAGGAGATTTACTGTATAAGAGCTCTGACACAATTGTGTGAACTCTTTATAGTAGTAGAAAATGGGAGTAAAAAAGTGCTTTATGTGCAATTTTTCTGGTATTTGGAATATTTAGTGTATTATGGTAATATCCAATAAGTGATAGTTTAAAAGAGGTGCTTTAGAGCCTATTGCAAATATATATTTTGTCTTTTCATAAAACTTGCCTTGAATCCTGTTCTGGGGAGAGCAGATCTATTTTTTCCCCTAATCTAGTTCGTTGATTGGAAAAGTCACTTTGGTTTGCTTAGTGAATTTGTATCATTTTAATGCCTTTTACTTGGAGTAACATTAGATTATAATAAAACTTCCTAAGCCCCAGTTCTAAAAATGTGTTTGAAGTCTGTTGAGTTTTCTGTTTGTTCCCACAGGACTGTGTTCAGAAGCTGAACCCGTAACCGATGTGTCACACAGTGAACCAGTTCAAGAGAGCCCTTTCCGTCCCCCTTCCCATTCTTTCTCCACTGTCTTCGACGAGGACAAGCCCATAGCCAGCAGTGGAACCTACAACTTGGACTTCGATAACATTGAGCTGGTCGATTCTCTCCATGCCTTAGGACCGAGCTCTGCAGAGCCGAAGAATCGTGACCCCAAAGCAAATGTCCGGAGAAAATCCACGGATTCGGTCCCAGTTTCCAAATCCACGTTGTCTCGATCTCTCAGCTTGCAGGCCAGTGATTTCGATGGAGCAGCTTACCTTGGCAACAGCGAGACGTTAGCACCATCAGCAGATGTGTACGGTACTGGTTCGAGCAGTGCTTCCAGTACCCTCAAGAGAACAAAAAAAACCAGACCAGCTTCCTTAAAAAAGAAGCAGTCGGCCAAAAAACCTCTGGATGCTCCACTGGTGAAGGAAACCCCACAAGAACCGCCTGAGCTTGGCCAAGCAGCTTGTGAGGATAAAGCATCTGAGGTGAAGGCTGACTCAGCAAAGCCCGAATGTACTGAACCTTCCAAAATCTCTGCTGAGAAAGAGGAGGCCCCGCCTGTGCCTGAAGGATCCGACCCTTCGGATCCGGACCGTTTCGAAGGGATTAGTGCATTTAGCTCCGGAGGCGGCAAAGTGCAGAACTCTCCCCCTGCCAGTAGGAAAACGCTACCTCTAACAACGGCCCCCGAGGCTGTGGAGGTGACTCCGCCGGACACCGGGGGACAGGAGGACCCTCCCGTCAAAGGCGTTGCCGTGAGGCTGGAGTTTGATTATTCTGAGGAGAAAGGGGGGAGCGAAGACCAGCAGGAGAGCGCTCCTCCTCCCAAAAAAGCAGGGAAAAAGCCTGGTGCTAAAATGCCGCTACGGAGGCCAAAGACTAAAAAACCGGTGGAGAAGCTTGACAATGCTCCAACCACCCCGACCAAGTCGCCCACTGATCCAAACGAAATCCCCATCACAAAAGGCTCTTACACTTTTGATATCGACAAGTGGGACGATCCCAATTTTAACCCCTTCTCATCCAGTACGAAAATGCAGGAATCTCCCAAACTGCCTCAGCAAACGTACAGCTTCGAGCCGGACATGTGTGAGGACTCCATTGACCCTTTCAAGTCTTCTTCAAAGATACCCAGCTCGCCCTCCAAATCTCCAGCCTCCTTTGAGATACCAGCCAGTGCCAACGAAACGAACGGAACGGAAGGAGACAGCCTGAACAAACCTGCCAAGAAGAAGAAGACGCCACTAAAAACGTAAGTTAAAGGGCAGAGACGTTTCTAGAATAGAAGCAGCACATTCCTCCCCCTTAGCATAGTTACACAGGATTTATATTTGAATAGAGAGAGGGAGGTGACCTTGGCTGTTGGTGGCCACAACTGGAGTCACGCTGGGGGCCGTTCCTGCTCTCCCCCAACCTGTTTCCTCAGTAATTTGATATTTCCAGAGCTACCAAGCCACATTAGGCAACTGCATTTTTTAAGTCGTTGGGCTCAGTGTAGTTTTGAACTTGGTTAACTTGTAGTTTTATCAGTTTCCTCCCCAATTTTCTGTCACCTCATCCTGGGAAATCGATGCTGCTAAGATGATCAAAGTAATCACACCAGCACAACTATTTTATGAATCATTGTTTTTGAGCGTGGGATGTGAAATAGTAAGGCAGTGACAAATCTCGTATTGCAAACAGCAGGAAGATGGTTTTATCGAGTGACTTATGGTATTTAAAAGAAAATAACCACAAACGGAAGAGTGCACTACTGAAATGTATTTTTTTTACATACACAACTAAAAAATGTGAAAAAATTCCTTTTTGTGGGAGAGCTTACAATTGTACAGAAAGTTTTAAATCTCCAAAACTGCAACATGTCAGAGAAATATCCAGCTTTTAGGTACAGGTGACAAATTCCAGGATAAATTTTCTATGTTGCTGTTTGTAGATATTTGGTTAAAAACTCTCTATGGCTGGTTGCTGAGTTGCATGTTGCTTTATTTGTTCAGGTATGGTTATTTTGAGTTGGTGACCACTAAATTTATATCCCATATAGCTGAAATTGATCTCCTGTGTGTATCTATAAGAAAGTATCTCAGTTCATGTTCCTTTATGGTTTAAATGTTTCAGCTAGCTAACAAAAATGGGAGCAAAAATTTTAAATGCCAATTTAAGATAAGAAGATAACATGGTTAGTGTAAAGCAGTACAAAAGCTGACCTCCTGTGCAGGGTGAGATGGAGATTATTCAGATTTTTCCGAACAGCCTCCTGCCTTCTAAGCTTTTAATTCAAGTCCCTTGTCAGATTTGAGGAAGCTTGTGCCATTATTTTCTTTCTAGGGGCATTTCTGACTTATGGATAGTTTAGACCATTGTGTAGTTGAGTTGTTTTCTTTGAGAGAGGAGCCTGGGTTTTTTTGGTGTTGCTACTTTCTGAGGTATACCTGAAATTTAGTGGTAAGTGACACATCTTCCAAGCCTGCAGTCCAAACTGGTTTGGTCCAAACCAAGAAGATTTAAAAGTCTCGACAGCAAGAGGGGAAGAATTTGAATCTTACTGGGGAAGTGCAGAGGGGAGTTTTAATATCACCAGATCCTTAACTTTTTGCAGCCAGCCAGAGTCTCCTTGTGTCTTCCAGTAGCTGGAGTTGACAGACCCCCAGTGTGGGCCTCTTGGGTTCTCCCATCTGCTTTGAATATTGGAAAGAATTCCGTAGTTATTAATTTAGGGGCAAAATGAGTTTACAAAGAGCTTGCTAAGCCACATTTGTCCTTGGGAAAATCCATCACAGGAAAACCCTGTCCTAGTGAGTCACAAAGTTCACTGCTGGTCTTTATCACGGTGGAGAAGTGAAGCTTCCCCAGCTCAGGGCTCACAAGTTCTTGGGTCAGGAGGGCTGCAGTAATTTCCAGCCCATGCTTGGCACTGCTTTCACCGTGTTGTGTTGTGTGTTGCTCGCTGCAGCCCCGTAACCTACTTTTGCAAGTGTTTTTTGGGTTTTTTTTAACAAAGATGAGACTCTGCATATTAACAACACATTGCAGCCTGCAGCTGTGGTACTTTCTAGAAGAAAATTACCCTTAAGGCTTGTTAGGGGATGCCAGGGAGGCAGTGGCAGGAGGTTTTGTTAGCACTGTTGAGGGGTGCAGAAATCAAACCCTATGGACCAGTTTGAAAATGAGTTCCTCGTGTGGAAGGCAGCGATTTCTAGATTAGAGGTGAGGAAGCCGGGCATGAGTTTAAGCCTTTGCTAAGCTTTCACTACTTTGAATCTGAGCCATGTGCTCAGTCTAACGTGTTAAATCAATAAAAACAAGCCATTTTTATTCTCAAATGAAACCTGCAGCAGTCTAGGCATTGACCTTCCTGTGAAAAGATGAGGTTTTTAGAAGAGGTGTCAGCTCGACACAGATTGCTCTTTGGTCATTTTCCTGAGTGCTGAGCTGCTTGGAGACAAATCACATCGCTCAGGTGATGCTGAGCAAAGAGCAGCTGATTCCTCCCCAGTGCCAGCTCACGGAGATGAGTAAAAATAGGTGGTTTGGAGAGGCACTGCTTGTGCAGACATTGCTCTGGAAGCTCTTGGATGGCTGGAGGCTGTTTAGAAATGGAAGGTGCCAGCTGTCGTGAGCATTGCACGTGAGGAGAGATGAGCAGAAGCTGCCAAGCTTGTAAGTAAATGGAAACTTTTCTTAGCCTAAGCTGTTTGGCAAGGTTTGGTGCTGGTTTGGGGGAAACCAGTTTGCTCTGTCAGAACACGAGGTCAGGTTTTGGAGAGAACCAAAACAGCTGGGATTTAAAGAAATGTCATTTTCTGTCCTGACCTGGGTAAATGGTTTGAAATGGTCGAGTAGCTTTTTCTGTGCTGTCACAACACATCAGCAAACATGACAAAACCTGGAATAACTGTGCCCTCTCCTTAAGCTTAGCTGCCGTTCAAGAACAGTTTTGCATCTCATATAATAACAAATACTGTGTTTTGAAACGCAAGCAGGTGGCCTCCATCAGGGAAGGCAAGGACAGTTACTGTGTTGAAAGGAACTTGAAGGTGTCAGCTTTGAAAAATGTGTTTTGTAAGATGAAAGCATGTCAGAAGTATAGCATGAAACTGGAAAACATTGAAGAACTTGATGAATATTTTTTTTTCTCCTCATGTATTACACAATAAAAAGTAGGGATTAAGATTATACAGGTAGAAAATATGCATGGTCAGATTGCCTTAACACATTAACATTAACAGAGTATTTGTAGGTTAATCTTTTTTGTCAGTTCCTTCTGTCTGTCTCTCTTTTCTTTGTCTTATTTGTCTTAGGATGGTAGAAGATGTGATGTCTGTATGTTCTCTGTTGTAAGTAATTCTAAGCTAACAATTCAAATTTCCTCTTTGATTTATGGGCTTTTTAATTTTACTTATTTATTTTGCAGCATGATCAGTTATTATTCAGCATGAAGCTTTTATGTTAATGATTTCACTTCACTTGCACATATGAAAGTTGTTTTAAGTAAGATGCCTGACTGTGAATGAGTCTGAGGAATCTGTTGCCTCATTATCTGTTGCCTATCAAAGAAGATCCTCATTTAAAAACTATAGAGATTTTGTATCCTTGAGCTAAAATATGAAAGTTTTATTTCTACCATTGAACAACATTGTACAATCAATCCTTTGTAAATACTGCATAAAGTGCTTGTCCTTCTTAAGGGAAAAAGTTATCCTCATTAATTCTTTCATCATAACTGGATAATTAATGGCATTGAACACACCAATATTCAGCTGCCCAATTTATTTTCCCCTCTAGATGTGGTATTGATTTACCCTCTGCCGACTGAAACCCACCATTAGAATTTCTAGTGTCAACCTTGCAGTCATTGATCAGGGATGAGCTGGTGGGCAGTAATTTTTGCCACTGCATCTCAGTTCAAACACAAAGTCTTTATCAGTGAGTTTGCTGTGGTATTTTTCTCCCCCTTGTAGCTCGTAACATAAATGGTTTTGAGTAGCTCTGGCAGTGTGCATCAAGAGAACGGATTGAGAATTAGTTTATTCCTGGTTAGAATATATTTTTAGCCAATTGTGAATAAACATAAAGGCAACATACATAATTATCCACCATCATGACATAATGTATGTTCTTCATTCCTTTTGCTTGATTGAAACCTGTGGGATTTTGGAGGGCTACAGTGTTCACGCTCCCAAGTCTGCACTGTGAGGTGTCAGGGGAACTGGAAGCAGAATTGCCATATTTCTTGTTGTATTTGTTTTTGAAATTATCTGTTGTGCCCATTTGTAATGACACAGCTCGTTCTGGCATCTGGGGGAACAGCATCTGCCTCAGATGGTTTTATGTAGTTGATCTAAAGCAGACCAGGTTTTTTCCTCCGTGGTTTTTGGGGTCATTGGAGCCAAAGTTTATAACAGTTTTAATTCTCAGGTAAAGGTGTGGGTTAGACCTAATTTTTGGATGTGAAACTGAAGCAGACAGAAGCTAAATCATTTCCCCAAGGCCCCAGAGGGTGCCTGTGGTGGAGCAGGGATATGAATTGCAGCCTCGCAGTAACTATGCTCTGTGAATGTGTCAGGAGTTAGCATGAAAAATATGGCAATCCTGCTGTTCTCAGCTTTTGGGGAATCGAGGCCTGTTCCAAGTGCATGACAAAAATATGTACCCATGGCATGTTTCTCTGTGGTGCTGCTGCCTAATGGATGGGATTTTAATGCAGAAGGGCTTACAGAGGTTGCATTGTCTGTGGCTGTCTCTTGCTAAGTGTGAAATGACGTGATTCTTGCTGCTATTACTATATTAACAGTTTGAACTTTATTTTCAGTGATACATTTAGGGTGAAAAAATCACCAAAAAGATCCCCACTCTCAGATCCTCCTTCTCAGGTAAAGTGCTGCCTTATTTTGATGCATGTAATTTGTATTCTAGAAGGGGCAAAAAGGGGGAGATTTGATTAATTTAATTTTGGAATTGTGCATTTAATAACAGAAGAGAGTTTTGTATATTGGTGTCCACATGTAGCACATTAAGCTATAACCATAAGGCATTAACCTTTTGGTCTCTAGAAGTGTGTTTACAACGTAGATCTAGTATTTGCTCTGGGAATTCTGGTTAGAGTAATAGCAAATGTGCTTTGGAAAGCCCTGTGTTAAGATGGAGCAAGGATTTGAATAAATATCTTCAGTCAGTTGTCTGAAAAAGGAGACATCACTATCCACCCTGGAATTTTAAGATTCGAAAGTAAGAAATTAAATGCACCACATTGGTGGGCTGGAAAGGAAATAGAAATAAACCAAGTGGGCTGATCTACCAGGAACATGTGCTTGGATAGTTTGATTCCACGTTGTAAACTGCTGGCAGGTGGTTTTCTTGGAAGAGAAGTTAACAAAAGCTGCTCTTCTACAAAGGCCTGACTGCTTTGATGTGGCACAGCTCCTTCCACGCTGCTGTTCCTCTTCCTGTTATCCATCCTGCCCTTTTATTTGTGCTGCTTGACAGCGTAGAAGTGAAGAAAGGGGAAAGGGTTCATGACCTCGTGGACCTAGGAAGGTTTGCTCCTATGAGGGAAGCCTGAAAAGTCAGGTTTGGTAGTCAGAGACTTCAGTGGTGGGTGATGTGTGCCACTTGTGTCAAGTGCCTAACAGATTTCAACAGCTCTGGATCTTCTTTCTTCCCTGTTATCAAAGCAGCTTTGCAATGCAAGTGTTTATCATCAAAGAGCTTGGTTATACTGGGAAAACTTGCTGCTGGTAGAGTTAGTATTTTCCATTAGGTATTTTACACAGAGCTGCAGCAGAGATTAGGGAATTAAAAAGATGGCTCTGGCGGTGCAAAGGAATTCAGAGATTGAGCTGTGCCATGTGTTAGTGAAAGATAATGGAATTAATTGGCTCTTGTTTGCTGCAGGATCCTACTCCACTGCCAACTCCAGAAACACCTCCTGTCATCTCCACGGTGGTTCATGCCACGGATGAGGAGAAACTGGCGTCCTCCGTGACGGGTCAGAAGTGGACCTGCATGACTGTGGACCTGAACACGGACAAGCAGGACTACCCACAGCCCTCTGACCTGTCCACCTTCGTCAATGAGACCAAGTTCAGCTCTCCCACAGAGGGTACTGTCTGCTCCAGCCAGGGGGATGTTTACTGAGAGAGAGGGGGTTTGGTTTGGCTGAGGATGTTGGCCTGTGCTCTGCTGAATGCAGACTCTTATTAGGGAACCCTACAAATGGTGCTCTCTGGGCCATTCTGGGGAACGTGGCAATTGCAGGGAGCTCAATGTAACACCCCAGCAGTCCAACCTTGAGTGTTCAGGACAGAAAAGACAGTTAAAGGGAAACGAGAGGGGCCTTCAAAGAAAGGCTTTTGCTTCCTTTGTGTGATTAATTGTTCTTCTCCGTGTACATGGAGTTCTCTCAGTGCCTTCACAGGAAACTGGGGTCTGATACTGCTCCAGAGTCACTGAGCTACTGATTCTGCCTGAGCCTGTTCCTTAACCTCCATGGGAGAAGGTCCCATGTTAAAATTGTGCTCAAATTTTCTGTATTGCATTAATACACTTAACATGCCATCTCTCCTCCAGCTTCCTGTATCTTTATGCCTAAAAATGTCCAGGATATCCCCTACATAAGATAGTTTCCATTCATATTTCCAGATAAAATTCCCCACTAGACCAGCCTATTAGTGTTTTTCCTGCCATACCTTCCTACAAGCATTTGTGAGCTAAAGCTGGAAGTTTCTGTTCAGAGAACTGTCATTCCAGGTCTGTGAAGTGTGGAAGAGACAGAATTAAGAACATTTGTGTGTGGCCTTCCTTGGGGCTACCAGAGGGAATTCTGCTTTGCAACATCTGCTCCAAAGGCAGATCTTCAGCTTTGTGGGTGGGAAGGATGTTTGAGTTTAACTTGGCTTAAACATTTTCTTCTTGATCAGAATTCATTTTTTCCCCCTAACCTTTCAGTCCCTGTCCCAGTCTACCATTAAATCTACTTTATGCCGTTTTAGGCTGGGTCTAAATTTATGCCTGATTAAGAGCTGCTAAACTTTTAGGTCAAAGTGTTTGACATCAAAAAGCAGCAATAATCACAGTGCTTTTGTTCATATGCACGTGCTGCTGTGCCCTAGGCTTTTTGGAAATCTGCTCAGTCTTCTTCTGAACAGATAAGTATTTCAGTCTGGATGAATTCATTTGGCTTTATTGTCAAATTATAAATTTTAGACACTGACTTCCCTGTATTTATATTTTAAAAAACAATTTAAAGAAACACTTTTTAGAAAATAAGCCCCCCTGAATCTGGGAAAATGGAAACTATTTAGAAGGAAATGGAACAAAAAAATAGTGGGAGACACTCTGAAACAATCATTTTAGCTTTCAAAGTGGATAGAAGAAAGTGAGCAAAGCTCCTAATTAAATGGTAATTGTCTTGTCTCATGTGTGCTGCATGGTACAGTCGGGGTTTCAGATTACATGCTCATTATAATCAACAATGCTTCCATTTTTCACATCTCTTAAAAATAATAATTTTTTCCCCTTGACAGTCTTGCTCCTACAGCTTTGAGAAATTTCTGAGTTATTTGAGGGCTGTTTCTCAATGCAGGTATTTTTACCTCTCCCAGACACCCGTGTAAGCGTTACCCTGTAACCTAACACTGCTTTGGTACGCATACAGCCCAGCTCCTGAGTCAGCCAGTGCATCCAGCCCTCATCTGTTTCAGGCACTGCCTGTAGCTGCTGCCATTTTCCTGTTGCACAGACCCGAAATAAGCCGTAATTATTAGCAGAAAATTCTGATGTAATCTTGCAGCTATTTGTAGGAGGAGTTGGAGGACATCACTTAGTAAGTCTGTTGTACGTGTTTATAAAAGATAATTATCTTGCTTCGTGGGATATCCTGGGCTTTTCTAATTTTGAATGTACAGAGATAACCAGAGCCTGAGATTTTGGAGGGGAGATGATGTCTGAGAGGAGAGGAGAGAGAGGAATTATGCTGGAGACTCCTGAGAGCAGTGAGACGAAACAAACTGCGTTTAGCCAGCCGCGTTATTCCTTTTGTTTCTACTTGGACTATTTCCATCTGTGTCCTGCCTTTCTATTTTTTTTTCTCAGCAGTGAAGTTAAATCTGTGTTGTCCCAGCAGTCAGTTTGGATGGGGATTGCAGAGCTGCTGGCAGTGCTGCAGGCAGGTGGAGGATCCCTGTGGCTGTGCCAGCAGAGGACAGTGCCGGAACGTCTGCTGCCCATGAGCCTGCCTGGACACTCAGGGATTGCTCTCTGGAGCATAAAGCTGCTCCTTAAATGCTCCTGATGCACCTCACTGGGCTGTCTGTAGATAGATGGGATACAGAAAGGCAGTTTCTAAACACTTGGTGTTGTTATCTGGGATTTCAGGCTTTCTCCTGCAGTTCAGCTCCTTGTGGGGGGTTTGAATTCATCCTTCCAGTTTGGGTTTTGCTTTCTCTGGGAAGGAAAGTGAGGGAGAAAGGATATTGCTGGTATCTGACACCAGGAGGTTGTCCATCTTGCCTGGCTCCCTATTACCACTTAAAACATATGGTGCTAGGAATTTAAGTGTGAGGAGCTTGCTATTACAGCTTTCTCTTCGCTTACAAGTTTTACTGTGAATATCTCCTACAAGTACTGAGAGTTGGTGGCTCTTCCTCTTCAGTGGTTGTTTGACAAAAGACATAACTTGTGGAATTACCGTCCTTGTGCACTGTTTTTTATTATTAAAAAAAAAAAAAAAAAGCATTGTAAAATCACATTGAACCCTCTAAAACTTTTTTAATCAACAAAACAGGCAAGAGATTACCTTCAGGGTTGTTTGTTTTTAAATATCAAACAATTTAATAGTGGTTATCATCTTCCTAATGCAAGCCCTACTTTTCAAAAGCTGCCCAAATCTAGATGGATTTTAGCACTATTTTATCATAATGCACATGCTAGTGTGCATTTGCTTAGGATTTATTTATAAAGGAAATCAAATTATGCAAGTGGTTTATTGAATTAAGTCATGGAAACAGAATAAAGTGCAGCATTTGGACAAATTAATTATGCTTTTAATTGTTAAATTAAGTTGTTATTGTAGAAATTGTAGAAAGTTTGCTTTTATTAGAGTGCAGGAAGGTACGATCTCTTTTCCTGTGTTATCCAGAGATTTCTCTGCTGCTGTATCAGCCACGGGGTGACCATGGATTGGGAAGAAATGCTGGTTATTCCCTCCAATCTAACTGGGAGATTAGAAGCAGAGAAGCAGTAAAGATTTGCATTTTTATTGAATTTTAGACTTGGGTTTCTTTGTAAATCTTCCTGCCTTAGACTCTTTCTCTGAAAATAAGATGTGAGAACAGCCCAGTAAGCTGGGCTGGTGACTCACCCCTGGTCCGTGAGCATTCAGGTATTTTAGCTGGCTTTTTCTTCGGTGATACCACAGTAGTTGTTCTGAATTAAGAGTGTGATAAACCTGAAGAAATGTAATTTAATTTTTCTCAACATCTGTTAAAATCTTTTTTTAAGGAAACTGGCATCAGCATTGCCAATTATTGAAAAAAATGTGTTTTCTGTGATAACTTTCCTCTATCATGTTATCTGTGCTCTGAAATTACTCTGAAACTTTCTTAATATTCTGGTCCCTGGGGCAAATTAAAAAGCTGAATTTTTTTCTAGCAGGCTGATTTGCCTGAAATGTGTCATAGGTTCATTGTTGAAAATGAGTGAATATCAATGCACTTTCTGTTTTCTCTCTGCATTTTCTATTTTTAATATGTCATAGGAAAGTATTGAGCAGAGTGGGAGTGGCCCTTGTCAATGAGAAGAGATCTCATTTCCTTCTGCAAAAATCGTGTCATGGGATGTATTAACACCTCCTTTTTTGTTTCTGTTGCAGAATTGGAATATGGCAACTCATATGAAATAGAATATATGGAGAAAATAGGCTCCTCTGTGCCTGTAAGTTCTCACCTCCATTTCCATTCATTTGCATTCCCTGATATAATATACTATCCTGATAATGCCCTCAGCCTCACCACCCCTTAAATTAATTATAGTGTGCCTGCAGCAGATTTGCAAAACCAGTTCCTTGAAATTGGCATAAGTGGGGTAAATTGCCCGTGCTTTGTTGTCCTGTGTCCTGTAAAGCTTGTTCCAATTTATGATTTTATTTTTAAGCTAGCATCATAGTAGTTCTTTCAGGAGATTCAAAGCCAGTCAGTATTTCCAGCAGTGCAGAATGCAGAGCTGTCTACACCAGCTATTGAACTATTTTAGGAAACTGAGAGTAAAACTTCGAAGAAGCTGGAGGGAATCGGGAGAAAAACAGAATTAGTGTGAAATATGAAATGCAGCACTATATGTTACCACATGTTTCACCTTACTTCTTTTTAATCCATGGATTTGATAGCTTGACTGGATCCAAAGAGGGGATATCCACTGGGGAAGTTAGGAAAATCAGGCATGTATGCCAGCTACTTAAACCAGTGAGAATTTTCAGTGAATATTTTAGTTACACCCTCAGCCAAGGGATGCCTCCTGCCTGACAGGACCAGAGAAATCTGATTAACCCCAAAGTGGGAGAAGAAGAGCGACTACAAAGAGGGAACTGTTTAGGTTTTGTTCTTCAATGGTTTCTTCCTGAAAGGGTCCATCTCAGTATCAGCATTACAACCCTGTATTATTAGTTTTCTGTCAACTCATTTGCTCACTAAAGGCTTCAGTGACCTGAATTAGCTTTAATGGAGAATGGTTGAATTGCTTAATGAGTTTCTCTTTCCCTGTCGCCAGCAGGATGATAGCACCCCGAAGAAACAGTCCTTGTACCTAATGTTTGATGCCCAGCAGGAGAGCCCAGTGAAATCACCTCCCATCAGATTGTCTGACTCCACAACTCCCTGCTCAGGGTAGGTCACTGCCAGCGCTCTTTGCACTGCAGAGAGGGTGTCAGGGGAGTGGGTTACCCCCAGAGCACGTACACAGGCACTTCTTCCTTTCTTTCTCTGCCTCTGTGTTGCCAAGTTATTTGTTTAAAAATAGATTCCCATCTGTGTACACATATGATAGAGAACAGAGGGCAAAGATACACGAGTTTTGTGACGGAAGGGAAAAAGGACGCGTATTTCTCCTTCACATTCTAACTAAATGGAATCACAGTGGCAGCTGCTTCACTGGACAGTGGCCTCCTACTTAAAAGCTTTTCCTCAGATACTGAGGTAATTTTCATGTTCATCTAGGAATCTGTTAATTGCAGTTTTTCACTTGGCTTTTCCTGGATACATTTTCTGAACAAGGGCTCTTGTTCATAAGACCAGGATGTGGGAGTTGTGTTTACTTCCAATAATTTTGCTTGTCAAGGACGTCTGTTCTTGTTAGGAAGAGTTGTGTTTTGGGAGAGAGGTTGGTCACAATGAGAAAGGGGTAAAAAGGCGAGTGAGAGATGTTGAAGGAATGTGACATTTCTGATGGAACTGGTTTTATTTAGAGGTCTCCAGTGCATTGTTTTGAAAGGATATTGCAAAGTGTTACGAAGTATAATGATGTAAAATTGAGTTGAAACAATATGTGTGTGTGTGTGTATATATAAATATGTGTTTATATATCTATATTCACATGAAAGTGATGAAGAGGACTTGCCCAGCTGTTACCAGAAGCAGAATTGTGAAGGCCTTGTGCTCCACCCTGAAAACATGTACACAATCTTTTTCCAGGTCAAGTTTTGAAGACCCCGAAGCCCAGCAGTCCTCTGGCATGAAAATACCACACCCAGCTTCCCGAGTCCTAGCTGCCAGCCAAGAGGCACATTTACAGTCCCCTGACACGGCCAAGCAGAAAGACCTAGAGCCCATGACTCTAGGAACAACTCCAGAGGCTATTGAAATAGTAAGTCCTGTATGATAAGAGTTTGGGAATCATTTTCCTGCTGAAATTTTGCATTTTGCTTTTGGCCTGAACTACTTGGGCAGAACCTCTGTTGCTTATTCAGTCTCCCCTTTACCCTTCAGACATCTCCTGAAGACTCCTTTGTCTCTGCTGATGCTCTTCTCAATAGGATATCTAAGAAAGCCTCAATATGTGATCAGCCTGAATATCTAGACCCTGACCTAGCAGAAAAGAACCCCCCAGTATTTGCTCAGAAACTTCAGGTTTGTAGCAGAAATATAAATGTCACTTTTCTTTCTGTTTGTCCATGCACAGGCAGAGGAATGCTTTGCTTCATCTGAAAGGGATGGAGGGAGGCTTGAAGGGGATGTGGAAAAGAGTAAAAATAATTATTTGATTCTTTCCAAAGTAACTTTGCTCTTTCAAAGACTTAAGGAACAAAGATATTTTCATTTAACTCATGTAATTCATATAATACATAACCTTAAATTTCATCAACACCTATCCTGTACCCCTAATGTATGTATTTTCCAGAAGTCTTTACAAAGCAAATTCTTTTAAGCTTGAACACAGGACTCGATGTGTGGAGAGTTGTCTTGACACCTGGCCTTAGAGCAAAGATTCATTTTTTGAGATTGAGGACCTAATTCTGCTGAAATGAAAATCAAGCTTTGTTTTTCTAGAAATCTCTCCAATGCAGAATTTGGCATGGTTTCTCCTAGGAAAAGCAAATTGATCTGCAGACCAGTTGTGTATGTCGGGACATATTTTCTGGAATATTTGTAGTGAAATGTTAAGCAAAGGTTGCATTGAGACCAGCATGTGGCATAAATTCACATAAAATGGAAATGGCAGGGGAGGAGTCTGTGATAAAACAACTTCAGCTTCAGAAAACTTTTCTTGTACGTGAAGTATTATTCACACTGATCACCTAATAAAAGTTATTTGTCTGTACAGCTACCTCAAAACTAACCAACCCCTGGAGTTTTGTATCACTGCCTTCATCATGAGAGGAATTTGGGGTGTGTTTGTCACCCAGGAATTGTCTGAATTACACATTGGAATCTAACGTTTCATTTTCGAGTACGTCAAACATTTTGACCATGTTCTTACTACATTTTTTTCCCCTGTGGGGGCCTCCCCACCGAACCCTTTGACAGGAGGAGTTAGAGTTTGCTGCCATGAGGATAGAAGCGCTGAAGTTAGCCAGGCAGATTGCCCTCTCCTCTTTGCGCTCCAAGGTACCTGGTTTGTGCCTGCCCTGTGTGTGTGAGTGTGCCCAGCCTGGGGAGCCGAGTGCTGCTTTTCCTGGAGCAGGGACTGGGGCTCCCCGGGCCCTGGGGGGACACCAGGAGCATGCTGGCAGCAGAGCTGACACAGAAACGCTGTCACCCACCCCACTCACACCCCAATTAACAACAGGCAAGAAGCAGCAGCGTTCCTTCCGCAGGAGATGGATTCTGCAGTCCAGGTTTGTCATTTCTCTGCAGCAAGGTTTGTCCTAAAATATTTGATGGTGGAGAATACCAGGTCTGCTTTGGCCGTGAGGACATTTTGTCTTTCGTTGGTATTTTCAGCTTGAAGTCAGACACTTTTGACCCTCAAAGTTTAGAAGTGAGGATTTCAGTCAGCCTTGCTCTCAGGCATCTGAAGAAAGGGACTGCAGCAGGGTTGGAAGGGCTACAGAGCTCCCAAGGAGAAAAAGGCCTCCCAACACAATGTGTCTTTATTCATAAAGATCTAAATCTTATTTTTTGCATTGCTACTTCCAGGTCATGCTGGCCTGTTGTGCCTCAGAGTGATGCTGTGCACTGCTGTAGGGATGCACATGGAACTCACTGTGTCTGGAAAGCCAGAAAAGTAGTTCCATAAATGTTAGTGGCTTTCTTGGGAAACGGTATCAGCTGATTGGGATGCTGAGGGGATGGCAGTGTCCTGCTTCAGTGAGACATTTCATTCCAAATGAGGAGAACGTGCTTCTGACATGTCCTTCTCCAGTGACCTTCCTCCTCTTGTAATGTCCATTAATAAATCAGCAGAAAGTCTTTTGCCCAATCCTAAATTGTTTGGAGTTCATTGCATCACAACAACATTTGGGCTGGTTACAGGATAGGATTTCTTGGTGCTTTGAAGATCAGTTATTAAGTAGGTACTTCATGAAAGTAAAGATTTTTTTTAGGGTTAACTGTACTCTTCTGAAAAAACAATGATCATAATTGATCTATTTCACATACCTGAAATAGCCCACAAGCCACCTTGTTTCTGTTCTGCACATGTATTTACTAAGGTAAACACATTCCTCACAGATTTAAAAGTATTTTAAGATTTTAAGAGTATGTGGCTACAATCTTGTATTTCATTAAGAAAAAGATGCACTTGTCTTCATTAGAAGGACTAACAGGGCTTAAATTAATAATAAGGAACATAAAGAACAAAGGAGGAAAAACAAAAATAACATTTTCCTGTGTGTGACTGTGTCCTCTTGCTCTGCTGCCCTGAGTGTCAGGTGTTGGAAGAGAATGAGGTGGGATCCTCTCTAGATCCTCTCCACCTCATTTTATTCTCTCCCAGGCTCCTTGTCCTCCCAACACTTTACTGGAACATGCAGGATTCAGGCCCTCCAGCATCAGGACACACCTGAAATGAAGCACATAATGTTACAGAGATGCTCTTCATGGGTTACACAAAAAACTTCTGTTAAAAATCAGCATTTTTGCAACCAGCCAACAATTCAGAAACTCAAAAATTTTACTATTTTAGACTGAAGAGAATGCTTTTGTGTGTTTGTGAATACTTTTGAGTTACCCAGGGGAGATTCTGAGCTGCAGAAATGTTACAGAATGTGAAGTTACATTTGAAAGATGCTGTTTAACATCATCACAGCATCTTCTTTTATCTAGAACAAGTTTTGAACTCCTTAGAACTTAGAAATGGGAAATGGATTTCATGTGACTTTTTAGAAAATGTCATTAATCTGTGCAACAGAGATAACAAAATGATAAGCAGAGGTGAGGAGAGAAAAACAGGCAAAACTCCCCCTCCTGACAGAGAACTGGCGGCAGGTTGATGATGACAAAGCCCCGTGTTGGTCCAGTCACATCAATGCTTGTGGATAAATACCATGGGTGTCACGTTAGGCTGGGGAGGACTTCTGTCCTTGCATAACTTTGCTATTTCAGTGGGAGGTTGCTGGTGTTAAATTAGCCTATGATGACGCCCCTTGTGACCTACAGTGACTGATGGCCTGGACTGGGTAGAATAGAAACCAGCAGATGACTGCAGTGACTTAATTTTGGATGCTCCTGGCAGAATTCCCTTCTGGATGGCTGGCCTCTGTTCTTTTCTGAGTGCTGTATAATTACATCTAACATTTGCTAAACCGTTACAGGATGGGTAACCAAGAATAGGATGATAAATAAAGACAGAAGCACTCGTTATGACAAATTAGGTCACCTAAAATACAGATTAAATATAAGCATTTTGTGCTAGCACTAGGAGTGAGAATAAAGATGTGCAGTTTGTTGTCCTTTAGGCAGAGAGAAGTTATTTGGCCACTCCCAAAATTCTTGTCACAGACTTCAACAACAGCAGGACCAATCACCTGCTTTTACATTGCCAGATGTTTCTGTCTTCCAGCATTGAGGTGAATTAACACTTTTCTATTGAACAGTCTCTGTTAGGATGTTGTGTAATTTTTTAATAGGCGCAGCTTGAGTAGGGTTTGTGTCCAGCACCCTGTGGATGCTGAGGTGATGGAGAGTTGGGTGTTGAAGTAGGATCCAAGAAAAAGGACTGAAAGGAAAGGCATGGGCAAAAATGGGATTAGTGCATCACAGGGTCTCTCATGGTAGTGAAGGAGGAATATTTCCTTCAAGCAGCAATGCCATTGATTTTAGCAAAACTTTACAGGCTTGGATTTTACTTGCCTTTCCAAGTATTTGCAAGCACAAGTGGGTGTCACTTTGCCTGCATTGACCTGTCTGCTCACACATCACTTAGTTAAAGACTCCATCATTCCATGCACACCCAGGTAGCATTTCAGTGCTTGGAGAGGGCAGCCTCATTTCCAGCAGGGCTAAACACACGTTCCTCTAGCTGCTATGATAAAAACTAGTTCTCATTTTTATTCCATTTCTCTATTTTCTTCCACTTTGACCTCCTGGAAGTGAGATAACTGCAGCTGGTTAGTAGCTGTGCATTTGTTCCCCTCCTGGTCAGATATCTGGTTTCTGTGAAAGGTGCTGGGAACAGAAGCGTGTTGAGCTCTCAAATATTTACACTAAGATTGCAGTGACCTACATTTTGTAGTAATTCCCCTGAAGACTCTAATCTTTCTGTGCGAGGTTTAGTGACTTACAAATCCCTGCGCTGATTATTACCCCAATTAACTGCTTACCTTCTCAGCAATTAGGTGCTAAAGCATTATTATTGGGTTATTTTGGGTAATACCATCATCCTGTTGGTCAGGTTCTGTTATTTTCTCAGGGTAGGAATATTTTGCAGGCAGCAAATAACAATTACTGAGTTATGCATCAGTTAGGAGCTCTGTAAAATTGGCTTTTGAAATAAAACCATGATGACTTTTACTGGTTACTCCTGCCAGAGAGCCCAGTTGTGACTTATGCAGGGTGTTTCCAGAGGGCAGTACTGGTTAGACCACTACCACAAGCATTTCTGCTCAGTGGTTAAATTCCAAGAGTTTTTATAGTCATTTTTGGAAATTTTAAGCAGTTTTGCATGTCATTATTACTATTGTTTTGTATAGTTTACTCAAAGGCAGAGAGAACTAGAGAAAAGTGTATTAATGACATGTTCTGCACTACATAAAAATACCTATAAGGATGTATTAAATGCTCTAAATGTCTTTTTCTTTAAAAATTATCATCCTCCCAGCAGTTACTTTGACATGTTTTTGTATGAGCTTGAGGAAATTTGTGGGGTTTTTGGCACAATGAATACTTTCCAGCAATCTCTTTATGAGATCCAGCAAATTAAGCTGCAGGAGGCTTTTGAAATGTGACAGATGCAGTTCAACAGATCGATCTGAGGGATGGCCTTTCTTTGGAGGACAGCTTTGATGATCTAATGGCTGGTTTTTATCTCTCAGTTATTCTTGCCTTGTGATTGAGGGACCAAAGTACATTTTTTTTGTATTTATGCATTTACAGAGGTGTCAGAGCTTGTGTCCCAGGTGTATTTTTTCCTATTTGATTGCTGTACATTGGGAGATATTTTGAAGAGCACAGGCTATGCAGTTTTGATAGATCTTGGAATGCTTTTTCTCTGGTAGGAAAATCCATGGGGTTTGAGGTTGCACCTCCTAATTCTCCTGTAATTGATCATTATTTTGGGTATTTATGTTAAAGGTAGCAAAAACAGAGAAGGGATGTCCTGCTCCATAAATCCTATAAGTAGGAGTCAATGGACTCCCAGGTTTAAAAACAAAAAGTACCAAGCAAATTAGTGAGAGTCTCCTATAAATGAAGATGCAGTGAGGTGTTCTGTAAGTACTGTTTAGGTTATTCTTGCTCTAATTAAATTTTCTTGCCTAGTCTTTTAATGTTGTTAGTGTTTCTTCATGTTCCCTGCAGATGTGATATCCAGAACATCTGGTCCTGTGTGCATTGTGTACAATTTTTAATACAGCTTCTTCAGTCAGGTGTGATATGAGAACTCACAAGGGATTACAACAAAATTAACAGTGGGTTTGGATCCTTTCTGTGATCCTGGGCAGTGTGAGAAGAACTCTGAGGAAATGAGTGTTTTATGGAATAGCATCTGGCAAAATTTCCTTTACCAGTGTGGAGACAAGAATATTTGATGTTGAAATTAATGAGGGCTGAACCTTCATCCAGACATTATGTACTCCCTTTCACATTCCTGTGCTTCAATCAGTAGAGTGTGACTCTGCTATTTTGTTTAAAAAAATTCCAAACAAAACAACTAAAACAAAACCATACCACCCTCTTTTGCAATAAAATACAAGAATTTTTTTTTCTCTTTTATGTAAAAAAGTAATTGAAAAACTCTTGATTACTACTCCTAATTATTGTAGATAAAGGCTAAAGACTTAGGTACTGCATTAGTGAACTCAGAGGAACAGAATATATTGTTTTATGCACAAAGTTAACAAGTAAATGGGAAAAATACATTATCCCCTTTTCAGCAGCAAGGAAATGCTACACCAGGAAAACAGGATGTGAATATCCATTTCCATCAGTGGATGGAAGAAGGCATTGATCAGTCTTATTTTCCAGCCCACTCATGGTCCAACCCTCTCTATGGTTTCCTGTGGACTTGGTGGAGGGGGCTTGGCAGTGCCCAGAGAAGCTGTGCCTGCCCCATCCCTGGAAGTGCCCAAGGCCGGGTTGGAAAGGGCTTGGAGCAGCCTGGGCTAGTGGAAAATGCCCCTGCCCATGGCAGGGTGGGACTGGATGGGCTTTAAGGGGTTTTCCAACTCAAACCATTCTGAGGTTCTATGAACTGTCCTTTGTAACATCCTCGGTTTTAATGTGCCGTAGCTTGGGTTGTTTGCATCGAGAGTTGTTTGTGAGACATCTCCTGCATCTCAGTGTCACGTACCTGTTCTTTGCTCTCCTCATTTCACATGCTGCTCTCCCCTCTTTAATCTGGGCTACTGACATGAGCAAAATTGACAGCTGCAAAAAAAAGCCTCATTTAACTGACTAATCGCATGCTGGACACCAGTGGGGCAGCAGTGTCACCTGCATATTCACACTTTCCATGTGGTATTCCTTATGACAGGTACCATGTATTGACAGGTCAGACCTAAGAAAGTGAGCTGTCCTCTTGCTTCTGGTTTCTTGATTTATTTTTATGGAAGCAGAATTCCCCTTAACAAGCTCTCTGCCTTCAAATCTGATTCCTTCTGCTGATGTGCATTTCTTGTGGATGTTTTGGTGAAAAGCAGTATGTTTTCTAAGAGAAGACTTTAAAATATTGATGGCAGTGCTGTCTTTATTTTCTCTCTCTAAGGGTAATATGGCCCTTTTGGTGCTTCTTAGGGATCTTAAATGTGTATTTTATGATTGCTGAATTCAGAGCTGCTTGTCAGTGTTACTGCTGTTGTAATTTAGAGGTGCGCAGAACTCTAGTCCTAGCACCACACCCAGAAAACATGAGCTAAACACCTATTTAATGGTTCATTTCTTTGTGTTTAAAAAAACAAACACACAGAGAGAACCTGCTATCCCAGCAGATGTTTCCATCTCCAAAAGTGCACTGTACTCCCGCATCGGCGCCTCGGATGCAGAGAGCACCGCGGCTCTGCTCTACCCCCAGCAGGACTTGGACTCTGCACTGCGGCTCGCCAGAGCAGAGGTAACTGTCTCCAGGATTTGGGAAAGGAAAATCCTGCACCTCCTTGTTCCCTTCTTTCCTGTTTTCTCCCAAATGCTTTATGTTGTTGACCGCTTGTTCTGTTCTTGGAGCCATCCTCAGCCACGCTGAAGCACAAGGTGCTACGCTGCAAGTTTTACTTGTTTTACATAAGTGAAAAGCAGATACGATCTAGAAATAAATCTTTATGTTTTTAAACCTCAGGTGTACTCTGTGCATCTTAACATTGCTATATAATTCTATAAAAATGGTAAGATGCTTGCATCGAGAGTTGTATGATGTATTTTACAAATCTATGTATCATATTAGTCTGGCTAGTGATAGCAATTTAAAAATGGGTATAACCCAGTGAGGTTTTTTCCCTTTGTTTTCCCTGTTTCAGATTGTGGCCAAGGAAAGGGAAGTATCTGAGTGGAAAGAGAAATATGAAGAAAGCAGAAGGGAAGTGATGGAGATGAGGTGGGTTATTGACTTGATCACTCTATCAGAGAGTCTCATCTCAGCCTGTGGGTAATATACAGAGTACCATGCTCATACAATTGCTTTGCTTAGCTGAATTTGCTTCATTATTTTTAACTTCAGGCTTTGGGTTGATCCTGAATTGATACTTAGTCTTTCCTCTGTGTGGTGGGCACCCCTGTTCAGGGTAATCATTGAAAACTTCTGTGTTGCTAATGTCATTCACAGCCTCAGAACACTGAGATAGGAGAGGTTTTACTCCAGGTTAGTGTCAGGGGAGGATTTCCTCTGGTTTGTGTGTGAATTCTCACATGGATTGCATAGTGAGGTTCCTGTTGCAGCCTGGATGAGAGCTGGCAGGGGGATGCACATAGCAATGTTAAATTCACCCTCCACAAGTGGTTTTGTTTGGAAAAAGGAAAGAACATAGAAAGGATGTGCAGGTTTGCAGATAGTTATGAGTCGTGCAGGCTCCCTCCAGGGCATCATTGTAAATGGTTGTTTAACAATAAAATCAAACCACAGTGTCAGTAGAAAAGCATTTCTTGTAAAGGAACCACTGTGAATGTTGGCTTTTGAGGAGATCCTACACCCTTTTCTTTGAACTAAGATGATTTTTTAATTACTGCACATGCTAAGGTTGATTTTAGTTAAGCAACAGTTCCCTTGGCTTTTGCTCTCTTGTTCCATTTGAGAGCTGACAGAAGGACCCTGAGCTTTTCAGTTTGTTCTGGTTGTATCTATTCTATTTTACTTCTCTTGCAAACCTGCCTCTACTACATTAAATATCTGTATACTGGAACATGGTTTGACCTTCCTTTCCAGTCCAGGTCCTACCACTTGTAAGGATGACAACAAAATCCCTGTAGTGGATGATGTGAGCAGTGCTGCTCAAAGAAGCACTCCCATTCAGTCAGTTGAAAGGTTCAGCTTTTCTTTTTTTTACAGTTGGTAGGACCATAAGAAGGACAAAACAATGAGCTTGGCCTGCTCATTGTTCTGGATCTGAGAAAGTTATCAGTTGCAGGAGAGAATGTATAAAATACTTCATGGAGTCTTTAAAGGTTATTATTTTCTACCTTCAAAAACCAGAAAAAATGGTCCCCCCTCTTAACTCATAAAAAAAAAGGAAACTGTCAGATTATTTTAGCATCCCTCCTTTAAGTAATAATTTATACAATCACTTCTGAGACTGAATTTTCTTTAAAATCCCTTCTGTTCTAGCACCAGCTTCTTCCCAAAATGAAGAGTCTCAGTGATTTAAAGCTAAACTCTGTATCTAGTGATGACCTACATAAGCAATTGCTGCTTATATCCAGGAAAACTGTACTTAGGGAGGGAGAGTAGAAGGGAACTGCAGTGCAGAGCTCCACAAACCCTTGCATGGATGCCAGGAATTGCACATGGCAGATTGGAATAGTGGCAGCACAGGGCTCTGAGCCAAAGCATCTTAAGAGAAGCATCTGCAAAAGGCAAGGGCAGCCTCTTTATTTCTTTTTTGCCACCTCCCAGTGCCCAGCTGAGTTCTCTCACCTCCCTTGTGCTCTGTTGTGAAGGGGAACAAAGCCCTGGCATAGCCCTGAAATGCTTAATGAGGAGAAACAGAACGGAGTGGCTGCGAGCAGTCAAACCAAGGGAGCAAAACAAGGAGGGAACAAAATGAGGGGTTGTAAGGAATGTCTCAGTGTGCAGCTCACACTCAAGTGTGGTGTTTGGTCTGTTCTGTGTCGGGGTGCACGTGTCTGCTGGCTGCCAGTGGGCACTGCCAGCCTTTTCCCTCATGGAAGGAGAGCCAAGGGTGACACAGAGCAGCTGGCAGACCGTGGATCTGCACCTTCATCCTCCACACAGTAGTTTGCTTGTGTGTGTGTCTCCACCCTCCATAAAGTCTGATTTGAAAAAAAAAAGGCAACACAATAACCAAGCCAAATTTCCCACAGGCACATGCCTGGAACGCGTGGATGAAAAGAAAAAATCTGGCTAATACTGTCACAAAATGATAAATACGCATATGTGCACAAAGAAGGATTTCTCTTGGAAGTTTAAATGTTCAAGGAGTCCATGTGTGGTAAAGTAGAGATCCAGCAATGAGATATGACATAATGATAAGCAGGGAGTGAAGGGATTATTTAGAGTTGCAGGCACAAAAGCATCACTTCCCAGAGAAGAAGCAGTGCTCCTGTACCCATGTCCTGCATACTGTAGCTGGAATATCCTGAGTTCTTCTGAATTTCCAGGAAAACATCAGTCTGGAGGAAATTCCACTCCAGAGAACATAAGCCAAAATGGGAAGGTTTAATAATGCAGTAGCCATCTAAGAGCTAAACCACAGTGGGCTGTACCATAATCCAAGAGTCTAACCAGAGGCAGGCAAGAAATATTTAATCATGGTTATTTGGAGGTCAGATTGATTATGACTCTGTAAGGGGAGTCAAGCAGATGACCTCTGAGACCCTTTGTAGCCCTGGTTTCTGGTGTTTATAAATTTGCAGTCAGTGAATAAACTGAATGTCTAAAGTAGCAACATTTAAAGCTTGTGTAATGTGTCATCCTGGGGTTAAGATGTGCCCTCCTGAAGAGGAATGATGTGGCAGCATCCTTTGGTTCCCCAGCTGCAATGACCATTATTTAGGCTGCTTGACTGAAAGAGGCCTTGGACATGAATCTGGAGCAAATTCTTCCCCGGGAAGTGCTGCAGTGTTGTAATGCTGTGTTCCTTACCCCGAGTACCCTCTGAGTTCTTGGCTTCATGTTCTTGGATGATAAAACTTCCTAAAGGTGCCTCATGTCACAAGGATATGACAAAGCTTTAAAATCCTCATTGCTTACAGCAGGCTTTTGAGGTAATCTTCTTTGGACATGAAACCAAACTCTTCCTTTTAGGGGAAAATCCTTGCTGTTATCTTTGCTCTCCAAAGTGTCATTTATGGTTGAAAGGAAAAATCCCAGTGCTCAGGGGTAGAGCCCCTGCTCTCTGAGTGCTCTACAGGACCAGGGCAGGGGAGGTGCTGCTGACCTTAGGGCCAGGTGGCCTTCTCAGAGATCTGGGCTCTGTCTGTGATTCAGATTTGAGGCAGTTCTGGAGTTGCTGCAGTAGTTTTTTGGGAGCTCTGCAAGTTTCTCCTTTCCTTACTGACTTTTGTCTCAGGATTTCCCCACATCCCTTCTGTAACCTCACCAACTGCTGCAGAGCTCTGAAAATGGAGCTAGTGGAAGCGAGTTTCAAAAGAGGAGTATTCAAACTCCAGTGAGCTGTTTTGAATATCCACTTCAGATGAAGTGTGGGGTAATTTTGTTTTTTGTAGACGGTCCTGCGTGGCTCATGAATCAAAGCACAGATCAAGCTAGTCTCATTTCATTAGCTTTATTTGGCTCTGGGAAGGGATGGATCATCTTTCTAAATCACATTTAATCTGCTTATTTTGGCTAACCTCTTTTCGAGAAGGAAATTCAAAGCCTACCGTGAGTATACGAAATAAAACAGTCTTAAAAGTAACATTTTGCCACCTCTGCTTCAGAAATAGATTTGGGAAATGGGACGTGATGGATTTTGTGCTACACAGTTGAATATTTTGATCTTGTTCTTTTAAGTGGCAGTGAATCATTTAGTCATGAGGATTCATTTTGAAGATGAGATACATTTTGGGTGACGGCCAACACTATTCCTGTTAGGTTTACTTGCTACCAGTTATAAGTTTACTTAAAGTTTACATTAAAAATAAACCAATACAAATATGGCAAAGAGTGGAGAAAGGAATGGAATGGAAGAATCAGGCTCTTTGTAGTTCTTGAGTTAGACCAGTGTGATTATGTTTATAATCATGATAGGTGATGTTTCAAAAAACAGAATCTGTTTAAAAGCAATCTCTTCTTCCTTCCCTCACCTTTATTGATTTCTATGGAGAATTAAAAATCAGGTTCAATGTTAAAATTGTTAGTTTACTATGTTACTTGGGCAATAAAGAACATAAAGAAGTGTGATGGGGTTCTGTATCTCTTAAAAACACCACAGTTCAGTTACTGATAGTGTTATTTGCTAAGTAAGCATGAGCAATGCTGTTGTTGTTTGCCAAAAGTTTTTCTTTTTTCTTCCCCCTCTTACAGAAAAATAGTTTCGGAATATGAGAAGACGATTGCTCAGATGATAGGTAGGTGTTCCTACTGTGCAAGATGCTCCCTGGTTGAAGTCTGTGGTCATCATTTTGATGCTGGCTGCATCTGCTGATGCTGCAGGGAATTGTGAATTCATCTGAGGACACCAGAAAAGGAAAAGTCAGGGCCTCGTTTCACAGCCAGCAGCCCCCAGGCAGTTCAGGTAACACAGAAAGCTCAGGGCTTTCCCTTCTGCAGCAGAGCAAACTGGCCCATAGGAAACAGGTTCAAATTCATGGGTTTCTCCAGGAGAGACTTTCAGTGACCTAAAAACCCCTTAGACATCAGCTCCCAGCTGTTTAATGGCAGATACCAAACTTAGCTCTGTACAACAACAGGGATTATCTGTGCTAAGTGCATCGATCAGACCAAAACCGAGATTAACTCCAATCCCAGCTGGGAGGTTACAAGTGGCCAATCCACCCCCCCCCAGTTGCTTGCTGAAACGAGGGTCTCCTTTTAGGTCTAAATTATGACAAGTTTTGCCTCTCAGTAATTAAAAAACACCTTTGCTAACGGCATGTCCCACAAATAAACTCAATGCTCAGTAACATTTCAAACACAAAGGTTGCAGGGCTCATGTGGTTCCTCGGTGTGGGAGGTCTGGCCCCTGGGATGTGATTTTAAAGCCTCCTGTAAGATTTCTAAAGCTCTTTTTATTAGTCTGGCTATAGAAAGCACCAGTGGCTTGTGCTGCCTTGTACTGCTTCATCTCGAGCTGTTTCCCAGAAAGGCAAATGGCTGAGTGGGATTTTGGGATCTCCAAGGCCAAAATGGCTGGGAAAAGCACCAAAGTCTGGTGCTTTTGCTGCCTTCCTGGATTCCTTGGCCATTGGGAGACATCCCAGCCTCCTTTCAAGTGAAGGCTAAAATGGACCTACAAATAAATAAATTCTCTGAGAATGACAACTATAATAAATGAGGTAATTAATGAAATATATATAATAATGAATAATAAACACTAATAATATGCCAGGCTTCATTTTCTCTGGTATTATGCCTGCATTGCCTTTTGTATGTACAGCTGAGCCAAGTTGTTGCCTTCTGACATGGTGTCTGTCATTGTCATCATGCAGATGTTAAAGTAGGAGTGACCAGAGTATGCAAAGAACTTAACTTCATTTTGGTTTACACTAAACAGACCCTGGTGTGGCTTCCACCATTAACCTGGCCACTGATATGGACACTGTCATATCACAAAGGACCTGTCCTTTATTTCCAGGTTGTGCTTACAGTTAGCAGCAGAAGTTTATTTTTGATAACCAATTCAAATTCTATTTTTGAGAAACAGATTTAGAAAAAAAAGTTCAAATTTTGAGACTGCAGTGCAGCAATTAGATGCAGAATAGGAGGCAGAGGCACAGCCTTGGTGTACACAGTACATTCCACCACTGCCACTTCCTCTTGTTGCAAAGAATGAAGGATAATTTAAGTATTGGGCCATTTACTACAAGTAAATAGACCTTTAAACTTCAGATTCAGATGTCAGAGCCTCTCAGATGCTCTATGGTGAGTTTTTAAGGGCTATGGCTATAAGTAATTTAATTTGCTGTCCATTTGCAAAGGAACTGAACCAACAACAGCGACACAGAAAACATCCTTTCTGTGTTAATTAGAGCAGTATGCAAATCCTACAGCATGGTAATACGTTAAATGTGAGGCTTCTCCCTGCATTTAATGTAAATTTTTGATCTAATTGTCCCACTTTCTCATGCCATTTCTTGTAAATTGCTGTCCCTTCCGATAAAGGAATTCGCTCATCCGAATGCCACATGTGGAGGAAAGCACTTGTGTGTTTGCTATTTGCATGTACTCCAGTGACCTGTTATCACAGTAATGCCTCAGTGCTAAAGCAGAATATGCAGCTTAACAAAAGAAATGCCTGTGCTGTTTCTGTTTATCATTTAACCCTCCTGAACTATTTATACAGCCCTGTTAGAAGGGCACTGCACATAAACCAATTTCACCAATCCCTTTGATGAATATTCAATGAGGTTGATAGGTCCTGCTGAGCTTTTTGTGGGTTGGCATATGTGTGTATAGTGAATACTGAAAATATCCCATATTAAGAATATATGACTGCCCGTGTTTGCCTCTAAAGGCACTGAAAAACCTGCATTGCAAACAGCGATTGCCTTTGATTTCAAGGGCTGTGGAAGGTTTAGCATTTGCTGTCATACATATATGGAACCCAATATTACCCAGCTTAGCTGCTGTGATTAGTTCGTGCCACACTCTGTGCAGCCAGAGCTCTCAAGCTGTCAGTGTGGAGATCCCTCTTAGTGCCACTTGGCGTATTTTTTTACTGGGTGCTTTATCTTTTTTTTTCTTTTTTTCTTACACTTGCCTCAACCCCTCACACACTTTAGTTTACACTTCAGGGATGGGGGAGAAGAAAAACCAGGCTTTCCAGGCCGTGCTGCTGCTTTGTGCCTGGTGCCCATGTTTGCTCTGACAGCCACGGAGCAGAGCCTGGGTGACCCCAGTGCTCCCTGCACCCCACCCTCTACACCCCTGGGTCACAGCCAAAATCCCCATCCCAATTCCTTTTCCCTGACAGATTTCCAGTGTTGGTTTGCGTTTTTTTTTCCTGTTAAAAATGTATCCTTATACTTTACATTTGAATACATGATGAAATTCTCCTTGTGAAAAACAAACAGATGTTATGCTTTGTGCATTACAGATTGTTGCATTACTTATTTGCTGCTTTCCTAACAATTCCCGATTTTTCTATTTTGCTTCCGTTTTCGTTGCTTCTTGCTATTTGCTTGCAAAAACAAAACAGGCAAGCCTGGTAAGTAAAGCTTTTCACCAACTTTCACACCAGCATTTTGCATCTTTAGTTTCTTTTGCTTTTGTTCTCTGTTTGCTGCATTCCCATTAAGTCATGTGAGTAGTAGTGAGCTGAGCCTGAAAGCGGATCTGCCATGGTGCTGCTCTGATTCTGTCAATTTGGATAGTGTTAGTCTGAGCATACTGCTGTTATTGTTGGTGAGCCCTGGGCAGGGTGTGTTGCAGACGTGGAAGTCATTTAATTAAAATATTTCAATCACATAACCTCGTAAGTATATTTAGAATTAAGTATATGTAACTGCTTATCTAAGATTCGACTGGCAGGCTATTTCCAGCACATGTTATTGAAACTGAATCATAGTCTTAGAAAATAGAAGGGACTTACCAACCCAAACCATTCTACAGTTTTATGAAAATATCACATAAAACTCTAGTCCCCATCCAGCCAAGTTTCTGGTTTTTGTAGTATTTAACCACTTTGTTTTGGGAGCATCACTTGGACAGGGCTTGGAGCAACCTGCTCTAGGAGTGGGAGGTATCCCTGCCCATAGCAGGGGGTGGAACTACAGAAGCTATAAGGTACATTCCAACCCAATTCTGTGATTCTGTAGCACTTGTTTCAGTTTCCCCACGTGCAAGTTTCAATGGTGCTGGGGATCAAGTGTTGGAAGAGCTGATCCAGCAGAGGAGAGAGGAGGGCCTGTGATGCACTGGGAGGAAGAGGAGGAGCTCAGTAGTTGTGAGGGAGCGTGACATGAATTATTAACTTTCTGATTGCCCTAGAAACAAGTAAGGAAGTTGCTAAAATACCTCAGGCAGCAGTCTCACAAAAAGTAAAGATGTGACATTAAATGCATTAAAGTATTTTGGATGATCATATGAAGGGATCTCTTACCCCGCCTGGAGTTGCAGTGACAGAAGTGTTGCCAGAGAACAGGATCCTGCCAGGAAGGGGTTTGGAATTACCTAGTCAGGCTGTAATCTCCAGCACGATTAAACAAATCTAGTGCTGGAACACAAGGAGACAGCTTCTCAGGTTTAGACAAATAAATGACAACAAATGATTTTTTAATTTAATTGAGAACACATTGATTTTGACATTGCAGAGGAATACAGCGTGTCTCTGAGAAAGCAAAGTAGAAAATAATGTTTATTTTTAATAAAGTGTTAAATATATCCAAGTGATGTGGTATTACAGGGCTCTGGGCTTCTGTGCCATGTCAAAGGTGTTTGTTCACCAGTAAAATTAAGGTGTTACAAGCAGGTCCTGAGAGCCTCTCTGGTTCTTTTGATCTTCTGTATCACACAGAGCAGAATAAGCTCAGGTCAGGCTCTGCCCCAGCCAGGTGCTGTCAGGGTGAGCAGAGGAGCACAGAGTGTAGAGCAGGAGCTGATGCACAGCATGGCATCATCTTTGGTCAAGTCTGCAGGAATGTGTATTTTTTGGATGGAATACGCAAAAGGAAGAGATTAATCTCAGTTTGGGAATTGACAGTATCAGCTTTGGCGTTTCAGAGCTGACCAGCACTGTAAATCATTCAGATGAAAACTTCTATTCAAATTAAAAAAACAGACTTGTTTAGTTCATTATGTTTCCAGATGTAAAGGCCCAAATTAAAAATTGTGCATTGTGAAATGCCCCGTGCTTTTTTCCACAGGAGAACTTCTTACCTTATTTTAGTTTCTATCGTAGATGAAGGAGAATGGTAATACAGAACTGCTATGATTTGTGGGTGGGTTTTCCTTTCAGTGTCATTCAAAGTAGCCCTTAAAACATGGACACAAGAATCATAGTTTAGGAGATGAAGGAAACGATGCAGCATTTTGGAAGACAATGCCAGACCTTTTCTTCCATTGTTATGTGGATATTCCAGCTTATTATGAGATCAATTCCCTTGAAAATTTCTCCTCCATATGGATTTGTATTCCTGTTACATTCTTCCCACCACCCGTGACTCAAATTTGACTATACACAGGAGGAGCTTGGCAGATGTTTTTTGCAGTTTTTTTACACTTAGGAAGTCTGTCTACTGTTATATTTCCTTTCTGCCACTTGCTGCAGTAATCCTGAGCGCTGGCAAAACACTGCTTTTCCCAGGGAAGAATTGAATTCTGCTGAACAAAGTGCCTTGTTTGTGCAGGATTAGAAGATGCCAGCAGATGACAAGAATGTATCAGCAATAGCAAATAATTTGTGGCCAGTGCTGGGAATGTGCATAAATGTCCTTTCCTTCAGCTACTGCATCTTCAGGCAAACGGGAAATCCAACACCTGCCTTTTCATGGGAACAGCCGAGTTCAGAGTGAAGAAATCATCAGGACAGAGATACATTCACATTTTCCCCCAACATCAAAATACTTAAATATCACTGTATTTAGCAACTGTTTTCCAAAACAGGCTTCTGTCTTTATATAAATCTGACTTTTTTGGATCCTGTAAACTTACTAATACACAAATAGAGCAGAGTATAGTAGAAACTGTAGATGACAGTGAAATCAGTGTTCTTACTACTGTTACCCTTCTGAAAAATCTCTCTTTTCCCTACTGCTCTCTTCTTTCAGAGGATGAACAGAGAGAGAAATCTGTCTCCCACCACACTGTTCAGCAGCTGATTGTGGAGAAGGAGCAAGCTTTGGCTGATCTGAACTCAGTGGAGAAATCCCTGGCGGATCTTTTCAGGAGATACGAGAAAATGAAAGAAGTCCTGGAGGGGTTTCGGAAGGTGAGTCACATTAACATCTCCTTTAAAGAGCAAAGCTGAGCAGATTCTGTGTACCAGTGCTGCTGAACAGAAGGCAGGACTTGTGTTTCCAGCTAATTCTGATGTCCTGCCTGACAGACCATAATCCTCAGGTGAAGGATTGCAGCCAGCTATCAAATGCAAACAGAAAAATTGTAAAGCTTTTTGCACTGTGTAATATTCTCCTTCAGGTGGCCTCTGTGGGTGTGTCAGTGTTGGACTGCAGCCCTTCAGACAGCTGTGTGTGACTCCCACAAACAGGTGCCTGTCCTGCATTTTAACCTCTTGGACTAAATTTGATGTCATCTTCTCTTTTAAGAATGAAGAAGTGTTGAAGAAATGTGCGCAGGAATATTTATCACGAGTAAAGAAGGAAGAGCAGAGGTACCAGGCACTCAAAATTCACGCTGAGGAAAAACTGGACAGGTAATCGAGTTATGGGTTCACAGAATGGTTTCAGTTGGAAGGAATCTTAAAGACCATTTAGTTCCATGGGCAGGGACCCCTTCCACTATCCCAGGTTGCTCCAAGCCCCGTCCAGCCTGGCCTTGGACACTTCCAAGGATGGTGCAGGGATTGTACACGTTTATTCAGGAGTTCATGCTGCAGGAGGATTCCCGTGGCTGGACCTCACGTTCCAAACTGCTCCTCCAATATGCAAAGCACAGGTTGCTCTGTGATAGAGGGTGGAAAGAAATGCCTTAATGAGAATTTCTGTAATGTGCTGGTGTTTCTTCAGCTCCTGACCATACAGAACACCTTAAATTTTGATGTTTATCTAATGTCTTTATGTTTCTTTAATGTATTTTCATGAGAAGATCAAGAAGGAAGCCATTAGCCAGTTTCTTTTTTCTAGATTTCCATGTAATGACCAATTAAGCCTTTCTAGGAATCGCATTCAGGACTCACATTACAGTCCCCTGAACTGGAGATCAGGTTTAGAAACTGCCATAAAACACTTCTACCTGAGTCATATTTGTGACCCCAGCACAGATACCTGAGAGAAGCATGAAGGGAGTAACAGAGACATTAAGAAAAGACTCTGTAGCCTGTGCTGAGCAAGAGGGGAAGTTGTGAAAAGTCTCTAGGGACAAGTCTCAGGATATATCCAAGATGTGCAGAAGGCAGCCCTGCTCTCTCCCCCCATTTGTTAAGGTGCTGTCCACCCTTGGGCACCCTCTGCCCTTTCATGTAGAGAACCTGATGTGACCAGAACCTGTGTTTTTTGCAGAGCCAATGCTGAAATTGCACAGGTGAGAGGCAAGGCCCAGCAGGAGCAGGCAGCGTACCAGGCCAGCCTTCGGAAGGAGCAGCTCAAAGTGGATGCCTTGGAGAGAACACTGGAACAAAAGGTAAATCAGGAGTCTGCTCTCCCCAGAGGCAAAGTCTGCCTGAGGATTGTCCTGCAGCTCCCTGGCCCCAGGGACAGCAGCACTGCCCAGATTTTAGGACAAAACCCCCCGTGTGCACCAGCTGGACCCAGGTTTGATCTGAGCCCAGGTGCTCAGGGCTGGCTCAGGCTTGCCTAGAGCTCAGGATGCACCTCTGCAGCCCAGGCCTTGGTTTGCTTCAGTTCTCAGGTTTCAGACCTTGCTTTAGTTCTTCTCTCAAGTTCTGTTTCCCTTTTTAGTGCTAGCTGTAATTCCAATGCTAATTCCAAAGTGTCTGTGGGAAATGCCTATTTATATCTCTGTGTTCTCTAGCTCAGCCAAGGGAGCTTGCTTTGGCATAGTACAGCTCGTCCTTGCTTGCAGCTCTGCAAGACAGGGTGAAAATAATGAGAAAAAATAGAAAAGTGCAGCCTAGGAACAAAATTCCTCTATGTATTATTGTGGTGTGCTGGGAATGAGTGCTGTAAAGCTGTCTGCTTTGGTGCTAAATCTGATTTATTAAAATTGGAGGAGCTGTATTTGGAAAAAAGGAAGCATTTGTTTGAGTGCATGTAGCTGTACTGTGAATATGAACACTTAGTTGTGCTATATATGCAGATATATCTATATGTGTAGATATCCTGTTCTCAGCATTGGAGAAAAGTTAATCTTCCCACACTTCTCCCAAAAGCTAGATAATATTAAAATTTAAAAAACCCTCATCTTAATGCAGCAATCCTTTTCATAATACTTCGTATTTTATTTTGCAGAATAAAGAGATAGAAGAATTAACGAAGATTTGTGATGAACTGATTGCCAAAATGGGGAAAAGCTAACTTTTAACCAAATTTCTGGACTTCGATATTGAGTGCAATATGACCATTGGCACACTGATGTCCATACATTTATGTGGACAGGTTATATTTTCACTTTTTCGTATGCACTACTGTATTTTCTTTCTAAATAAAGTTGATTTAATTGTATGCAGTACTAAGATGACTATCAGAATTTCTTGCTATTGTTTGCATTTTCATAGTATAATTCATAGCAAGTTGATCTCAAAGTTCCTGTATCAGGGAGATTGTCAAGTTCTCTAAGAAATTACAAATTGCTGATCCTAGCCTTCCCTTTGTACATGAGTTCCCATGTTGGATGTCTTTTGGATTTAATATAAACATGTATTACTTGCATGGGGACTCTTGCCTTAAGGAATGTAAACTTTATCTGCATTTGCTGATTTGTAAAATAAAATTAAAAAAAAAAAAAAGAAAATGCATGTCACAAATTAAATTCTCTATTGTAAATAAATTTTTTCGTTGGAAGTTGAAGATAAGTATGGCTCTCTTTTGTGTCCTTCACTTGCTTATTTCAGCACCAGATGCTCTTGGGAATTAATTCCTTCACAGAAAGCACTTCATGGGTCGCTGCTTGGAACACTTTGTGGGTCACAAGAGTGTGCTGCTTATGTGCACATATCTAGGTCTATATCTTACTGTCTCTCTAAATATATATATATATATATGTGCGTGTGTTGGATTTGGACCACTCAAGTCTCAAGCATAGGCTTAATCCTCCAAAATATTTAATGCTCTGACCCTGATCCAGCAAATCCCATGGGCAAATGTAATGAGGCTGTTGGAGGAGTCGGAGGCTGTGGCATGCGGTGATGGGATGGTTTTTAAGCATGTCTGGCACTGAAAGGTGAATACATTTGCTCCTTCCTGCTCCTGGAAGAATTTGCCTGCAGGGCTCGTGGAGATGAGGTCCGTGTGATTAGAGGTGCAACCGGAATAAGCTCGATAAGTAGCACTCTCGCACACCTCTTCATCCTGTAAGTTATCCTCTGCGGAGGATTAGGGATGTAAGAGAAGCATTAAGGCTTTAGTAGCAAACAAACTGCTTTCTTTGGCTAATGGTGCATCTCTTGGATCTCCATGATGTGGACAGTCTTCAGCCTGGTTCTTGTCAGCTCCCTTTTTGTCCTCAAAAGTAAGTCAAGTCCCATTTTCTTTCCTTTTTTTACTTCATTTGCATTTCCTACCTCGGGCATGGCTGAGCCTCTTTGCAGTTCTGGGCTCCTGTCCTGGGCTGGGGTGGTGTCAGGTCATTTTGTGTGTGTGGTTGGCAGCACAGAACTGCACCTCTGTAAAGATAAATGTGTGTGCTGACAGATTCGAACGTCCTCACTGGCAGCAAGGGTGGGATTTCTACTCTGCAAGCTTCAAGTGTGGTATTTTAAATATCTTTCAAATTCATGCTTGCCTTTGAGAATACCATGTGGTTTGAACCAAGGAAAAGAAAGAGGATTGAGTTATGGTTGTAAGAGAGCAGAACTCAAGATACATTGTTGTGCTTTCCAGCTGAATTGATACTTCAGGAGAAAAGGAAGATTGGATCACTGTAAGATTTTACGTGTATAGAATGTGCTTTTTCATGGTGCTGTGGACCAAAGATATCATGATGGAGGGGGAGAAAAAACAACTTGTGGGCTCTGCTCTGAAAATGTTACAAGAAGATGTGGATGCAGTTACAGAACATCAAATGTTTTTTGTATTATTTTAAGTGCAGATTGTAACAAATCATCTGTGGTTGATTTTTTTTTATTATTATTTTTTAAATCAGTATCTGACCCATTTCTAAAAAAGAAACATTGATAAGATTTGCAGAATCCTTGGATTTTCTAAAACTTTTTTGCATTTTTTTTTTTTAAGTGTGCTCGAAACAACATTAGAAAGGCTGATATTTTTAAATACTTTTTGTAAACCCTAAACAGTACTGCTCTAAGTGGTCTCTTCTCCCTTCCCCCAGGTGAAGCACTGCAGTGTTACACCTGTGTAGGTTCTAGTGATGACGACTGCAACAGACAAGGAAGTCAGCAGTGTCCAGGCCATGCAGATGCCTGTGCAGTCATTAGAGGACAAGCAAGTAAGTGTCACAAACAGGTCAAACTCGTTGCATTTGTCATAAAACAAATAAATAATTAGTGTTGGAAAGAGAAAAGTGCATAGTAAGTTAAGGAGAAAACCGAAAGGAAGTGTCTCCTCTCAAAATAAACCTCAATCCTAATTTTGTTGTATCAGCAACAAAGAAATCTCAATTAATGAATCTCAATCCTAACTTTGTTGTAACAGCAACAAAAAAACCTCAATTAATAAATCTCAATCCTAACTTTGTTGTATCAGCAATCTGACACAAAATCCCACTGGGAATGATCTGTTGGTGTGCCACGATGAGCTGCGCCCACTCTGAAAGCTGGAAAGAAGCATTTTAAGTATTGCCCACTTTTTACTTAAGTGACTTACCTGGAAATTAGGATATGAAAAAGAAGCTAATGAGCCCCTGCACTGGGGCACATCCAAAGATATTTAAGCTGCCCTGGTTGCCTCTAAGATAAATTAAGAATTATTTAAGTGGGAGCTTGCAGTGTGCTGCCGTGTGTTGTGGTCATATCATTTATTTGTGAAGATCACCCAAACCCAAGGTTGATGCTCAGTGCTGGGTGGTCAGGCTGGTCCTGAGGGATGCAGGTGGGAGCCAGGTGACCATTTGCAGCCCCTCTGAGCTCACTGTGGCTCTGTTGCAGGTGGCATCATGAAGTCCTGCTCGTTCAGGTCCTTCTGCGAGCGGGCGAGGAGGGACGGCTCGAGGGCGCCCGGGGTGAGCGTCCACTGCTGCTACTCCAACAACTGCAACGCCAAGAGCCTGGCTCCCAGAGTCACCAGCTCCAGCAGCTACTTCTCCCTCCTCATCTTCACACTGCTCTGGCACCCCTTGTTGAAGCTGACATGAGGGGAGAAAGAAAAAAAACGAAGAGTATCCTGAAGCAACAACTCTGCCTTCTTAGCAAGGGATAATAATATTTCCTAATCACATTGCTCCATGTACCATATATCTCACTAGGCAAAAAGCTGTAGGAAGGCCTGACAGATGTTTAGATAAAAATTGTTTCATCTGCTAAATAGGTCTTGATCTCTGTGTAAGAAACGCTGCCCTGTTGTTTATCCTGAGGGGTTGATTGTGCAAATACGTAACATTTTCCTCCAATTTAGATAAGGAGGGATCTTTACTGCAGGTAGCCTGGTAGTAAGGTAAAAGGCAAATGTCTGCCAAGTGCTGTTTACTGTTGGCAGACATTAAAAAGCAAGCTAAAATTTTCAAGCACCAAGTGACTGAAAATTCTAGCAAGCAAGGTAATCTTCCAGAGAGCATTGGCGTACTGGACAAAGCTGGGAAACTTGAAATACAGATGATTTAGTATTAATGCAAACTGGTAAGGGAAGGTCTTTAGGAGAATAATGCATGGAGGTATATTGTATTGTATATTATGTTGTATCATATCCCTGTCAGTGTCCAAGGCCAGGTTGGATGGGGCTTGGAGCACCCTGGGATAGTGGAAGTTGTCCCTGCCTATGGCAGGGGGGTTGGAACTGGATGGGCTTTAATGTCCCTTCCAACCCAAACCATTCTATGGTTCTGTGCTTGTGTGTATTTCCTTGGAAAAAAACACCTTCCAGTCTTCTCTTTTCTGATCCTTTGAGAATCTTACCACAGCACTGAAAGAAGAAAAAAGAAGAGCTTGGAAGTTGTTTTTGAACTGGTAAACTCCATCCAAAGATTGGTTCAATCTATCTCCCTTGCTGGTTTTAAAAACAAGTGATTAATCCCCGTCTTTTAGGCAAATTATAACTTGAGTTTATAATTCTTCTTGAGGTTTCAATTATGTAGATAATTCTCCACTGTCCTAAACTTCAGGTTTTGAGAGTAAAAGCGTATACATATCTATCTCCCCCTTCAGTGATCTGAGTGAGTTGAGGTGGTTCATGTATCCTTTTCATTTTGCAATGTGAATGAAATTATTTGGAAGTCTTTAGAGGCGTAAGGGACTAAATCAATATTTTAAATAATCCCATTCATAGCAGTTTTACCAAGTCAATGATCCAGAAAGGGTCACATGGTAGAAGGAATTGTGCATCACTACCTCCTTTGATCCAAAACTCAGAGCACCAGGCAAGCAGAGGGGTGATGTTTGTAGATTTTAATGTCCAGCTGTGATGATCTGGTCCAACTCCTGGCACACAGCATGCACAGGATTGGCTTAAAGTCCAGCTGGTGTAACTGAAGTAGAGGTGGTCTTTCTAGTTTTAGTTTCAATTGCCTAGTAGGAAAAAGGTTAGGTCATCAAATTTATGGAACTCACAAAATACGTGGCAAAGTAGTTTTTCCACTAGCTTTGTGTTGTGACTTTTTTCAGTATAATTCTTTGAAAAATCAGTTCCAGGCGGTGTGTGGTAGAATTCTTCACCTTGACCAAAATTTTATTAAGGTTGCAAACTCTAGAGAGCTGCTTCAAGGTAAATCAGTGAACCCCCCCTGCAGAGTGAACCCTCGCCTGCCTTGTAGCTGTTGCCTGTCACAGGGGCCGAGCTGTCTCATTGTTTTATTGTGCTCTTTCCCAGTGTGGATCCTTCCATCGTCTCGTGTAGATTGTGGCTTCAGACTGGATTCTCCTGGGGTTTTGTTCACATGGGCTCAGACAAGGCAGTTCTGCTCTATTTTTAGTCTCTAGGCACCAGTCAGATAAAGCTGTTGAATATAAAGATTGCAACAATGCAGCAGATCTTGGCAGAGAATGCTAATTTGGACTCCAGTGTCTCATCTGTATAAAAATCACTTAAATTGGTGTAAGTATTTTTCATTTCATTCTCAGCTTGAAGCAGTTCCTTCGATCTCTTCTGCTACAGGAAGCCGGTATTGATTGTATCTTTATCTTCGTATGGTTCTGTAATGATAAATCTGTATTGAATGTAATCTCTGTATATGCTCAGTGCATTTCCTTAATGAGAAAATAAATTACATGCAATGGCTGACATTGTCTCTTGATAAACACAACTGCTTCTTTTAATTGGGATTTCCAGCTGCATCTGGCGCTCTGTTTTCCTGCAGGAATCCTGTTGGGCTTTGTTGTTTTTTTGTTTAATGTGGGATATATTTCTTAAATCTGTTGGATGAAATAGTGAATGTTGATAGTGCTCTTGCTGCTATATTTCCATG
Source organism: Falcunculus frontatus (assembly GCA_013398115.1). Lineage (NCBI taxonomy): Eukaryota > Metazoa > Chordata > Aves > Passeriformes > Falcunculus > Falcunculus frontatus. Next base: position 164,555 of record VZRV01006913.1, on the reverse strand, counting down.
GTAAAATAAGAAGGTAAATCTCTATCCTCTTGACAAACACCATCTGTCGTTCCTGACGGCAGCCAGGACTGGGATCTTCAGGCAGCTCCCACCGCCTCCATCCAGTCCTGCCTCCCAGCACATCACAGGCCCTGCTTTGCTTTTTTCAGCAAAAAAGGGACATTTTTCCTGCCTAATTATGACCCTGAAGTGTGCCTGCATGTGGGTATCTAGGAAGGATAAACCACTTTTGTGGATTGGTGTTTTCGGAGCGGTTTCACGATGGTTCTTGGCATAAGCGTTGACAGAAAGACAAGCATAGAGGAAAACAGAATAGAAGGAATATTTTTTAAACTCCATTAAAAATGCAGAAAATATTTTAAAGTTTTCATTGCCACGACTGTGCAGAGCTGTTCCCAGTCACAGGTAAAACAGAAAGTTGGTTGTTCTGAGGTGTAATTCCTGGTGCAGCCACAGGCTCCTTCTCCCTTCCTTCATGTCAAGAGCAGAGAGGCTGATACTGAAATGCCTTCTGCTGCAACTCAGAATGACAGGACTTGTTTTTCATCTCTTTTGTCAGCTGGATTTAACCAGGGGCTCAGTTGGGTAAGTGCTGGGTTTGAGTGTAGCTCTGCCCTTTCACCTCCAGGGAAGGATCTCCAAAGAGATTCATGATTTCTAAGTGAGAGAACCTTTCAGTTCTAACTAAAGCCCCAAATCATAATTTCCGTTATTCCTTTCTATCCTCTTGTTTTGGGCAGTACAAACAGCATTCCCTTATTTTCCTAGTCTTCTCGAGGGCAGCAAGAGCCTCTGGTCCCTCCCAGGAGGGCACAGCAGAGCAGAGTGCCTTGAGCTCTCCGTAAGAGTGAGAATTTACCATTTAATTTGTGTCAATGTTCATCCACACCTGACTTTTCCACAGTGAATGCAAGGTACCAAGTTGTCCCTTGCTCTTGGTGAGGGACAAGCAATTCCTGTGGGCTTTAAAATCTAGATTGGAGAAGCTCAATACTGGTTGTGCAATTTAATGAAAGTTTAAAGTACATCTTGGTGTCACAAACCACAGTTTATTTTTTAACCTTTTTTCCTCATGTGAAATTTTAGTCGTGCATCTCTGCTCAGTAGGGACTAAACAAAAAACATGCTGGCTGCATGTGTTACCATGTCTTTGTGTGCAAAGAAAGCCCAGCTGTGACAGATTTCATTGTGAGCATCACTCCAAAGGGCCTCGACCTTTCTGGACCTACAGATGTTTAGGACATAGCCCGGAGCTGTTGGCTGTGGCTGGTAACATGCCCTTAGGGGGGAGTTTTACACTTCTGAAATCAGAATTCCTGACTGCAATTCCTGGAGCCCAAGGTTATCACCCTGCATACACATACACTCCCTCTTATCACCCACAGCCAGCAGTGCACGGGGTGTTTTTAATTGGTAAATTTGTGACAAGCTCAGATGTGGCATATTTACTCACAGCAGAGTGGGGAAGATGATAACAATGTTAATCCCCAAAGAGTGTAGTGAGAAATTCTCCATGGCATAGGTACAAGTAAACTTTCTTAGCATCTGAGAAAAAAAAACCCCACAACTGAAAAGCCAGCGTGGGGTTGAGTTTGGAAAGAAGCAGCTCGTGGTGCTTGGCAGGGTGGCTTTATGGAAAGTTGGTCTTGTCAAAAACATCTCATTTGAGGTTACGGGTTTTTGCTGATAAAGGCAAATACATGGATTTTGCAACACGTTTCAGATAAAACTGCAGTTGTGATACACAGACTGAGAGTTCAAGAGCCAGGAAGAGTGAAAGACTGCAAAAACAAGTTCTCAGTGGAAAATCTTCCAAGTGGTGTCTTGACAGAGGCGAGCTCCCATCATCTCTGCGACAACCTTGGGACGGTGCCATAAGAAGTGTCACAGAAAGAAGGGGCTGTCAGAGCTCTGACAAGTCAGCATGGAGATATTCCTGCATGTTGCCATAGGGACGGGTTTCCAAGGGAGACAGGTGATGCACTTTTCTGGAACAGAACTAAAGCAGAGGAATGAGAGTGGGAGGATGGGGCTGAGCATTTTATCATAGAATCACAGGATGGTTTGGGCTGGAAGGGACCTTAAAGGTCATCCCATCCCCACGCAGGGACACCTTCCGCTATCCCAGGCTGCTCCAAGCCCCGTCCAGCCTGGCCTTGGACACTGCCAGGGATCCAGGGGCAGCCACAGCTTCTCTGGGCCCCCTGTGCCAGGGCCTCAGCACCCTCACAGGTAGGAATTTATTCCCAATTTCCCATCTAACCCTGCCTCTTTTTTAGCCACCCAACCCTTCTTCCTGCCACACCTAGCACTAGTAATCCCTTAAGGAGTACACTTTTCCTAAAATTCCTTACACCTTTTGTAGGAACCTGACTTAGCTGCACAGGCAATATTTCTTTGAAAAACGACCCTTTTAGCTGCAAGCCCAAAAGACTTGCGGGTATGAGATAATGTTTGACAGGTGAAAGGGAATTTCTGTCTTGAAGTTATTTCCCATCTCTGAGGACTTCCTGCCTTTCATCCTCACCAAAATGGTTTTAATTTTTTCCTTTAAATGTTCAAGGGGGGAAGGTATTTGAACACTGGCAGAGACTCAGACAAAAAAACAAGGCTGGTGTCCAAATCACTGATTGCTACTGCCTTCATTGGAGATATTCAATGTCTTTTTTTAAGCAATGTCAGTCACCCTCAGTTTCTGATTTTCAGTGAAAAAAACTCAGTGTCTGCAGATCTGGAGCTCAGAGGGACTGGCTGGTATTTCTTCAGCCAGGTCAGAGTTTGATTTTCCCCAAAGGAACTTCTAATTCACAGGTTTGCTCCTGTGCTCTCCCAACCTTCAGAGAGCTTTTGCAACATATTCTTGAGATCCTGAGGATGTTCATCTTCTTTTAACAACTTTTCTTTAACCCCTTTTACTATTTTTGGATGGGTTTCCAATGAAAATACAATCTCCACAAGTGTGTATTTATTAAATTCAAGTTCTCATCCGTATGTGTCCCTGGAATGACATTCCCAATAGGAGGATAATCTCTGAATTTCCTCTTCACACTCTGGTGATTACCAGCTTTTATCAGCAGGGTGGGTTTTGCTCTATTTTACTTTATGCTGGGCATTTGAAGACTCAATGGCCAAAGCTCATATGAGCCAGCTCCAGAGGAAAGTTCCTGCCCCACTGGTGCCTGCCAGGGACCCAGGAGCTGAGTGTAGCACAGGATCCATTCAAATCACAGCTGGGACTGCAGAGCTGGGGGTCAGGACACACTTTTGAATAAATCTGCTGTCACAGAAGGGAAATGAGCACCTTTGCAGTATCCAGTGGCCTCAGGGATTTTTTGAGTCTCACTTCTGATGCCCTGCATCCTGAGAGCTGGGCATGGATGGGGGAGAGCAGCAAGGGACAAGCCCTGCCTTCATCTCATTTAGTCCTTCCAAGGGTTAAGGTTCACTTTTTGGAGCTGTCTTTTTTGGACATCTCTTCTGCACTGTACCATTAACAGTGCTCATGAGTACTTGGCAGTCTCCATCACTTGTTCCCACATTCTCCCAGCCAACTATGACTCCTCATATTGGATAAACACGTCTGGTTTTGTTAAATATTCTGTTTCAGTGATTAGGACTCTGGAAAGAGCAAATCAGTTACTGAGATGAAGCAAATCCATGAGTGGGGCAGTGAACTGAGCCAGGAAAAAATGTTCACGGGGAAATCATCCGAGCAGGGCTGTGCCTGGGGGGCATTGGCAGAGGCTTATCAGCATTCCTATAATCAGGGGTGTGAGGAGGAGGGATCTGCCAGGCTGCTTTGCATCGGTGATGTTTCTGCAGCAGATGAAAAGGAGAGGTTTTGTCCTTGGATTGGTTTGGTTCACTCACCCCAAGGCTTAGACAGGGAGGAGCTTCCCCTAAAGCATCTTCCCAACACCTTCCAACCCATTTTTTCTAGATTCAGTAGATTTTTCTCCTGAATCTCAGCATATGTATGTCTGGTGCTCTTTAAATGAGGAGGGGTTTGCAGAGTTTCATCAGTTGCTGGTGATTTCAGCCGTGATATATGAGGGACTGTGCAAGCCAGGAAGATTTTCAGAGCTGGCCTCGATGGGACTCTTCTGAGGATGATGACAAGCAGGGGAAAAAATCCACTTTGATTTGATGCCTCCTGTTAACATCAGAGAGAAGCAGTCCCTGGAAGACCCCTCCCCTCTAAAAAGTCAGGATTCCTTGTGGAAACTGAGAACAATACTTTGCTCACGAACGATCAGGAGTCGTTTGATCTCATCTGACCTTTGCTTTAATATGGCTTATCCAAAGCTTTTTATGCTTATCCAAACCTTGGCTCCAGCCTGCACTGTGAACCCAGGCTATTCGGGGCAAATCCTGGTGACCTCTCCTTCAGCTGCCTCTCATCAGGGGGATGAAGAGGGGATTACTGCCCATGGATGAGTGTCCTGAGCCAGCAAATAAAACACTCCTGCCCATCTTGGAGCTGATTTCTAAGTCATGGTGTGCTCGAGGATCTGTCTGTGCCCAGTCCCAGAGACCACTTCTCCAGGAGACAGATGGCCTGTGGGCTGCTCTGGTCCCAAGAAATACAGTCAATCACAGCCTTAAAATAGTTCTATTTTTATTTTTTTCCTTTTCTTAAGCACTTTTGGTCTCGATTTGCCCAGCACCTACAGAAGCATTTCCATTCATGTTATTTCCATACCTGGGACACGGAGGTCAAGGCGGCCACGAGCCCCAATCAGGCAGAGGAGCTGGGATTGGAGCCAGAGGCTGGAAGTGGGACAATGTTTGGTGGGGTTGGTGGCACTGGAAGGTTGCCCTGGCTGGAGGGAGGTGCCTGCAGACAGACACCCTCAGGTGGCCCAGCCTGTCCCAGATCCAGGTCCCCTCCCAGAGCTGCCCGTCTGGATGTCAGCTGTGCCCCGCTTCCCTCCTGGTTGCTGCTGGGAATTTGGATGCATTTTAAATCAGATTAGACTCCCCTAGTTCTGCATGAAAAGCCTGGAGAGGCTGCAGTGCCAAATCAGGGCTCATTTAAGGAGTTTTCGTTGTGCATCAGTGCTCTTGTTCTTTATTGTTTCTGCAGTAAAATCACCTTCATTTCTTTGCTGCATAATTTCATCTTCCACTGTCCCAGGGTGCTCCAAGCCCCATCCAAACTGGCCTTGAACACTTCCAGGGATCCAGGGGCAACCACAGCTGCTCTGGGCACCCTGTGCCAGGGCCTCACCATCCTTACAGGGGAGAATTCCTCCCCAGTATCCCATCTATCCCTGCCCTCTAGTAGTGGGAAGGCATTCCCCCTTACCCTGTCCTTTCATCCCTTGTCTCAAGTCCCTCTCCAGCTCTCCTGGAGCCCCTTAAGGCACTGGAAGGGGCTCTAAGTTCTCCCTGGAGCCCTCTCCTCTCCAGGTGAACATCCCGAGGAAGGAGGGAGTGATTCAGCATCTGCAGCTCTTACAGATCACAGTCAGGGTTTCCAGTCAGGACAGAATGAAAACAGCTTTCAGCCCCGCTGGCTCCAGTGCATTCATGGAGCTCTCAGGACGAGCTGTTTGTTTTGTAGCATTTTTTTACTGCAAAATGTAGTTCAAACACGCCCACTTGAACTAGAATTGCATCTCTCAGTGGAATCAAACCAGCCACAGTGAGCTGGGGATAACCACCCTGATTAGCTGAGGCTCCTGGGAATGTGCTGTGCAATCTCTCAGCTTTTTAATTGCTTTTAGGGCCAGCAGCGTGCACAAAGCAAGGTGTTAACCCTTGAGAAGTCAGATGATCTCACTGGTGGCCAGGGAACAGCACATACACACACAGAGCTGCCACAGAGGGACATTTATGGCAGCAGTAACCAGTTTTCACTTACCCTCCACCGTGCTGGGGCTGACAGGCAGCAGGAGCTGTGCAGGCCATTCATTTGCTGCTCAGTACCCCTGAAACGCCTTTGGCTGGACCAGTTCCTAGCAATGCCTGCAATTCTGCATCCAAGCTGTTCTCTCAAGACAGCTGAAGCAGATAATTCTATATACACTGTGATAAAGCCCAGCTCTGCAGTGTGGTTTAAGCCATCCCAGGAATGAGAGCAGTGTGCAGAACTACATCACAGGCAGGGAAACAAACCACTGCCATGGTGTCTGCTCCTCTCAGCATCTCATTCTCTGAGTTGTAGGCATTAAATATCTCGTTTCTGAAAGCTGGGGAGCTTTTGAATTAAAAAATGCTTGCGTTAAAAAAAAATGTGATTACAACTTAAAATTTATTATAAGTGGGAGCAGCAGAAGGAGAATCTGCATTTTGTCAGAGTACTTTGATTTAAAGTAATTATGTCAAGCACAAGGCAGGGGATGAGGTGATCTATAGTGTGCAGGTATCAGTGGAAAGTGCTCCTGTGCACCCTGAATCCAGTGAGCAGATTCAGATAAAGCTTTAGACTTTCAGCTTATCTTAATGCCTGAATTAGTTTGAGAATGAGTCTATTTTTGCATGGCTTATCACGAGAGCATCTGCAGAACTCCTTGCTGGGCTGAAGAGCAGTGGGGCCATCGAGGAAGGAGCCTGTCACAGGAGTGGGGGCTGCTTTTCAACACAACCACATAAATCCAGGTGTGATCAGTATTTATCTGATATTTGACTTGTCACAGCTCCTCCAAATGAAATACAGACAAGGGGGCTGTGAATTTGGTACCCATCACACACATGGCCCTCTGTAGGCATTGCTACCCCCAAAGTCAGCCTCTCTACTGCTGATTACTCACAGCAGTGCCCTTCATTTTCCTTTTCTTTTCTTTTCTTTCCTTTCCTTTCCTTTCCTTTCCTTTCCTTTCCTTTCCTTTCCTTTCCTTTCCTTTCCTTTCCTTTCCTTTCCTTTCCTTTCCTGTCCCTCTCAGCAGGAGAGCCTCACCCACAGCATCTCCAAAGTGAGAGAACAGAAAAAAATTATTGTCTCTATTATCTTGCTGCAGCACATGAAGACAAATATTGGCCACAGGCATGTAAAAAGTCCTCTTGTTTGGCTATTTAAATTAGAAGCAATGCAAAAATACTTAAAATTTTAGTGTTTCTTGAATTATCAGAGTACAGAAACCTCTTGGCAAGCAGCAACCAGATAAATTTCTCTTATACACAGGAAAATACACCTATATTTGTATACAATTTATTCATCTTTCTTGTTTGAAAAACTCGTTTTTGCACATCCAATGACAGCAATGACAGAGATTGACAGTAGGGTTGAAAATTAAGATTCAAAGCCGCTACAATTTCATCTGCAGCCCCCTTCTGTTAATATTTAAGTGTCCTTAAATTGCATTTAACTTGTGCAATTTGTGATTTGTTATTTTGATGGAGTAAGGTATCAAACAGCAATAGAGACCTGACTGATTGGGATGATCAGAGTCACTTCTTTTTGGCTCATTAAGTTACTTCACAGCTGCCTGGTGTTCTCCAAACTGATAGCACCCAACAGGCTGCAGAGCTGCAGTGTGCTACCTTTTCTTACTGATGAAAATGAGATTGAGAGGAGATAAGTACTGATGACACCAAAATAAAATTGTTTTCTTTAAACAATGTTATACAAAAATTAAAGACCTTTTCCTCTGAGGATTTGGAATCTATTCAGACCTCACTCCCAGCTCAAACCTCCTGTTTTCCCAGGGATTATAGAGGGCATTAGCAGCTGTCCTGTTCTGGAGCACTGCAGCTCCTCCCTCTCCCCAGCTCCTTTCTTGGTACCCCTGGACATTCTGGTCTCTTCAGAATCACTAAAACATATTTTTTGCCCCTCCATATACTAAAATAATCACTTATTCATGTTCCTGTAACCCTAAGTCAACTCCAAATTCCTTCTGAAAACTCCTTTTTCCTTGGGAATTTTTTCTTTCTTCCAATTGGCAGCAGTTCTTGGGCACTTCTCAACTGTTCCCCAGCTGCTGCCTGTGCTTGGCCGGGCATCTGGCTCCCACGCAGGGCACCGAGATTCCCAGGCTGTTCTTACAATAATAGGAAACTTAACACCCATTCTGGGGACTGTTAATGTGAAAAGATCTTTTGAGCTTTCCTCAAAGAAAATGCCAGAGAATGTTCTATTGGCAAACAGCTGTTAGCAGCCAGAGTCCTCATCCCACTCCTGTTTAACTGTTAAAACGGCCTTTTAGGCTCACTTCTTTTGACTTTTGATTACAAAATTGGGATATTTCTTCCTTTATGCTTTAAAAATATTATTTTCTTTTTTATCACAGGTGTCACAAAATCTGGAGTTTGCCAAGCTGCATCTGTAGCTGCTGGCCAGAGACAGAGACAGCTCTGAGGCCTGGTGACATTCCCTGGGGTAGGATGTCTCAAAGTGACTAAACTGGGGACTGGTTCAGGAACTTCCAAACTGCTGATGGACACCTCAGAGCTCTTGGGAAAAACATCTGCAGCCATTGACTTGGACAAAGCATCTCTGTACATGGCTTTGTGTTGTGTTAGTTGATAAAAATTGGGCTTGAAATAGGTGAACTCTGGCACCTACACGAGTCTGAGATGCTGATTAATTTGTGCATTGATTTAGGTCAATTTATGAGATCATAGAATTGTAGAATGGTTTGGGTTGGAAGGGACCTAAGTCTCATTTTGTTCCAACCTCAGGGACACCTTCCACTGTCCCAGGCTGCTCCAAGCCCCGTCCAACCTGGCCTTGGACACTTCCAGGGATCCAGGGGCAGCCACAGCTTCTCTGGGCACCCTGTGCCAGGGCCTCCCCACCCTCACAGGGAAGAATTCCTTCCCAATATCCCACCTAACCCTGCTCTCTATCACTTTAAAGCCATATCCCCTTGTCCTGTCACTCCATGCCCTTGCAAAAAGTCCTTCAGCTCTTCTGAAGAATTTTTCAGACAATTAATTTACTCTCTGTGGGGTTTGAATTTTATGGACATGAGAGATGTGATGAACCCAGCCTGACACCAGGACTCTGTTTGTTAATCTCCCACTGGACGTGGGCAATGCTCTGAGACCCAGGTGATGCTCCCAGCCCTGCTCCATCCTCAGAATCCCTGATGCTGCTCCCAGCCCCGGCCATTTCCCCAGCCCTGGGTGATGCTCCCAGTCCCAGATGATGCTCCCAGTCCCTGCCCCTGCTCCATCCCTGTCCCTGCTCCATCTCTTCCTCTGCTCCTTCCCT
>VZRV01006913.1:84970-155307 GCA_013398115.1 Falcunculus frontatus | reverse complement strand
ATCCCTGTCCCTGCTCCATCCCTCTCCCTGCTCCATCCCTGTCCCTGCTCCATCCCTTCCCCTGCTCCATCCCTGTCCCTGCTCCATCCCTGTCCCTGCTCCATCCCTGTCCCGCACTGCTCCCTCCCACCAGCAGATGGTACCCGGCATTTACGAACAGCTCCGCTCTGTGTTTAACCAGCGAACAGAGCCCATTTCAAAAGCAGCTCGATCCCACCCGCGTTCCTCAGCTCCCCCGATCCTCTGAGCCCTGCGAGCTCCATGCTCCGGTCGGACAGGATGGCAGGTCCCCCTTCTTTAGATGTGACATTATTTTACCGTCCTCCAAAAAGTGCTTCCAGCTGCATCCATCAGCACTGGCCGTTCCTGTGAGTCCTGAAAAAGCCACCACGGGCTGAGGAATCAGCGCAGCCATCCCCAGCCCGAGGGGAGCCGGGCACACAAAGAATCTCCAGTTCAAACCTGGGCTGAATTCGGGAGATAGTTCCCCGGGCACGGTGCATTTCTACACAAAATAAAAATAAATCCTAAAATACACTTGTAGGTTCACGCTTTTTAGGAGGGTGGTAATAACATTAACAATGATAATAAAGTCACAGATCAACCGATTTTGTGCTGTCCTTGGGTCACCCTACAAACACTCTTGTAAAAGTTAAATCGAAGGTCTGTTTCCCGAACCATGTGCCTGCTTTTATTCATAGAATCACAGAATGGTTTGGGCTGGAAGGGACCTTAAAGATTGTCTTGTTTAACCTGCCATGGGCAGGGACCCCTTCCACTATCCCAGGCTGCTCCAAGCCCCATCCAGCCTGGCCTTGGACACTTCCAGGGATCCAGAGGCAGCCACAGCTTCTCTGGGGACCCTGTGCCAGGGCCTCCCCACCCTCACAAGGAACAAGTTCTTCCCAATATCCAATCTAAACATCCTCTCTTTTTGTTTAAAACTATTCCCCCTTGTCCTGTCACTCTCTGCACAGGTAAAAAGCTGCTCCCTTGCCAGATCTCCCTGGGTGCAAACCCTGGATCTGCCAGACACAATTCCCAGCCCAGTTCCCTGTCCCCAGGACAGACAGGACCGAGTTTCTCCAGGGATCCAGTCGGGAAGCTCAGGAGCAGCGCTTGAGCACACACCAGCCTTTCCTGTGGGATGAGTACAGACTTGTGAGCTTTGTCCTGCTCCTTTTTGGAATTTTTGCTCTCTGCAGAGACACCAGGATGGTGTCTGGACTAGTTATGCTCCAGTTTTTCACTTGCACAGAATGACTTCTTATTTATGCCAGTGCAATGAGGCAGAATCAGGCAAATACGCTGTTGAATGGCCAAAAAAAATCAATATGTAAGACCACTGTAATGCATTATGCTCTAAGTAAGAACTCCTACAATCTGAATACAGATTGTAATAAAATAACCTAAAAAAAAAAAAAAAAAGAATATTAAACCTTCTTTTTGTTTAGCTATTTTATCCAGATCTATTTCAAACTCCTGCAGATATTCTGTGTGACATTGGCATCATTAACAGTTTACTTGTTATGAAGGCTGTGAAGTTCATGATCATGATCTTCCAGCTACAGAGACAACCATAAAAAAATAATCCCAGATCTACCCTGTAAATATGACCACAGTGACCCAGAGCAGAGGGGAGGCTGATGGGACGAGGCTCTGAACTGAACATCGGTCTTTTACACCCAGATACATAAATAGCTTATTTTTAAAAGATAGCTAAATGTTTCCCCACAGATATATAAACATTCTTCTGTGTCTGGAAACACTGTGTTGTAACCCAGCATACCATGGCCACCAGTGGAGCAGAGCATTTTAAAACAAACAAACAGCAAAGAAATGACGATGGGCACGAAAACATGAAAGCAAATTTTCTGGAAGGTTTGTTGTTGCTGCACTTTTAAAATGAAGCAGTCTGGGGATTTGTAAGAAGGTTCAAAATATTGACAGTCTCACCTCCCCGCTTTTGTTTCTAAGCCCTTCCACCTTCAGCTCCACTGCAATTTTTTGATATTAAGCATAGTTCCTCTCCAATCCCATACAGTTAATTATGTTTTAATAAGAAAGAAACCTCAAATTTAATGAAAGTCAGCAATAATTAGAGAGTGCCATAACCTACTCAGCGCAAACACTGACTTAGTGGAAATGTGATGAAGGGCTTTTCCCCTGCAGGTTCCTGGTTTTAATATCTACTGAGGATCTGAAAGTCAGTAAAACGAGAACAGTCCTGATAGACAAACAAGGCTGATGCTCTGCTAAACAAGAGCCACCTCCTAATCCATCCAATATTCCCATCACTATTAATTAACTTGAAATGAAAGAGCAGGCTGCAAAACTTGAACAGAACTGGTCATTGATCTCTCTGTGGTGCCTCAGTGAGGGCTGATGCTGAGGCAGAGTTGGCTCCTTCACCCATCCCATTTCTCGTTGCTGTGTTGTTTGCTGTGTTCGGGGGTGTGGGTGTGTGCCACTGTCCCCTGTTCTGCTGGAGGCACTGAGTGGGGGTAGCTGTAATCACAGGCCAACACAGCACAGATGTTTGATTCAGCAGGGCACATCTGTACCATTACCTGCCTGCTGTGTGCCTCCCAATCACCCAGGGGTGATTGGGAGGCACACAGCAGGCAGGTAATGGTAGGGATTTGCAGGGGTTACCATTTCTTTCAGCCTCTTGAGGCGTTGGTCACCACTTACACTGATTGTCTTGTCCTTCCCAAACCAAGTTTTCCAGTTTCCATGTCAAGCGTTGAGCTAAACCAGAAAATCACAGCTGTTCCTGTTGGGCTCCTGCACTACAAAGTGCTTTCCCCACTTCTGACACAACCCGGCCTGACGTCGCCTTTTCCACTGGAAAACCAGGATGTTTTCCTTCACACCAGCTGTCATCACAAACACCCGTGGCAGTGGATCCCTCCACATGCGCTCACCTTCAGAGCAGCCTCCTCGACACGTACATTGTCCCTGGCAGGGTTTGGTTGCCTATGGAAAGACAGGGACACTTTCCATCCTCTGGCTTGGAGCCGCTCACTCGGAAAACCTGTTCAGGTCCAGGTGGAATCCTGGGCTCTGCCTCTCTGGGGAGTGCTGGATGTGGAGCACAGGGCTCCTGGTGTTTCATCTCCTGCAGCCTGACCTTGTTTCAGAACCTCTGTCCTGTAATTCCCCGTATCCTACCCATGCCAAAATGGATCACCCGTGGCCTGCACTCATCCTCCAGCTGCTGGAGGTCCCAGGCTGATCCAAAATCCTCACACCCTATGGGAAGTCATGGTGTAGGTATCCCTGCTCCAGCTGTTTGCCTTCTAATGAGTAAATCTGCCACTTCTCTCCTCCCTGCTCATCAGGCAGATCTATACAAATTTTTTTACAATTATTTCTTATGTTGAAAGGAGACACAGTAAGTGAGGAAGGCCGGTCTGTTTCTGATTAGGAAGGCCCAGCATGGATCTATTGCATTTATCATTTTGATAAGAACATTTGATAAACAGGCTTCTGGACTCGACTCAAACATTTCAACCCTCTGCAAGCTCTAATGCAGGAGAGGGGGCAGTGAGTTGTCAGAGCTGCTGGGGGCACCTGGGGTGGTACAAACCACACGGCTGCAGTGCTTTCTGAAATGAAAGGTTTGTTACCCTGCTCCTTCTGTGTCTTCTAGCAGGCATCAGCACCCCAAAGCCAAGCAGAAACAGGACAACCCAAAGCCAGGGAAAGCACTTGGCTCTCACCTGTGGTCTGTGAGGAGCTGCTGGAGAGCGCCGTGTCCAACACCAAGTGTGGTTCAGAGGGTTCAGCCCTGACCCTGGAGCCAGGCAGAGGGAGATCAGCCCTTTGATCTCCCCGTCCGAGCGGCAAAGGTCACTCCGGATATACAGTCTCATTATTTCCCAAATGTTTGTGGAAGCTCTGACTTCCCACCTAGTGCTTCCCAGTGTGCTGTGGTTGGAAACAGTGTCCCAGGGCCGAGCTCTCCCTGGCCTGGGAATACGGAATAAATAATTTATGCCAACCTGTTGTTAACAACTCTTTTCTTCCTGAAGATTATTTACACTCTGTGAATTTCACCTTCTGGAGAGAACTCCTAGGGATAAATCCAACTCATGAAACAGTTCTACTATGTTTTAGCAGGTAAGGAAGTGAATTGGAGTGGAAAGAAGTTAATTCAGTTCCAATTCAAGCTTTTTTTTTTTTTTTAATATAAACTTTAATTTTGTAATGCATTTTCCTACACCACCAAGAGTTAACTCTTAAATAATTCTTCCAAAGGGCACATTTCTATTTCATATTTTGAGTGTTCATGGAAAGTCAGAGAAATCTGGTTTATTTCTTATAGCAATCACAGTACATAAATGTCAGTCCATTTGCTGTAGCATCCCTGCGAAGGAAAGGTGCTGAAGAGAAAATTTGCCTCAGGCCTCAAATTATATCTTGCTGGAACCTGAATCACATTTTTTTGAAAGCTCCTAAAATGCGTGGGAGAGGGTAATGATCTGTACTGAGATAACACAAATAATTTTCTTAGTCTTCACAGACTGAAATTAATTGGTCCTGAGCATGGCTTTAAATACGTGACATTAAAGAAGCACATGGTTCCCCCACAGGAACGAGTTACCCTATGTTTTAATGTTGCATCATTATCTTGTTTTGTACTCCTGGCCACGTGATGCTGACTCTGGAACAGGAGGCAAGATATTTTAATTGCACGTAAATAATTATGTAAATGTAGATAGCAATGCTTGTTGAAATTAATCATTCATTAGCACTGTGGAAAAAAAAAAAAGAAATGGCAATCAGATGAGATATCGCTGCTGAAAGCTGACCTGAAATTCTGTTTCATTTCTCAATCAGCCTTCATGAAATGTGCTTGATGAATATCGATTCACCCCGCTGGATAAATCCTGGATAAATCTGCCTGAGGGAGGAGACACTTCCCAGGGAGGGCAAGGAATATTTGTGATAATTAAAGGCCCATCAAGAGATCACAAAGCAACTTATGGAGGAGGTTAAACTGCTTTTATTCACATTTGTGAATAAAGAAAGGGTGATGCAAAAGATGCTCATAAGTAGAGTTACTCAAGAGGGATTGAACATTAAAAACATTAAAACCCCCCCAAAACAGAGGTACCTGGCTCTGCATCGTTCTCCCACCAGGGATCCACAAAACGAGCATCAGCTCCCAGCACTTCACACCAGGATCAGTGTTGGGAAGGAAACACCCAGTGTCCAGCAAAATGCTGTGAAATGAGTTCTTAATCCTGATTTGGGGCTCTTTAAGCAGGGGATGGGCTCAGTCTGGCCCTGTGCTGCCCCATGGGTCTCTCACCTTTCCTCTCCAGGGCTGCCCCCTGCCTTGGGGCTCCTGGGGGAAAACGATGGCATTTCAGGGCAGAGGAGCTGGAGGGCACTGAGAGGATCACAGGAGCATCACAAAAACAGCTGAGGGCTTTTTCTGACCTTTTGCCCTTTACTTGATTGCCTGTTTCTTTAAAGAAAGTTTACTTTTTTTTTCTTCTTTAGTTTTTTCTCCTGCTATCCCCATGAGGCATTCTTTCCTATGAGTCATCCACACCATAAAGAAATTACTGTTTGGCTCAGAGTTCTGCTCCCATGCCTGGAATCAACATTTTTTCAGTGAGAGATAGGAAATGAGCTGAATTTGTGGGTGATTCACTATTTACTATTTTGACTTGAGATGTGTTTTTACCACTAACTTTAAGAGAAAAGATTATCATGCAATAAAACACCTGAAAGCCAAAGCCACATGGGACAGAAGGCATGAACATGCTTTTTAATTGTTTCTTTACATCATATACAGTAATAATCCCTTATATCTTTTGACACGGATTTTACATTTTATTAGGATCATTAATGTGACTAATTTTGTTCAGAATGACATCTTAAATATTTAAAATACCCCTAAAGAGTATATTTTCTCATACAGCTCAGAAACTGTATCTTTTTATGGGTGCATGATACCACATAGTAAAACATTTTATTCAACATCTATATAGCCTGGATGCCAAAATCATGCATCTAGATATAAACAGAGCAGTTCTGTGCACTAAAGCCCAGCCACAGAATGCCCAGAGACAGAGTCTGGACCATACAAGAGCAGAAGGTTTGCAAAACATCCACATTTGCCCATTTTAATCCAGTGCTGTCAGGTGGGGTATTGAAACAGATCCTCTCTCCCTCCAGGACCATCTCTCAGTGTGTCAAATCCTTTGTGGTCCACCACAAACAGCACTGATGAGCTCCTCTGAACATGTGGGGATCCTGGTCCACTCACAGCAGCTCTGCTGGGCTTAGGATCCCTCCATGGATCCCAAAATCAGCTCCACAAACCCCATGGGTCAGCTCCTCGCTTAAAGGGGTGAAAATAAAGCTCTGAAAGCCTTGCTTGAACCTGCTGCAAGTCACTTTCTAAAGTTAGATTTAGACATTTAGGTCATTATAGAGCAGATGCTGCCACCAAATTTGTTTGGATGTAACCTCACTGCAGCACTTTTGCCAGCAGAAACAAATTAGAAAATGCTGGCTACCTCCTCAAATCCTCAAATTTATTTGTTTCAACCCAAAGCAGTTGCAGAAAGTTCTTAAGTAGTGCATCTCCATCCCTGG
This sequence comes from Falcunculus frontatus, assembly GCA_013398115.1. Classification (NCBI taxonomy): domain Eukaryota; kingdom Metazoa; phylum Chordata; class Aves; order Passeriformes; genus Falcunculus; species Falcunculus frontatus. The sequence continues at coordinate 148,689 of VZRV01006913.1, read as the reverse complement.
CAGATATTTATGAAGAAGGCAACGATTTCAATTTCAACTGCAGGAAATGGAACACATCTGGGATCAAGAAATGTCTTTTATGGTGTCCATCACTTCAGGTGAAAGGGAAGGAGGAAGATGAGATGAGGAAACTGATTTCCCAGAAAAGGCCACAATATATTTTTAAAATTATATAAACTCAAATATTGTTCAGAATGTTTTCTTTTGGTTGAAATGAACATTGTCCCTGTTGTTGTCCTAGGACAGCTTCTGGAAATGAAGAGGGTTTTTCCAGTGCAGCTGGAAATAGGGGTTTCCTATTTCACTGATATTCTTGCAGGCATGAAGTGATGAAGCTGCCTCTCCGTGCTCTGTGCAAGCACACACGGGAAAGGAGAAGCTACCCATGACCCCTTGTCCCATAAAAGCCAGCCAATACATGCACAGTGTTGCCAAACTGCGATTTTTTCCACAAATCCACGATTTTTAGTCAGGGGGAAGAATGGGTTTGAAAGCCCCACACCCTGGAAGTGGCTGGATCAGGATGTACCACCCTGAAACACCTCAAATGGCACAAAGCCAGGGTTGAACAACCAGAACCAATAAACTTTCATTTACAAGCAACAACACTTGAAGCCACCCCACCATTCCTGGAGTCTGTGTGAGTGGCAGTTTGTACAACCAGCACCTAAAACAGCTCTGACATTTTCCGATTTCTGCTTGGCTGAGACTACTTTAAACAATTACTCAGTAGGGTTTGATGTCCAGCTGGGCATATGCCGTGCTGCTTGTGGCCAGGGGCCTGTTGACCATCACTGGACACGTCAGGGATGGTCCCTTTGATGCCTTAGGTTTTAGCTTTTATATTTTTAAATCCTGTACTGCTTAGAGTGTAACTCTGAAGTTCCTTGTAGCCTGTAATTCCTGCTCTCTTGTACTGGGTAGACATAACAAAGCCTCTCCAGGCTTTGCCTTCAAGGACAGCCAGGCTGTTTTTAGGCCCAAAATGTGTAAACTAAAGATTCTAAGGGGGGCAAGCTGAGGGGCGTTACATCGTTAAACTGGGGCTTTAATTGGAGAATTAACCCTGATATGCAAATGAACCAAACCTATAAAAGTGTGAAGAACTCGTGACCTGTCGTCCATCTTGGGGTCCAATTTTTGGAAGCAGCCTCTGGCTCCCCAGGGTGTACCTTGAAGGCCCTTCAAATAAATACCTGTCTTTATTCCCTTACTCTTGTCTAGTCTCTGTTTCTAGGTGGCTGGAGAAGGCATCACCTTAATGTCCAGACACGTTGAGAGTGTTCTGGACCCTGAGATATCCTGAGGCTTCATTCCCAATCTTCACTGGGTGGAGATGAGGGGACCTCTGCTCCCTACTCAAAGGGACTGTCCCCAGCTCAGCCTGCTGGAGCTCTTAGGGCTCTCACACTGATTAAAAGCAGACCCATTCTGAGTCTTTTTTTCATCTTGGATGAGTGATTTCAGGAGGATGCAGCAGCTTTTACAAACCATAACACAACTCCAACCCACCGCTGGCTGCAGCCACTGGAGCTCTCACAAGCCCCTGCACAGGAAATGAGACCTCAATGGCATTTCTGTCTCATTTCTGGAGCAGCCCAGCCCCATTCCTCTTCCTTTTCAGAACATGAACAATGTGTAGAACAGTAGATATATATTGCTCCTGTGAGCTGGGGTTTTGTCCATTGTTAATGCCGAGAAAAATACAGATTTCTCACACAGTTTTCTTTGTAAAGCCAGCAGTTGCCCACAAGCAAATGCCGAATCAGGTCCAGAAAAACAATGAAATGACATGATTAAAACTTCCAATTCATCTTAATCCAGAGCCCTCTGGCATGAGCATTATAATAAAGCCTTAAATAAATAGTTATAAGAACCATTTCTGTCATCACATCGCTGATGCAGAGTGGAAAATCATGCAAAAATGAGGTGTCTGCACGTTCTGTCTTCTTGTTGGAGACTGCATCTTGCAATGAGCTGTTGAAAACAGCTTTTTGAAATTGTGATACTAAATGTCACCATCACATTTGTGATGGTTCTCATCTCACTCTTATCCAGTGAACATAATTTATTAATAATGTACTTTTATATGAATTCCAGGTGGGAAGATTCAGCTCCTCTGAATTACCCCCTCGGGGAAGAAGGACAGAGGGAAATGAACATCAGAAGTGCCCCCCTCTTCTGCTCAGCTGCTGCCTCGACTTGGGGTTCTTTCAGAGGATTTAGAGGCAGGCAGCATTTTGTTTATTTGACATGCAACCTTTAGCTGACCTGATTAGAACGAGTTATTGACAGCTCTGGAGCTCCAAATCTGAGGTCTCCAGAAAGCAGCCCATTAATAGCTGGTGCCTGTGTGAGGAATTGATCAGCTCAAACTATCCAAGTGTCACAGGCAACCCTAATCAGCCTGATCCATGCCCAGACAAGGTCCATCCTCTGCAGGGAGGGAAACAGGCAGGTGTCATGTAGGAAAATAAAAAAATATGGGACAGATTCACCCAAAGCACAGCTGTGATGCAGAATTTCATGCTGAGGAGACAGAAGGGATTTGTGTTCGGGCATGAGACCCGGAGGGAAATTTTGCAGTATGGTTTGAGGGGGCTGGTTCACAACAAAAGAGGATCTGGGGCTTTTCCAGTGACAACCCTGCTGCTGTGGTGATTTAAAAGGTCACAGTGAAAAATCCATTTGCTGGATTCTCATCTGGCTTTCCACCATGACCCACTGGATGAGGGAGCCCACAGAACATAATTAATTTGTGCCTTGGAATCCATGTCTGCTCAGGAGATGGAATTTCAGAGAATCTCAGTGCATTTCTTGCTTGTTTTCCCTAAGCTGAGGTTTTCCAGCATGGGTGGACCTTTCAGGTGTGGCACATTATTGGTGTGAGACCTGAGGTGGGATTCAATAAAAACCAGCCAAGCCAGAGGCAGGGTGCACCTCAAACAGAGAAGGTGCTAGGAAGAATTCATGCTTATTTACCATGGAAAAAAGCAATTCAAACATGTTTTCCTCAACATTTAAGGCAAACCTGCTGTTTAACTCCTTTAATACCAAAGGCTGCTGAATTCCCAGGCAATAGCATGGCTGGGACAAATCACCATTTCCTCTTCAGAAAATGGAAATGGTGTACAATTGTTCTTTTTTCTTTCTTTTTTATTTTTGGTGGGAAAAACAACTTCTGAATTCCTTCACCACTTTCTGAGGGGAGCTACAATGGAGCTCAGCCAACTGTGACCTTTGACAGTGTGGGGGAGGAGGTATGATGGAGTTGGAGCTCAATTCTCATCTGCAATGAGCCCTTTGCAAAGTAGTACCTGTGTATCCAGAGCCCACAAATGCACAGCTACTTGAAGAAGAAAATAATTAATCTTTCATTTCATCCAGAAGCTGTGGCAGTGGCTCTGTTCAGCCAACCCATAAATATATATATATATATATACAAATTATATTTTAATATATATTTTTATATTTATCTATTTGTGCATTTTTAATATATGTATACTCTCTGCAATCAGAGCATTTACATCCCTTTCAAACGCATCACCAAGAGGCAGCTTCTGGAAAATGCTGATTGAAAACATGGGAAGTTGCATCAGAAACAGGTTTTTTTCTCCTGCCTTCTGCGGATGGTGATTTGCTCCACTCTCAGCTATTCGGGGAAACAGCAGGGAAAATACATTTCCTTTTCTGCTGAGTGCCAACTAAACCCCATGGATGGCCAGCTCCAGTGTTGTGGTGATCCCTACCACGTTCTGCCAGATGAGAGACTGCTGTATCTTAAATGGTGTATTTCCTATTAATAATTACTCAACAAAAGCTTGGTTATGTATTATTCATTATTCATAGCTTTTTTTTAAAGTCGTTGACACCACCTGCACTGAACTCCACAAACCAGCCCTGAATCAGCTTTCACAGAGCTCCGCCAGAGCTGTGTCACCAGGTGAAAAATACAATTATTACTGCAAAACAATTTTTCCTTTTTCTTCCTAAAAGTTCGCTGCTTTGTTTTGTACTAGTAAGCAACTTCTTGTTCTTGCCCAGCCTGTAATTGTGTTTATTTGTTAACGCTAGAGAAAGAAGGAGAAGCTGCTGCTGTAAGAGTGGAAACAATCTTAAATCATCTTCAGTCCTGGCTTGGATCTGGCACAGTCTCATTTGTCCAAGAGAAGCTAAATGGGTTTGTAAATCCCACAAAAAAATGTCACAGTGAATCAACTCTTGACTTAGGAAAGAGTGTTAATGATTACAGAAGGCTCAATTACATGTGAGACAGCTTTCTTTTCATTTACATCCAGTTCATTAGTGTGGGTAGTAAAATCTCAAATGTACCTTTTAGTCTGTGAAGAAAATAAGGATCCAATTTAACAAGGGTGGTTTATGCAATTTAATTCTATTTTCTGCCCACAAACAAGGGGGGAAAAAAAAAAAAAGGCAGATCTGTCAAGAGCGAGATGCTCCATCCCAAGTGCTGTGCCAGGTGCTGCTCCTCCCAGCACAGCAGGAACACACGGCTGCAGCCTCTGCCACTGCATTTATGAGCACACAAAGTTTTTTTATGACATTTCAAGCATTCAGATTCTGGCTTGTAACAAAATAGGGACCTTGGATGCCAGGCTGGAAAACCAATCAGCCACAGAAGCTCTGCATGCACTGGGCTGAGGCTGGGACAGGGGCTCTGGTGGGTCCTGGGGGGATGTGATGCGGGAAAGCATCCTGAAATCACCTTTTTCAGCTGGTCTGTTGGTGCATTTGTCATTCCCTTTCACTTATTTCACTTTTATGGGATCAAAGACAGCGTCTGCTCAAACATTAACTTCAAGCACTACTTTAATAAAGGTGTTGCTTTCTATTTGTACAAGTTCTTGTGATTTTTTTTTTTTAAATTCACTTGCTCAGAAATGATTTCTTCCCTTCCTCTTCTTCCTCCAGCATTTCTGGATTGAGGTGAGCAGGAGACACTTCTTAGTCATAATTTCTGTGACAGCTTGGTAACCTGGTATCTCCTTACCCTGGAAAGATTCTCACGACAAAGACGATGCAATTCTCAGTCAGGTGAGAGAAGCACCTTGTTCTGGTCTCCAGCTTCCCCAAACCCTTGCACACAGCAGAAACACTTGCTCTCAGTTTTAGAGAGTTTCTAAATGTACTTCCTATCCTTTTATGCTCCTTCCCCAATTTCTACACCTCAAGCTGACGTCAGTGCAAATAATTGCAGGCCCTAAAATTAAAGGTTTCAGAAAGGCAAAGACAGACAGAGTGAATAGAGTTTTAAAAACTTTCCAAGCAGTTTGTCAGATGGTTTTTTCTCTGTAGCAGCAGGCTGGCAGCAGTGACCTGTGCTGGGAAATGCTCAGTGCACCAGCCTGGCCTTGGTATTTGTAGGCTAATTTTTGTTTTGAGTATAACTCTTGACTCATGGAAAAATAATCCAAGTGTTTTGGGCTGGTCCCTGACTTGATCTTCCTTCAATTAAGGACTGTCTGTTTCAAAATACGCGTGGAGAAGCTTTCATGATAATGTTTTTATCCTCCTGTGCTCTCCCTCGCCTGCTCTCCGCGAGGCAGAAGTCACTGGGAGCCAGCTCCCAGCAGCTGCTGGCTCTGTGGGTGGCTGGGCTTTTCCAGGGAGCAAAATTCAGCCATCAGCTTTACCAGACCCCTGTTCTGCTGTGTCCAAACAGAAAGTGACATTTCGTGTTAAAAATTAATGCTGTGATGTGGAATTAAATCAGCCAGTTTCAACCAGAGCACTGCACCAGTTGCTTTAGGCAAATGGCAACGTTCCTCTGAATTTACTGTGTTGGGAGGCAAATCCACCAAACAAAACCCAACCGGCTAAATTTAGTCCGGATAGGAAATTAGCTGGAGGTTAAGTAAAGTTTTCTGCTACTTTGTTTTGTTTTTAGATTACCCAAGAGATGTTCCTTCCTGGAAAGGGAAATAGGACAGAGATACATAGCTGTTTTTCAATCCCTTCGTTTACATGGACTCATTTCAAGAAGGTTTTATTGTGTGTTTGTGATTTAAACCTTAGCAGCCCCTGTTTTCAGATGGAAGGATTTGAAGTGCCGGTGCCAGGTCTGTGTGCAGCCCAGCTCGCTTCAGTGCCTCTCTCCTGGGTAGGGGGGCACCTTCCTTCCACACTCTGACCTACTCTGAACGCAGGTGGACAAGGTAAAAGTTTATTTTTAAAAAATTCCTTTGCACCTAGTAGTTAGAATTGGTATTTGTTGCAAAATCCCATTCCAGAGGAGATGAAAAATTACAAGCTTTGCTATGTAATGTCTAAGCCAGAGGAGACAGAGCTCCTCAATCCAGCAACTCCAGCCAAAGCTCAGTGAAATCTAACCCACAGACTTTTTGGATTCATATTTTATCATCCACCCTAACATTTTTGCTTGGACATCATTTTGCTTAGAGAGACACTTCTAAACCTAAATCCTGGAGCTAAGCAGCCACAACTGGCTGTGTGTCTGCTTCTGTACATCAAACCAGAGCTGTAATTCCTGATCTTTTTCCTTAAAGACACCCGTTTTCTTCGTGCACATGTCATTTTCTCCTTCTTTCCGTGTTTTGCAATAATCAGGCAGAAGTATCTGTAGGAAAGCACACAGTTACAGGTTTATTTACTGATCCAGGATATGAATCTAGCTGCCTAAGCAAACACAAACTGTTTAAACAGTTGTTGGAGCAAACATGAAGGATGAGGTACACTGGAAAGGATTCTAAAAATGCTCTGAAAGCTGGGGGTTGGTGTTTTGGGGTGTTGGTTTTTTTTGTTGTTGTTGTTTAACAAAGCTATACCATCACTTCTTATAACTTCTGGGAAGGTGCTGGGGGAGAAAGAGGAACCTCAGCACTTGTACAATGAGGGTTTTTTTCTGGCAAATGGCTACCTGTGCTGCTGGGGAGCTCTCGCAGGGAATTTGTCATTCTAAAGCCTACTGCAGTCCAGCCCTGCAGCCCAGGGATGTCACAAAAGCCTGCATGGGAGGCAACTAGCCCTGGAGAGGAGGGCTGCTCCTGTCCCACTTTGCTGGAAGCACGGCTGGGTGGGATCTGTAGGGAAAAACTGGCGAGGAACCGCCTCGGTGGCACCGAGAGCCGGGGACTTCCAGAGCTGTGGTGAGCCAAGTCAAACGGCCCTGCAGAGGAATCTCCCTTTGAAGGCTGCTGTTTGCTCACACCAGGGTTATTCTTCCAGAGGAGCAATAGGAATGTGCAGTTCCAGAGCAGGAAATACCACTGTCCTAACAGGGCTGAGGGGAGGAACACAGGGCTGAGGGTGGCATTTGGCTGGGCAGGCGGCTCTTGAAGAGCTCCTGCAGCTGGAGGGGCTTGAAGAAGAGTGAATTCTTCCAGTGCCTCGGCCTGCAGGGAGCTGGAGGGATCACTTGCAGAACAGAAATAGAAAATGTAGGAGGCTATTCCTTGAATCTCAGATTGCTGCTTTTTGTAATCATAGAATCACAGAATGGTTTGGGCTGGAAGGGACCTTAATAAGATCCACCCCCTGCCACAGGCAGGGACACCTTCCATTATCCCAGGGTGCTCCAAGCCCTGTCCAACCTGGCCTTGGACACTTCCAGGGATCCAGGAGCAGCCACAGCTTCTCTGGGCACCCTGTGCCAGGGCCTCCCCACCCTCACAGGGAAGAATTCCTTCCCAATATCCCATCTATCCCAGCCCTCTGGCAGTGGGAAGCCATTCCCTGTGTCCTGTCCCTCCATCCCTTGTCCCAAGTCCCTCTCCAGCTCTCTTGGAGCCCCTTTAGGCACTTTAGCCTCTAAGGTCTCCCTGGAGTTTTCTCTTCTCCAGGCTGAACAATCCCAATTCTCTCAGCCTTTCCTCACAGCAGAGCTGCTCCATCCCTCTGATCACCTCTGTGGCCATCTCTGGATGTTCTCCAACTGGTCCATGACCTTCCTGTGGTGAGGACCCGGAGCTGGATGCAGAACTCCAGGTGGGGCATCACATTCTTAAAAACTGCCTTGAAGTCCTGCTCTGATTAAGGCCAGAAGGGTGTGAGAAACAACCTCTGCACTGCAAAGCTTTTGTTTCCCTGTTCCACATATAAAATAATTTTGGTGATGCTAAAAAGTAGAGGACAGAAAGAAAGACCTTTTTAGCTTAGTGGATAGACCACTGTTGTCCTCACATGCACTTCATAAATAATTTTTTGACTTTCTGAAGACTTCTGAGGAGTACATTATTCAAAACATCCAGCTATTCCTCCTGAGACTGTGTTCACTGACATAAAACGCTCAATGAATTTAATTATTAATATTTTTTCCAGTATCTCGGAGTTTTTTCTGCTCTGTACAACATGTGCAAGTTTGCCTCTCAAAATGAACAAGGAGAAAGATGGAGCTGAATGTCCCCTCGACCGTGGCACCTCTCCATAGCATTTCTTGCCAACTTTCCTCAGGACCCTTCTTGTGACAGTCTGGTTCCACCACAACATTTTCCCCCCATGGTTCCTGACAAGACAAGCTGAGGATGCTGCTTTTAGAAAGGAAAGGAACAAAAAACCCAAACCAACAAGACAAGCAGAAAACGATGACTGAAACTGAACACTGAATCAGAAATACTTTATGAATTTCTTTTGTATGTTCTAACTTAGAAAAAACATTTGTCCTACAGCTCCCAACATTCTACCTCCCTGGATCTTCCATAGTCCTCTGCACAACCGGAAAATGCTATTACAAAATGTCACTGTTTAAAATCATTTTCTTCACAAGGTGCAACCACTTTCCTTTCAGCTGAATGATGATGGCACGAGAGGCCACAAATATTTTGCCTTTCTGGCTGTGAGATTTGGTGTGGTGTTTGAACAGGTACAGAAAGCAGACAAACAGCAACAATACAGCACAAGTTTCAAGATTTATCCTGTTTCTCAGAAGGTGCTAATATGCTTTGTACGTAATGTGCAGATTTCTGGAAAATTATGAATCACATACTTCTTTTCCTGTAAAAATGTCAGCTGTTCTCTAGGATGGCAGATCTGTAATTCCTTCCAGAGAGCAAAACAAATTAAGTAAGACTAATGAGAGTGGTAGGGAGAACATTTTGAGGAATGGGAAGGAGAGCAGATGGCATCCCGTTTTGCAGCACATCTGTGATGGGGAAGGGAAGAGGGGCTGGTTTCATGTGGATAACATGGTCCATGCATGGGACCAGTGCACGGCTACAAAAAGGATTTATCACACACCAGTTCATTCTGATGGTGACTAATAGGGGATTTATTAAGTATGCAGGCTTCTTTAACACATCTTCCTGTTGACTTTACTCCTGTTTGCATTGGATTAAGGATTGTCTAGGGCAAACCAGGTGAGACACCAAACAAATTGGCAAGGACCTTCCAGCAAACACTGTCCATCCCCTGAGTGTGAAGGTGCCAAACGCCAACAATCCCAAAGAGTAGGTGTTGTACAGACAGGAACAAACTCGTGTGTGCTTGAAAACACCTTCATGGCCTTTGCAGTGCTACAAAAACATGTTGGGTGTTAAGTTTCTTTGTGATATTTACCCTTTATTGAGATTATCTGTGTTTTTCTTCTTTAATCATCTTTTAGGAGCCAAAACACCACAAAGGAATAATTCCCATTTATGAACTCTTCTTTCAGGTGAAACTTCATCATGCAGCTGGAGTAGAGTAGAAGTAGAATTCCCATAGCAAAAATGGCATTTCTGCCTGTTTGTGAAATTCCCTTCATTTAAAGCAGTAATTTGATGTTGAGAAGAAAGGCAAACAATTACAGCAATCCCTCTCTGTGGTACAAGTACATTCATGCTTTGTCTGCCTCCTGACTGCAAAGACAATATTTACATATGCACACAAATCACATCACATATTGAACTAGTGCTAGGACTGCAAATATTAAAGCTGGACTATTTTGTTTATATTTTAAAGACCTGATGATCGGGAAATGCTGAGGCATTGATAAAATCGACGGCTGTCAGGTGATTTGCAGGGCCCATCTTCAGGAAGTTGCTTTCTGAACATCTGCAGACATTAGGCAATAAGGAAATTTATTTCATTGGCACCTTCCTAGTGAAGCCCTGGATCATCCAACAGGGGTAGGAAGAGGAGAGCTGTGCTGGTACCCAATGCATTTTCTTCCTGAGGAGCAGGTAAGGCTCTGGGAGTGCAAAGAGCAGCACAAAGAGTCTGTCTGCTTTCAGTAGCAAGCTGCACGTTGAGATGCCAGTGGAGAAGATTATCATAGTACACATGCTGCCATTTAATTATGCCCTTTCCTGTAAAGAGCCTGGCTTTAATTAAATGGCAAAACAAAGTGAGAACTTTTCTCCAAGCCATTCTGAAGTGCTCACTTCCTCCTCTGTGTGCTGCGGTTTATTAGATTTGAATGAGTAATGGGGTGGTTTCATTTGTTTAGTAAAATTAAAGTGGTCAGTAACAATTTCCTGTCTGAGCAAACCGTGGGCTGATTAATAATATTGGGGATGGTGGTGAATAGGGGTTTTTTTGCAGCACACACAGGTTGTGCTGCCTGGCTGCTGCTGCTTGGGGCTTTCCAGAACTGCTGGTAATTCACCAGGCTCAGCTTCAGCTCTCACCCAGACAAAAGCTGTGCTTCTGTGGCTGGGCTGGCCCAGGAGCATCTCAGAAGGTGCCCTCAGAACTGAACACCAAGGCAGTGTGGAGTAGATTTTGAAGCAAAATTGATCTTTCTTCTCACCCAAACATTTAAAAACTTGCATTTTCGGGGCCAAGCCTGGGTGGGGTGTGAGCACTGGAAGCACTGGTGAGATGTCTAACTTTGGAGCGGGCATCTCTCATTTGGGGCAGCAGAGAAAGTGTTTGCCTGTTCCTCCCCAGCCTGTTTTCCACTGTTGCTGTAGGGATGGCCATCTCTACCATGGAACCTCTTTACTTTTCACAGAAACACGTCCTACTTTAACCTGCATCAAGCAGTTTCGCAGAACTCCATGATTCTGGGTCAAAACTCTAAAGCATCCCATTCATTTGAAGTAACAGCAAAAATGGGAGGGAAATCAAATGCGTTGTGCAAACCTTGACATGAGACTCAGTATTTTCACTCCTCCTGAAAATCTCAGAGAACTTTATCTCTGTTTATACCTGAAAAAAACTGCGCACAACCAGGGGCTACCATCTCCCAGCCTGAATTGCCATTACCAGTTGACACAAGCAATATTTGGCCATAAGTTTTCCCACACACATTACAGGATTTTGCCTGAATTTTATTAGTTATCTCTTCAGAGAATCAGACACACAGATGGGTGCTGACCAGCTCACCCAAAATCCGGAGTGACACAGTCCTCCTGCAACAGGCATTTGGGAAAGGATGAACTCTACCGCAGTTATTCCTGCTATGTCTGGATGCTGATGTGGTATTTGTGGTAAGCAAATGCTTACTGCTCATGAAACAGCTTGGACTCTGATATGACATATTAGAAAAAAAAATAAAAATAGGCATACTCCATGAATTTTAAAATGTGGCGACAGACACAGAGGCAACACACCAGGCTTGTTGCAACACCTATTGAGTCTGTGACAAAAATGCTGTCTCCAATTATTGCTGTGCAGTTGATGACAAATACAATGCCTTTGCCATCAGTAGGCAAATACAAGGGCCTGTCAGCACATAAGACTTCAAAACCCTACATCAACATCCAGCAGCTTGTTTAAAGAGCTGATTCAAGAGGCTGCTGACATGGGGTTTTGCTAGATTTCTTCAGCCTTTACCCATTGATCTTCACGTCCACACATGACCATTAACTCACTTTGCACTTTCTGGAAGCTGCAGAGCGTTCCAAGGGTCACAGTTAGCTAGAGAGTTCATTAGCACAGATTCTGTAAATAAAATATTCGTACGTCAGTGCCAGTCCTTCCTATAAGTGATGCCCGAGCGTGTACAGCCTCCACAAGAATTGTTCCAGCCAAGGTTCCGTTCTGAACTGTCAGAGTTCCCTTGAATTTTACTGACGTTGGTGTTGAAAGGAGAGGCTTAGCACCTCAAAGAAAATGCTGGTGGCACGTGGACTCAAGTCATCATAGAAAATGCTCATTGTTATCTCAGGATCGTAGCTCGCTGTTGCAGGGTTTTCAGCTTAGAAAAAAAGTAAAATTACTCCTGTGAAGGGAAAAGCACATGTTAAGCTGATCTATCTAAAAAAAAACCTTTAAAAAGAAGCATAGTTCTTTCCTTAATCACACTTCCTAACGCAGATAACACCGAGCCTTTGCACAGAAAGGAAGTCAGAGAAATGACGCCGTTCCACATGAACAAGAAGGTTGCGTGGGCGTAGCCGAAATCAGAAATTACACTAATAAATAATGTCTCTCCTCTGACAACCCAAAGTGCTCTGCAAATGTTATTTCAGTGAAGCAATACGGATGGGCAAATATCTTGCAGTTTTTGGGCCCAAGGTTCAGAAAAACTTAACAATGCAATTGTGTCTCGCTGGAGGTGAGACACAAGGCCGAGGAAGAGCAGGAACGTCACGCCTGTGTTGTGACTTGTAGACCTGTGGTTTAACCACCAGACAAGAAAGGGCTCATTAAAATTAACAGTATTAGAAAAGATTATGCTCCCCAGCAAAATACCAAGTTCCTGTGAAGACCTGTGAATCGCCTGCACAGCTTTTGCAAAAAGTTATTTAAGAGTCGGTGTCTGTGGTTCGTCTCTGTGCGTCTGTGTCGGGACTTTTGAATTGTTACACAGGAGTCAAACACATCTCTTTTCACCTTGTCTGCAAAGCTTAGATTTCAGGTAGAGATAAAAACTGTCTGCTCCACAGCAGGAAAACAAAGTTCTTAGAGCTACCCCTTCCTCATTTAAAAAGAAACTGTCTTTTTGCTGAAAGATCACTGCCATGAAATTGAACATATTTCTCCAAACCAGAAGTCATCTGAGAATCTTAAATTACTGAAAATCAGATTGATTCCTCCAATATGGCTCCTGGTTCAGGTCTGGATGTAGGTGGTGAAACATGGCTGCCACCCCTTCCAAGCCATGCCACACAAGCTCTTCTTCTTCCTTGAGTCAGTGCTGGTGTTTCCTCCCTCGATAAAGTGATTTTAGCACCTGGTGGAGGTGGTGAAGCAGGACCAGAACTGATCAGTTTATCCCATTAATCATGTTTGTCACAGAGTGAAAATAAGCAACTGCAGCCTCTCCTCCTGTCCTGCTCGTTGGAAGGGTGAATTCAGTCAGCAGCTCGTTTCCATTACCCGCAAGTTCTTGCTGAAAATTGGCAATTTCCACTGTATTAAGGCATGGGCTTAGATGGCAAAACCTGGCTCCAGATTATAGGAAGAGAAAGTTTGGGGGTGTTCACCTCTCAATGCTCCTGCAGATCCACAAATGTTTTCTAATTTCTGTTTGACTGAATAATATTCTCCAAGTGGGCTCTAATTTTACATAAACTATGAATGAGCTTATTCTAGATCAGTTGTGCAAATATTTTTGTAAATCCCTCTGAGTTTACACACTACCCTGTGCCCTTTCTGACCCTCCAGCCTATGTTCCTTTGTCCTACCCCACTTCTTCTACATTTCAAATTTCAGTGCACAACTCTTGGCAGCCTCTGGACCCTGCAGGTCTGATTTCTCCAGCCACCTGTGCAACCCTAGAGGGGACAAAACACAGCCTGATTCAGAGAAAGGGATCTTGTTCAATGCCACCAGATCCACAATTTGAGTATAAACAGTTCCTTCCAGGATGACTCTATTTCAAAATTTCTGTGTTTTATGAAATATTGTGCAAGAAGGTGATACACAGAAAGGCAGGCTCAGGCCAGAATTGATGCAGCAGTGCCATCCTGTACTTGGGTTATGATTAATTCTGCCTTTCATCACATGGAACGTTGGCTATCAATCTCCTTCCCCTCTTCTTCTACTTTAATAGCAGCAGAGACACTACCTCAGATATATTATGGTGCCATAAAGGGGGCTGATTATTTATTTAGAAGAAATGAAATGTGGTTTAATGGAGCGTGTGTTGGGCTCCAGGCCAGTGAACGGGTTCTGGTCTTCTGGGCTTCAGTGCAGATGCTCAGGGTTTTCAAAGGCAAATCAGTGTCAACTCATGAGCCCTTTAAAAGCTCATCTTGGCTCTTCCCCAGCTCCTCTGCTGGCTGAATTGCAGCCCTTTGCCTGACTCTCCCACCACTTGAGATGGGAGAAAAATGGGCTCCAGCTCTTGATGAGCTCCTTAGTCCTGCTGGACTCTACACACGAGGCTCTCAAAACCTCTCTTGCAGCCAGAAGAAGCCTTGCCCATGGGAGCCGGAGCTGCAGTCCAAGAAAGTGTTTCCCACACACTTGTGAGCACCCAGGGGCACTGATGGATACATCAGAGTAATGCTTGACCTTGCCCAAAATCTGGGCAGTACAGCACCACCCCTGTGCTGCCCACGGTGCAGGTTCCCGGCACAGGTTTTGCTCAGCACTGGGCATCGCTCCCACTAACATGGATTGGGATGTCTTAAGGGAATTAAGTCTAAAACTTCATTTTCTCATGTCTCTCCAAGTTCTCACTGCACTGTCCAGCAATCCCTCCACCATGGGGATCGTGCCCTGGTCAGAGATGAAAAGGAGCATGTATCAAAATGAAACCATGCCGCTGGGGAATAAAGTCACGTAGCTATGGGAAAAACATGTGTCTGTGAAGACTTCCCTTGACTTTAGAACACACATTCTGCTCGTTATAAACTGTCTTTTTATATAACTTGACCCAACAACATCTGCAAAATTCTTGCCTTTTTGAAACAACTATGAATAGGTCACTGTTTGTTTCTGATTAAGCCTGATTCATTTATCATTCTGGTCAGGCTTTCATTCCTGTAAATACATTTACCCTCTAGTTTCTCAGTATTTCAAATACATGTTTCACAGTAATTCTGAGGTCAGGAGCCAGTCTGCCAAAGACCATGTGCACATTTCTACAGCATAAAGTTTATGTTTTGTTTGCTAAAAAAAAAATGGCGGCGTGCTTGCACTAAATCACAATTTTGAAAGGAATTTATGGCAACCATTTCTGTAAAAGCTTTAGGTAACGGTTGGTTGAGTGGTTAAGTGTAAACTGTTTCTAGGGATAGTTCAATGAAAGCCCTGTTCAATTAGTTGCACAATTATAACATTGATATACTGTAGGAAGTGTAAAACATTTAGGGATGGCCATTAGTAGATAAACTGCACAGGTAATAAGCTCCCAAGTTCACACACATTGATTTTTACGTCTTCTTACACAGAAGTCAATTTTAAAGCGGAGTTAAGGCTCAAGTACATTTTGTCAGAATTCAGAGCCTGCTGGCTAATTAAAATCAAATCTGAAAAAGCCTAAGAAACCCAGTGACATGCCTGCCCATATGATAAAAATCAGCAGGGGTAGGGAGGAGAGACGTGTGTCGGGACACTGGTGGACAGGACACGTGGTCCTTGGCTGCCGTCCTGCCCACTGGGCAGCTGACCCCCGGCCCTGGTTCACCCCAGGGGACAGCCAGGAGGACGTGGGAAGGAGCTGGGAGCCCCACAGGGGGTGGGAATAAGGGCCAGGCACAACTCTGTAAGCCTGATTACTTGGCTGCTCAGAGAACAGCTTGGTTTTTCACAAGATTTCCACTTGAGGCATTGACTTTGTGGTTTCTGTGTATTTCCCAAACTAATTTAGTTTCCTGTACCAGGTAACCCCAAGGGATGTCCCAGGAGGTGAGATGCAGGTTGGCCCTGCTGTGGGATGCTCATGGGAGTGAGACAGGAGCTGCTCCAAGGGCTCAGGGGACTCGTTAATCCCCAGCTCCAGGACCAGCTTGTGCCCATTTCACAAATCTCTGCCCAAGCTGCTGTAAAACCAAGAGGCCACATCACTTCTCCAACCACTGTTGGACTAATTTTGGCTTGACAATGGGGGTGAAAAATGAGTTGCCTCTTCTCTGCACAGCTGCGCTCTGATCTCGGTATGATTTCATCTGTATTTCTAGAAATCTAGACATTTCCAGAAATATCTGACTAAGTAATCTCTTCATGGCTCTTCAGCAACCCCAGTGGCTCCTACCACTCAGCTTGTTTGTTAAAATTAGCAAAACATTACATAAAGGCTAAGACAGTCCTCAGTGTGGTGTTGTGTTAAGTGAGTTCAGCTAAACAGTGTTTTAACCAACACAAACTAAACTAACCTTCCAAGAACGGTCCGTGGGCAAGGCTGGGAAGCTGCAAGAAACATGAGGTAGCTGCTGGGAGAATGCAGACAGATGTCGGAAACATTTCTCCGTCTGTAAACAAACAAACAGCCCAACACCCAAATCGGGCCAGTCTGGTGGAAAATGTCAAAGTCATGACCTTCATCAAATGAAAGAAAACAGATTACGCAGCAGCAACACTCACCGTTTTCCGTATCTCTGGGTACGCCGTGCCGGCTTTACGGGCTTCTCCAGGGGAGATGAACTGAAGTGACCGCTTTAGGTTCCAGTGAAGCTTTTTCATTTCACAATCACCATCTGAAAGGGGACAACCCAGTCTCTGGTTTTGTTTTCTTCCTAGTGATCTCCTCTGTTTTTATGTCTACTCCATAATTTCCTTTCTTTTTTGGTTGTTTTTGCTTCTCCTTTCTCCTCCTTTCCTCTCCTGTTTTACCATTTTCGTTTAGTTTTCTTTGTTCAACTCTTTAACTCCCTTAGAGCTCTACATCTGTACTCTTTAAAACTAAGTCCTTAATCCACCACTGTTATTTACACACGCATTTGTTGAAGCAGCTGAGCTTAATATGCCACTTCTCGTTCACTGTATCATATTCTCCAGCTACAAACAGGCCCAGAGCCTATTGCAAACATAAAAAAATCCCCTCACATGTATTTTAAATCTTTCAGCCTTTCACGTGGCTGTGAATAAACTCATTAGACATGATAACTCAGCCAGATGCAATTTCCCAGCCTTACCTTTGGTTCTGCTGAGGAACAGCCCCAGCAGGGTAAAGCCCCACTTATTTCAGCCAGGCGTAGACTGTGAGAGTCTTATTGTTTTGGCCAGAGCTTTGAATAAATAATCATCTAAGCACACTTCCAATTTTGATTTCAGATGCCTCACTCCCTTCCAAGTGATGGTGTTCAGAGCTGAGCTGCAGGAGAGGGATATTTTCAAATTTTGCAAACAGGAATCCTTTTTTGCATATCTGACCTTTGGTGTGTCTGGATGAATCTTGGTGTTTTCACAAAGCTGGTGTGTCTGTGAACAAGTGTGCAGCCAGGGCACCTCTGTTTACCTACTTTACACCCCCAAAATCATATTGTAGCTCTTGGAATCATGTCACAGCTCCTTCACAGACTCTCACTATGGCCCCAGACTTTTCTGGGTTTCACTGCCGCTCAGACGGTGGGGGAGATGCTCCAGAGGGAAAGTCTCATTGTCAGCACCTGGGGATTTTAATCCCCTTTCTCCATCTGCCCCTGGAATAACACCACCTCACAGCCTTCCCTGCTGGGAATTCATCCTGTCCACAGGAAAAAAGAAACCTGAATCCCAACCTCAGCAACTTCTTCTGACCCCGTTTACCTCCAGACACGCAAACACTGGGCAAAGCAGAGGTGGAAAGCTGAGTTTTGCGTTAAGCAAGAGCATGGCAGGACCCTGCAAAGGAAGGTTTGTTTGTGTGCTGCTCTCCCTGGCATGCCTGTGCATGTCTGTGCTGCATTCCCCAGGGAAGCTGGGCTCCAGGGAGCCGTGTGGGAAGCTGGCTGCTCCATTCCTTTCTTTGATAAAGCAGTGTGAGTCCACCTAGGAGAGAAGTACTTTTGCGGTCTTTGCCTTGGCGAGGCGGCTCTGCAAAAGTAAATTGAGTTCCCTGCTTTGTAATCCGGGATGATTTTAAAATCTCCTTCTGCTTTTTGAAGTTAGCTGGAATAATTAAAGTTGCGGAGAGGCGATAAGTAGCAAAAGGCAAATTTCGGGCTACAGGCAGTCTGCGTGTGCCTGGGATCTGCCTGGTGAGTAAAGTGAAGCTAAAGGAGGACAAGCTACTGGGGTTAAAACAGCTAAGGAGAGGCAAACACAGATTATTCCTTTGTAGGGAAAATGAAGAGGTGCGATTCTGCCTCTTTGGGCTTGAACTCGTGCAGATAAAGTGGAGCAGGGGGACAGAAACTTTGACACCCTGCTGCATCTGTAGGGATGGTGTGGGAGCTTTATGCACAGAGTGCTCATCACCCCAGCCTGAGCCCAGCCTGGCCAGAGACACCCCGACACAGCACAGACAGATCATCCAGAGAGCACCTCCAGGGCAGAGGGAGCTCAGCGGAGGATGCAGCTGCACTTACCCTCAAGTTCAGACCTTGCTACAAAGACAAAAGCCTTGGGGGCATTGAGAGGATATTTTTTTTGTTTGCTTAGCTTGTGGGAGTTTAATGTTTAATCATTGCAGAGGAGCGAGTGGGTTACTCATATAATTGTTAGCCGTGATTTCTGCCTTTTTTTTTCCTTTTGTCCTTTGTTCTTCCTTATCGCAGCTCTCACATTTTCGTGGACTAAATTGGCTTCCTATCACGGCCCACTGGTCCTTGATTTCTCAGCAAACTGTAATTTTATAACATTCACAAGAGTCTCTTCATTTAAACACCTCAAATTAAGGGCAGAGGAGTCAGGAACCGCTTGGATGGATCCATAACCCCCCAGGAGGAGGAGGATGCTTCCCCAGCAGACAGGCACCAGCCCAGAGGGGTTCTCCTCTCTGTGGGTACCTCCACCCCTGCAGATCAAGGAGCCACCTCCACAACCTGCTCCCAGCCTTCACCCAGGACAAGCAATGCTGAAATTCCATAAAATACGGTTCATGATTTCTCAAAGGAAAGAAGTGTGAAAGAAAAAAACGATAGTTTAACTCCAAACAAGGGAACTGTTTGCTGTGAAGATTTTGGCATGGTTTTTTATCAAAAAACCGTAGCTTAAAAAAAAAAAATTATCCCTACAGCTGTAAAACAATGTATGGACCCAGAGATAAACTTGCAGGTACATGAGGGAACCCTGCAGGGCTCTTCCCTAAAGGGCAGGTTTGTGCCCAGCACAGCTCGGGGTTCTCACCCCAGAACCCCAGGTTCTCCTCTGTTCTCTCTCAGCCACAAAAAACCAGCTGCTCTATTTTGTCCTTGTTTCAGCCACTCTTTTTTCCCTTAGAAATGTCAGATCTGGCTGTGGTTTGCCGCTGCAAAACACCCTGATATGCTTTTAATGGAGAGAAACAAATTTATTTGATGATTTTGATTACTCTTGCTGGTTAATAATTAATTCAAAACAGGACCATGAGATACTTTTATTGAGTTCTTACTGCTTTTAACACAACTGAAGGATGCTTTTAACAAAACTGTAACTCAATTAATCCCCGTAAAAAGGAAGATACGCCTCTTAATTGCCATCAAATATTTATTTCATTTTTAAAATACTGAATCAGCTCTACCTCTATTCTTTCTAAACTCAATTAACCCTTGTGTTAGTGGTTCACAAGACATTATTTAACATCTGCAGAGGTATTTTCCTGGAAGGGAAGTCACTCTCAGTCAGGCACATGCCCCATGCCGCTACAACTACTTGTAAATATTTCTAAGGTGTGATGAACCTGCCAGATGACCCAAAGGATAAGTCAGTTCTGGGGTTTTCTTCCCAAGACAAAGCAGGATTGACAGAAGCAGTCATCTTTTCGTCATCAATATCAGAATTGGACTAAAAAAAAAAAAATGATGCATTTCATAGCCTACCTATCTACAGAATAATAATAAAAAATCCTAAAATGCCACAGAACAGCTCAGTGCACCTTCTGGAAATGTTGTCATTCCAGATACCAGGAGAGACAAAAATGCAATTCCCTTACCATGGAAAATGGGTCTCTATCTTTGAAATATAAAGCCACCAGGCTAACACAGATAAATGTTACGGCTGGATGAGCGCAGTAGCTGGATGGCAAAGGTAGCATTTGGCATGAGAACAGCTGTCAACATCTGTGCCCCTTAGGATGACAGATGGCAGGGAGCAGACGCCAGCGCTGTCACCGGCTGAGCAGAGGTGCAGCTGACCTGGCAGTGCTGCTGTTTACACAACCCCTTGGAGCTACTGCCACAACCTGTGGAGCTGGTTTTAGCAGGAGTGGAAAATGTGTGGAGAGCAAGGAAATGCTGAAAAGCCAGACAAGCTGGAGCAATATCTGGAGCGGTGCTGGGTGCGTTGTCAGTGAAATAACTTTCAGCAGCAGTTCGATTTCATCCGTGTTCAGCACTGAGTGTACGGGTTGATGGCAACTGGGCTTGGAAAGAGGGATCCAGAGGAAACCTCTTGTCTCCTAAAGCATCCTTGGGGACCAAGAAGGAGAGGCCAGGATTGCCTTCATGCCCTGTGGCAGGCACTGGCTGTGCCCCAGGCGCAGAGGCTGCTGTCTCCATGGAAAATCCTGTTCCCCACCTCAGCAGGGCTGGAGCTGGTTCTGGGTCCAGATCTCTCCCCATCAGTGATAAATCCAGGGTGGATTCTGGATGGGAACTGTTGGCAGCAGAGGATTTTATGGATCATGTCATAACTGCATCCATTACCGTAAGAACACACTAAGAGAGCCTTATTCTTACACTGACTTTAAAAAGTATTAATACTAGAGATAATGTAATAAAGACATTAATTTTTAAATTGGTAAGACCCAGTTTGAGTAGCTTTTGATGACAAAATATTCACAATTGATTCACAAGCAGTAATGCATTGTGAAACGTGCACCATGTGCAAAGGCTGTGGCTTCCTACACTAAAAATCAGAGCAGTTGGAAGTTATAAACATGAAATTTGGTCGAGTGTGGGATCAAATTTAAAGATGCTTTAATTCCAGCAGCCAGTTTTAATCTTTCCTCCAAGGTAAATAAAAAGGAACATCACTGAAGGCGACAGAGTTTGTGGGATGGCACAAAAAGGAGGTGAAAAAAGCAAATCATGCTGGGAGTTCCTGGGAGCTCTTCAGAAGTGATGAGGTAGGAAAAATTGGGATTGTCCTAAAAGGATGACAGGCATTTCACCCAAGAAACAGGAATTATCAGGGCTGAAGGGAGCTCAGTTTTTCTGCTCAGAAACCAACCTAAGACATTAGAAAATAATTTTTCTGAAAGAGATGTAGAACAGCACTCAATGAACAACCTGGGAAGGGGACACCAACAGGCTAAAAAGCTGTTTGGGAATGTCTCCAGAACCTCATCATTTCACACAGTTTCTAAATCTAAACATTCAAAGATTTTTGAATTCCCTCTAGATACTCTGAAATAGTAACAAAATTTATATTTCCCTTATTTAATGTAGGCATAGAGTTGGGTTTTGGGAGGTTTTTTGGATATCTACTTCAAGTTGTGTCATGTGATATGGTGGATTTTATAGAGATATCCTTATTTTTTAATAAATCTTTATTAATTGCTTATTTTATTTCATGAGCTTAAAAGCTACAACGTTAGCTGTTAGCCAGGGCCTCCATACACTTCAACTCTTGAACAATTTTTTAATGGCTGTGTGGGTGACACAATCACATGGCAGTGACTGAGCCGAGGTGTTTTCTCTGCAGCTCGTGCCAGTTTTGGGCTTTAATGCCACCTCTGTGCCAGCTCAGAGTTCCAGGTGATACCTGAGCTGGCACAACACCTGCCAGGTCAAGAATGGGCTGGGAAAAATGTTGACCCCATCTCAATTATCAGCTGAGGTCGTGCTGGTGCTGTGCTGTGTGTCACAGGGCTGGGGCAGTTTTTACCTTGCACTGGGAGCCCCTGTAGTTCCTCCTCTGATGTAAAAGACCACATTTTAGACACTGCTGCTTGAATCTCCACCTGCAGAGCTGCTCTTCCTATGGAAAACCTTGGTCTAGGCCACCTGTGTGGGCATCCCCATGGGGTACATCCATAGGTGGGTACCAGTGAGGGGTTGAGGGTTGGTGGCACCAGGAGTGGGACTCTCATCACCTGGGACCCTGCTTTGACCAGGTGGAGAAAGCAGAGTGCCATCACCAAGGGATTCCCCAGCTTGGGAAATATCAGCCACAGCTAAGTCAGAAGGGTGTGCCAAGGGCAGGGCATTGCCATTTGGGATCTCGCTATAACTGAATTAAAGCTTTTTTACTTTCACCCTGCAGTGGTTTAACCCCAGCCAAGCCCCACACAGCTCACTCCCCACCACAGAGACAGGGGACAGAATCCAGAGGGTAAAAGTGTGTCTGTTGAATTCATCTAGTCCATGACTTTGGGCTCCATCTGTTCTGGTGGTCACTCAGGGCAGGAGAGGTGGTGTTTGGAGGGAGTTTCTGTGCCCCAAAGCCAGCTCAGCTCAGGTCACTGCTGCACTGCCACTGCTTCTTTTAAAGCTTCTCCTCCGTCGGTTCAGGCCGTTCCCGCTGTAGTAATTCCTGTGAAATACAACTCAAATCATGGCTTAGAACAATTTAAAAGGCACATCCAGTACAATCTCCAGCCCTGGTCCTTTGGGGACTGGGACTTACAGCAAAGTACGATGTTACAACTCCCAGTAAAAGCACAAATGAGAGCAGCTTCAACCCTCAGCTTTACTCTGCTCTGTACTAACTAATATAAATGTAAATTATCTCTGTAACACAGTGCATAGTGAAATATTAAACAAATAAAACACACAAAATAGTGAGCCTCTGCCTCCCATCGTGCCCAAAGACAGCAGCAAGGCACTGTCCTGACCTGACTGCAGCAGCCGTGTGAGCTGAAAGCCCCCCGGGCAGTTTGCATATATTTCAGTGCAGAATACGCCCTTTCTGAAGAAGATTAAGCTCTCATCTTTTAAGCTTTGAAATGAAATGAAAGCATTTCAATCTTTTTGTTGCAGGGACACTGTATTTTAAAGACAATTCACTTTTTTTTTTTTAATGTGGAACGGTTTTAGGTTAAAATAGACAAAAGGGAATAAAAAGGCTTTTTTGGTTTTTGCTAATAAACTTTACATCTAGAAAGATGGAAATAAAATAAAAATGCACTGTTTGGTAGAAAATGAGGAATCACCATATGTATTTTAGTGTAATGCTATGCACATAGGAATGAGGAAAACAACTGCAACATAAGAATATTAAACTCCTAACAAACTCAAAGTATTTAAATATGGCTTTCAGGGAAACAGAGTACTTAAAAGACTGGGAAATTACTTCATCATTGTGTTTCAGTGCTTATCCACAGCAGCTACATCAGGGTGCTTTCCTACTTCAATATCAAATTAATAACAAGATCCAACAACTGGCAGCTCAAGCTGAATGAATTCAACCCCCATGTGAGATTAAATTTCCAAGCTCTGTCAACATCATTTCATCAGAAGAGATGAAGTTTTAGCTTTAAAATGCATATTGCAAATACGCTTTAAAGCAGCTTTTAAATTAAACTGTCTGCTCATATGTGCAGGGGTTTTAATGCTCCTGCTCCTTTCAGGAGGCACTCAGAGGCTTTGTCTGCGTTGCCTTCGAGGTGCCCATCACTTGCAGAGTCCTGCTGTAAGGCACTGACCGGAGGGAAACCTTCTTTAGCAGTGCTTTAGCTGATTACCTGCAGGGATGGAGAGGATGTTTGTCCTTCACTGCCTGCTGGGCTCACTCAGGAATCAGTTATCAGCTCAAGGTGGCCATAAACAAGGGGCTGCTCCAGAGGTGGACAGGACAATCTCACTTCTCAGAGTCTGTCCTGCTCACGTGTTTCAGTCACAGAACTGGCAGCCCTGAAGTAGCAAGGGTTGTTCTTCCCCAGGTCACACTGGAGGGAGCCTTGGAGAATTTTTGGTCTCTCTCTCTCTCCGTTATGGCAAATAATTTAATTAGGTAATAAATACTACCTAATTAGCCCCATGCCACTGCAGTAAACTCAGACATTCGTCCTCTGGGATGAAGTTTAATGACTGAAAAGCTTTCCTTGGTTGCTAACACTGAAGGTGTCAGCAGAGTAATGACCTCGCCCGGTCACAGCCTCTAAGAAAAGTAGTCCCATTGAGGTCAGCAACACCCCTCTTAAAATAGTGCACAGGAGGCATACTGCATGTGGATGGAATTTGCAATATTGAACCCATAAAACCAGAATATAGTGACAGCATTTTGTTCTGCACTCAGTAATTCACTGGCCAGGCTTTTTTCCTGTTTTCCACGGCAACACAACTGTTAGTTTTAACAAAACCGTTTTGTCCCAGGCCGAATTAATTTCTTTAGAGCAATGAAGTGAGGTTTTGTTCATAGCTCTTTATTTCTGCATACCTATAAAGCTGCTGAACTTCCTCTGCTGGGTAAAATTATCCATCATGAAAATACCATTAGAAAAGCAGTATTTTGGATTTTTTGGATATTTCTCCTTCTTTGCTGAGACGTGCAAGTTGTGTATTAATATATACAAGGTATGAATGTGATCTGCATATTTATATTTGTGTGTTTGCATTTATGTGGATAGATACATGCTGCTCCTCTGGTGCTACTGTTCCACTGGCAGTTTCTATATGTGTGAAATAAACACTTGTTCCTGAGGGTGAATATTGCTGCAGGTCACTCACCAAATGCTATTTATTATAAACTGTATTCTGAGTATTTCCTACTGAAATCCCAGTAGGAATTGATGTCCAAACCCTCCTACCTGTCTCAGTGACGGGAATCACAAGCAGGTTCTGAGTAAAGGGTTGGCACAGCAGGGGCTTGCCAACATCTTTTGCCAGACATGAAGACTGTTGTGGGGATACCTGCCAGCATTTGAAAGCTATGAATAGAGACAACTGGAGAGGAAATAAGTGCCTGTCTCACAATTCTGCTGGAATATACTGGGCCCTGGACCAATTTCTACACTGAAGTCAGTGGCATTGCATGGAGAAGAAGCCAGTGCAGACTTTATACTTGAATATTTTTAGACACGGCAGGGTAGGTAAAATATAGATTCTGTCCTTTGTGATCTCTGTGTGCCTACTTCGTGCTGCAGAATAGGAGTGTCCCTGGGTAACCCAGTCACTTCACACCCAAAGTTTACCTGTTTGTCACCACAAGCACTTTCAGCTGTTGCATTTGCACGTTCCACAGGGAGGAATACTGAAAATACTGAGTTATTTCAAAGTCAGGGAGCTCAGTTGAGCTTTAAGTAACCTCTCTACCACTACAATTCATAAAAGTAGAACTATGAGCAGCTTTCTACTGAAAGCAAGTTTTGCTTTAAGTTGGAGCATTAGAGATAACTCTGTTTATGTCTTGGACACCAACGATTCACAACTCTTCATCTTTTGGTTCTCCACATGTGAATTCCATGAAAATACTTTTGTGAACAGCACAACTGACAGAATACGGCTATTTTAAAGTGTTTTGTGTCTCAGATTAAGTAAAGATTGTTCCTTATACACCTGATTGTCTCCTCACTAAATTGGGAGCATTAGCCAAATCCTGAAAGGAAAGTTGCAGTAGTGTTTCATGATAGAAACCACATTAAACTACAATATGAGGTTTGCTACCCAATTCCAATAAAATATACTCCTTCTTTTAAATGTAATCATCTTTTTATCCTTTCCTGAGTCCTACTGTCAGAATATATGGTTATTCAAACCTTGTGTGGGAGGCTGGAGAAAAATATTTGCAAGTTAAGGCATATCAGAGTGTAGACTGCTGTAGTTTTCATGTGCTGTGGAATGGCTTTTGATTTTATGGCTTTTTGAGCGCAAAAAGGGTGCATAATTTTGTAAAAGGCTCTTCCACGTGCAGTGCGATGGCAGGACACGTCCTGCAGTCATTTAATAGCTCCAGAGTCCCCATGGTTCCGTCAGGATGAGAAATGCCAACATGAAACTTCAGTGGGGGAGAGAGGTGGTGCCGCCCACTGTCAATCGCCTTGCATGAACTCCACTAAAACACTGTTAAGTGAAAAACAACAACAACAAAAATGTATGAATAATTGTGAATGAAGTCCAAAGTGAAAAGCCTCTGGCTCTCGCAGCTGCGGAGTGTGTGACCTCTCCGGGGTTTGATAGGGAAAAGTTGCCATGGGAATGGTGAGGCATTGTTCTCGGCTGACTTCAGCTTTTATTGTTGTGCTCTGATTACAGCTTTTGTTTCACTGTGAAGTGTGCTTGTTACACGCCAGCCCGAAACAAAGATGCATTTGCAGGCGGCGGCGGAGTTCAAATGATTTCTATAATTAGAGATATCACTGCTTTAAGCAAGGGGAAAAAAAAAATTCTGTTACTATTTCAGAAAACACAAAGTTTTTCAGTATAAATTTAATATCCGCTTAGAAGAGAAGGAGCTTCCGGGTAAAACTGGTTAAACATCATTATGGGAAATTCTCATTTGCCACTAGGACCTACGGCAAAAGGTTGTGAGGCAGCAGCTGAGCCTCCAGGTGAAGATAGTTCAGCTGTGGGATGCACAGATTTCGAGTTTTTTGCCATGTTAGCAAAGTATACACAGACATACATCAACATTGTGATTTACTACATCCTTAAAGCTTGTTAGTTCCAGGATGTCCTTGAGTAAGGGAAGCCAACTGTGCTATGTGGTTTAAGGGCACTGCTGACTCATATTCAATTTGCCATCAGCCAGGACTCCCTGGGCCCTTTCCAGGGCGTTTCTCTCCAGTGTCATTGCCCAGTCTCTCCCTACATCCAGGGCTGATCTATCCCAGGTGCAGAATCTGGCACTTGGCCTGTTAGACATCACATGGTTGGTGAACGCCAGCTCATAGGATCATAGATCACAAAACAGTTTGGGTTGGAAGGGACCTTAAAGCCCATCCCATTCCATCCTTTGCCATGGGCAGGGACACCTTGCACTATCCCAGGCTGCTCCAAGCCCCGTCCAACCTGGCCTTGGACACTTCCAGGGATGGGGCACCACAGCTTCCCTGTGCCAGCACCTCACCACCCTCACAGGGAAGAATTTCTTCACAATACACAACATTTCCTTCCCTGCTGGGTTCTCCCCATTAAAGAGACGATTAAACTCCCAGGACTTGGACTACAATTCCCATCATGCCCCGTGCGCCCGGCCCGCGCCCCTCCCGTGCCCTCCCCCGCCGCACTACATGTCCCAGCAGGCCGCGGGGCGGTGCGGGCGGTGGCGCGGCGGCGCATGTGCAGTGCGGGTCCCTGGCGGTGCGGACGGAGGCGGCGGGACGAGCCCGTTCCCGGTGCGGGGCGCGGGAGCGGGGCCGGGAGCGGGCCCGGGGAGCGCCCGGCTCTCCTCAGGGGGCTCCCGCACTGCCAGGACTCCAGTAAGTGCCGCGGCCCGGGGCGGGGTTCGGCCCGCCCTGGGTGATGCCCTTCCTTCCGCGCCTGCCGGGTGTGTGACCGCGCAGGGCACTGTCCTGCTGCCCCTGCGCCTCTCCCTCCTTTTTTTCCTTTCCGTTTTCCCTGGAAGGCGCTCGGCGGCGCGGGGGCTCTGCCCGTGCGTCCCCCGGGGGCAGCGCGGTGTCGGGAGCCCCGGTGGCGCAGGCAGGGCGCTGTCACAGCCCCAGAGGTAAGAGGAGAGGTGATCTCATTGCTCGTCACGGTCTGTTCTCCCTGCGCTCGCCTTCGCCGCTCCGGTGTTGGAGCACGCCGGGAAGGAGCGATGTTATCTGGGCAGAGCCTGCAGGGATGGTGCCTGTGAGGGTGTGAGGTTCCCCGAGCACCCTCTCTCGGCTCGGCTCGCCTTTGGGATCCCTGTCCCGGCTGCAGCTCCAAGGAGAGAGAGAGCTCAGTGGGGCCGGGACAGCCAGCGTGTAGTGCCGGGTCTGTTTTTAGTTTTGGAAGGCAGAAGTTTTGGAGAGGGCTGTGTGGGGAGGCTGTTGGCAGGCTCTGAGCTGTGTTCTGGGTTAGCTGTAACCGGGGCTGGTTATTTACTGAGCCAAAGTGTCTTTAAATGGATAACTTGACTATAAATGAATGTTAAACTGTAACCATTGTTGTTATATGCGCCGTTTTTATCACCTGTAAAAATTCCAGATAGGCATTTGACATGCTGCTGAATTTAACACAGACTTAAATTCTGTAGGTGTTGTGCAGCTCCCTTGGGAGGAACTAATGCATGACCTTCATAAAAGGCATGATGTTATTGCATCAAATGTTTGCAAAGTAACATCAAGAGGACAGCAATTTTCTCGTTGGCAGGCTGCTGCTTTGAGGCCTTCTATTAAAAAATTGTCTCATTTTCACTAAGCAGTGCATTGTGTTTATAATCCAGAAGAATGAACAATCTTCAAGTAGGGAAACAGTTATTAGTTAGGCTGAGCACCTGAATTAGGTATCAGCAAAGTGGTGTTACTTACCTGAGTAAAGCTCAGAGGTAGAATAGTTTTTAAAATTTTTTTAGATTCTTAAGAGCTACACCTCTCCATGCTTCACCTTCTTATCAAAGCAGAGTCCTTTTAAAGAGACTACTGGGCAAAGAGCAAGCTGAACAGCATCGACTTCTTTGTTGCCTTCTGACAAATCCCTTGCTTTCCTGACAGAGGCTGTAATGTCTGTAAAGATAAATTTTCTCTTTTCCTTACCCAGTCCCATACATGACCCTGCAGGGCAGAGCCATATTTGATCATACAGTTTTGGGGCCTTTGACGTGTGAGGAGGGGCTTCTCACTGTTGAAACCAAAGCAACAGGGTTTGTTGGGTTTTGGGCTTTTTTAAAAAAATATATTTGGGCTGAATTTATTTTGATGCAGCACAAAGTCAATCCTAACCGAGCTGCAAGTGTGTATGGTAACTTTGACTGGTTGCTCTGCCATGAGTTACTCTGTCTTATGGCACAGTGAACTTTCATTTTAGGTCCATTCAGTCTTTTTCCCTCCTGCTTGTTATTTTTAGTGGAGAGAGTCACACAAGTAACAATACATAAAACTGTCGGGTTTGTGAAGCACAGAAGCGTAGAAGTGCTGTTTTCCCGATTGTCACATGAGGAGGTGTTAAAAGTGGGCTGAAATCTCTTTGTGCTAGGGAGGGATGCTGGGCCTGGCTGATATTTGGAGGAGAGCCTTTTAATTCGGGGATAGATAAGCACTGATGCAGAAAGTAATAATTCAAGAAAGAATACATGGGGGTTTTATGTGTCCTGGATATCACTGAGTGCTGCACCGCTGGAGTCAGCTTTGCATAAAATATCAACCTTTGTGTGACTCATTGAGTTCTATTTGCAGTTATCAGACATTGTGGTTTGATTTTTGTGAGTGTAGAAGATTTAATTCTGAGTTCATGAATTCTAAAGATATCTATTTTCTTGAGATATTTCCTCGCTTTAAAACTACATTTGGCCTCATGTTCCATTACATAGCTCTGCATTTTAAGGGTGAAATTAAAGAACAAGCTGCACAGTGGGTCACTGGTAGGTGTAGTGCAGTGTTGAAATGTTTCACAGGAGCAGATGCTTTCATACAAATTAGAGAACAGGCAAAGAAGAATCGTTGTACAAAGAAAATAGGCAGCATCATTATGCCTTCCCTCCTCCTCCTTCTCTCCTCCTGTATTTATTTTTCCTCAGGAGTAGTAGCTGAGTGACAGAAGACAGACACACACACACAGGGAATACAGAAGGCGTGTGCATGAGGAAGAGACCTGAATGCAGGAAAAGGTCTTGTTTTTTCCAGGTAGCTGGGGCTTGTTCCAGAAGGCAGCAGAGCTATCTCAGCTCAAATAAAGGCCGACTGCATGTCAGAGAGTTGGTGTAGAAGAGAGGAAGTGCAGAAGTCAGTTTTTATTGACTGTAACAGATTAGAAAGAACTTGAGGACATTACTGAAATGAGAACAGATCTCTGCTTGTAACACAGTCTCCAGTGTAGTGTTGGATGTAGCCCAAACTGCCAGGCCTGCAAAATTCTTAATCTATTTTAGTAGATTTAGAATTCCTTCGATGTCTTTATTACTGACTGTTCCTGGTTATTTAAGCTGACAGTTATCATAGTAAATGCAGTTCCTCCAAAGTGCAGCAAACCAGCAGGGTTGGGAAGTGAGTGCACGTTCTAATGAGAAGTTTCCTTGCATGCTCTGCTGTGCTTTTGGATGTATCCAGCTCTACATCAGTGTTTAGACAAACCATAGTTTGTGATATGGGAGCAGGTATATGTCGAACAAGGTGGCTTTTGGCAGGTTTTTTTTTTTTCTCTGATAATTATGAACAATAGAAGCAGTCTTAGAAAACACTTACTGGGGTTTGGAGCCAAGTGAACCTTTGTGCAGTTGTATAATTGCATGAAAATACAGGATAGTAACTTGCTTCAGTGCCAAAATGGGAATTTAGGTAACTGGCTTTAGCATAAAACATTTTTACAGTGTGGAACAAATGCTTAAGAACTCACCAGGAAATTATATAAGAAACACAACAGTCAGTAGTACATGTATTGAAGTATTGCTGTCAATGATTTATAAAATTTATATAAGAAACTTAAATATGATAATCCTAGTGAGCTTATTTGACATATGAAAATAATGTAACTGCTTTAAAAAAGTCACCTGCTGAAGCAGTCTGAGTGACAAGAATGGTTCACGTTTTGAAGTTGTATTTCAATGCAGAGACTGACTGAAATGAATTGGAATGGGAGATATAGCTGAGCTGCTTCAAATTTTTTTCTGCTCTTACACTGATCTTTCAAATTAGGACTTTGAAAATATATAGGTCTAAGGTCACCTTGATACATGCTGTACCCTAACTGTGAGAAATACTGAGGTACGTGTTGGTATAGGGCTCAATGCTATAAATAACACTTTCCTCTCAGTGCAAGGTAAAGCAGCAGGGTTTTGTTGCTGTTGAGGAAGGAAGCTGGTTCATTGTCTCAGCACTGAGCAGCATTTTCTCCCTCCAGGGACTTGCAGAAGCATCTAGAATGTGTAGGTGTTTCTTTAATCTTGGAGAAGGAACTTATTAAGCTTTCTGGTGCAGAACTGTATGAGCCACTTACCCTTAACAGATGTTATCTGCACGAGTAGGGAGTTGCAGGTCTGGTAGACATTTGTGGCATTCAACAGTTTAAACAGTTTTCAGGTTTGAACATATGCCTTTGCCTTAAAATCTCAATAGTTTCAGGTATTTTATGTAGAAGGTGGTTCAATGGTGAGGTTGCTGCTCTGGGACTTGGGAAACAGGTTCAGCTCACTGTGTTGCCAAAAAGCTTCCTGTGTGGCCTGGGACAAGCTGCTTCTCTGTCCCTCTGTTCTCATACTGAGAGTGCAGAGCAGCAGCAGCTCTGCATCACACAAGTGTTTAGGGTATGTCAGGTTGGATGTGGCCAGGGGTGGTGCTGATGTGGGGCACAGAGCTCCCTTGGGCTGGGAGAGAGAGGTTGAAGACACTGTCCAAGTTAAAAACTAGGGGTAAGCTCCAGGCAGGAGGAGGAAAACCAGAAAAAGATGGTGGAAAAAAGGTTTTGACTGGAAATCTCTTGTGTCAAGAAGAGAAAGCAAGTCCTTAAAACTTTAAGGAGCGCTGCATGGCCTTGTTTGTTTAACAGAATTTTAAAACAATGCTTAAAATACCCACACAAACATGTAAATCTTTTATGTTATGGTTCTGCCACACCGGGGACAGTAGCAAAGCTCTCTCTGTTCCTTTGTTGGCTATTCTCTTCTTTGGAATATGCTTTTAATTCTAGCTAGCCATTGCATCCAGATGTTTTGGATATCAGTTTAGCTCATGTGTTCTGCTGGCATGGTAAGCAGAATCTCTTAAATTGCGCCTGATTTACTGACTTTTTATGTGAAAGAGATTGAGCTTCTCTACCTCTCCACTCCCCCAAAGGGAAAAAGAATTTGCAGCCATTTCTAATGAGCAATGTCTTTAGTAATGTTATAGAGTTAAAAGTATTTTGGATTTAAAATCCTTTTGGTGAAAATAGGGCACTGTCATTGCTGTAAATTGAAAATGTAGACTAGACAGCAATTACCAGGCTTTGCAAACATGTTTTCATTGTTGAGAGTCAACACTCCCGGGAACAGTCTCTATACTGACAGATAGGTGATAAATTAATTCATTTAATATGTAATTGTTTTGATGTGTATGCTCTCCCTGGGTGCTTTGGTACCCACCACATTTACATCCCATGTCCAAGAAAATGTGTTGGAACTTGTTTAGACTAGTGACTTAATTAAATGTTCTTCTGTTAAGCACTAAAACAGTTACATGCCAGGTTTGTTGTAAGAGTGAGCAGTCCTCTTAAAACTGCACTTCAAAAGATGTTGTTAAATATGTTGGTTAACTCTTTAGGGAGGCTTAGAATGACAAATGGGAACTTAGGCTGTGCTAATAATTCAGCTGGCAAGTTATTTCTCTATCTGGTAGACTCTATGCCTGCGTGTGCACCAGTGCTGGAAGGTTGGGTAACTTAAAGGATGTTCTTGCTTCAAAAGTGTGTCTGCTGATTCAGGACTTCAGGCTTTGGTTATCTTGATTTTTTTTTATCGTTAACCTTTTTCTTTTGTTTCTTCCTTAAATCAAGTTCACAGTAGATACTGTAATTTATCTATAATATCTTCCTACACTGTGCTGGTGCCCTGATTTTTGGGTGGAGGAGCATGATTCTTTCAGGAGGTCCATTTTCTGCCTTTTGTCTGTGGGAAGCAGCAGTACAGAGTGTTGAAAACCAGCCTGGTGCGTGCTCATGGTACATCCAGGATTTCCAGGCTTGTTGTTGGATGTACATAGGACTTGGGATTCTTCTGCAGTGTTTCCACCTGTGTGTAGGTCAGACAGCAATCCCACAAAATGCCAGGAGCCTGCCTGGTACTTTTGGGATTATTCTGTGGGTGGAGGGCTGTTATTCTCCCTACACACCATAACCGAGGTTTTGAGAAACACCTCGGTCAGTGCAGAGCAGCAGCTGGGCAGTAACTGGTATTGGTGTCATTCCACAAAGAAGGAGGAAGGTGAGGAAGAAAGGTACAGCCCATGGCTGACGTGAGGACAATTCCCTGGGCTCATGGCTTGGTTCCAAGGAGGAAAGCTGCTGGAAGTGAATTCTGTGAGAAGTTACAGTGAGTGATGTGCTTCGAGTGAAGTGTTACTGTGCTGGCACTGTGCTACAAAACCTGTCACTGCAGAGCAGCTTTCACTTTGTGGGGTTTATCTGTGTGTCGGGTGAGACTTTTATTAAATACGGCAGAGTGGGATTTGATTTTCTTAAATTAAGGTGTATTAAAAAAGGGAGGGGGAGGGTAATGTCCCAAAAACTTTGCCACTTGATGGGAGCTTAATTTTCTCCTCCCACCTTGGTAAACAGGAGCTGGCGTGTTCTATAAATGCACTTTGGTTCTCTTACATGAGACAGACAAAGCCCTGTTCTTCCTAAAGAGCTTTCACTACACTTGCACTTACTGAAGAGCTCTGAGATTAGTCCTAATCTCTGGAAATCCTTGTGTAGGACTGATATTATTGATAAGTGAGCTGGATTCTGGAGGAAATATCAAGTCTTTGCAGTAGAGGGAATTTTGGCCCACATAGTGGATTGTACAGTGCACCATACATGGTCTATACTGTAAATATTAAATGAGGTGAAAATTGAACAGCAATGATTTTTTTCCTTTCCAGGGTTTTAATGTAGGTGAAGCATTGCATTTTTCTTTATTCTGCATCAAATTTGCTAAATTAGATCTATAAAATCAAAAATGATGATCAGCTTTGCATGCTTTGCTTTCATTCAGTCTTTTTATATCTGTAAAAGGGATCAAACCAAATATTCACCTGATAATGTTCTTTTCATTATTTGATATTTGCAATGAACTGAAAATTTCAGTTATTTACAGCCCTTTCTTTAACAACATAAGAGTATTCTGTGAAAACTGAAGATACAGCTAATTTCCTAAGCAGCTGGTGTTTCCATTTCTTGCATACTTCCCAGGAAGGTCTATGTTTATTTTTACTGCTGAGTTTATACCCAGGATTCAGAGTGAAAATCAGCATGAGTGGCTCAAAAATGGCAAATTTCATTATTCAACCAGCCTCACCTTCTTTTTGTACTGGACTTCCTCAAGTCAAATAAGCTTCATGAGGATTTGTAGTTTGATTCAGATGGGAATTTGAAATAGCTGGGAGTGTGTGGAATTCAAGTACTTGGAGTGGTTGGCCTGAACAGTTACTGGTTTATTACTAAAATTAAACAGGGTTTTTTCTAATGACTAAGTAGTAAAAATAAGTAATCCTAATAAGTAATGTGGTTATTTCCTGCTTAATTTTTAATTTGTTTTGGTTGTCATGAATGGACACTTTCTATAGACTAAGCATGTAAGCATCTTCAAGAACAAGGACCTAATTTGTCATATTTGGAGTTTTGCAGGTGGCACTTACTCAAAATTTTGAAAAGACCGATAAAAAAATTTAAAATAATTGTAAATATGAATCAACGCTGAACTTACATTTTGAAGGATTTGAACTAATATGGAACTGAAATTAATAAGCATTTAGAAACTTGTTTTGAGGCTTGTATGAGATATAATTCACTCTAAAGTGAATTAGAGTAACTATATTTTGTTTTCCTTTATTGTATTTATCTCTGGTTATATCTCATTTTGAGTAACTATATTATCTAGGCTTAATATAAAGTGATGAAAATTACATCTGACTGTTGATAAGACTTGGTGTTATTGAACCTATTCTATCACAGTCTGTTAGTTTTGTTATTTTACTTCATTGCCTTGTAAGCTGGTCATCACTCATAAGTTATTAATGCATAAATTTCAAGAGTTTTTTTTATAATGGCCTTGTTGCACAGGATGCATCCTTTTGTTTGTGTTAGCTCAGTACATTTAGAGGGACAATTAAAATAATTGTTTTAGCTGGGCAAAAACCATTAATAGGTGAGGTTGTTTTTTTGTTTTGTTTTGATTTAAAAGATTGGTGATAGAGAGGAGTTTTGCATCCTGTGCAATGCATTTCCTCATTCCATCATATCCCAGAGCCTTTGGCTGCTATTGCAAATACCTTAAAATGGAGGAGAATAGTTCAGTTAAGAACAGGAAACATCACTGAGAGAAATTTCTGCAGAAGTTTTTGAGGAAGTACCAGTCTGTTCCATCATGGAACTTGTAGATCAGTGCTTGAAATAGACCAGGGGATGATGGATTGAGGTAACTTCTGAGCGTTTTCCTTGCAACTCCAGTCTTTCTCTAGAACATACTGAAATTTTTCCGAGGTGAAAGCAACATTACAGGATAGTATTGAATGAAATCAATCATTTGACTTGCTGAGGTACACTGGAAAAGATGGGAGTGGTTGGCTTACCCTGATTTAACAAGTGTTCCTGGAAAACAGCAGATCAGCATTTTGAACACAGAATCGTGACTGGATATGACTTAGGTTCAAGA
This sequence comes from Falcunculus frontatus, assembly GCA_013398115.1. NCBI lineage: Eukaryota > Metazoa > Chordata > Aves > Passeriformes > Falcunculus > Falcunculus frontatus. The sequence continues at coordinate 113,430 of VZRV01006913.1, read as the reverse complement.
TAAGGCTGCTGGTTTTGTTAGGTGATTCATCACTGCAATGATGATTTTTCTGTACTGTGGTCTGCTTGGAAGTTGGATTAGGTACTGGGGGAGGGATGTATCTTTTGACATCCCTCGTAGTTTGGTCATGGATAGGAGAGGTCAGGGCTACTTCAGGTTTTTTTTATTTGGAAGACTGACTTCTGCTTAGGAGTTCTCTTACAGGTGAACACTGGCCTTTCACAGCTGGTTTTTCCTTCTTTTTGACTGCTTTAGAGAGGGAATCTGAATTTAGGGGACAGTGTATCCTGGAGACGTCCAGTTCTCATTTTTAGATGTAGTTAAAAGGTTGTTCATAAGTGTCATAGGCTGCTAGCAAATCAAAGTCGTGTCTTTTCTGTTAACAGACGTATCCAATGTCTGCTGTGCCCTCCAGAATAAAAATGAGTCAGTGGAGGATCTTTGGGAAATTGAAAAGCTGGACTTGTAATTTTAAATCCATCAATTCTGAATTATCTTTTGTTGTCAAAAGAATTGCAGCCAAGTCACCTCTCCAGCTCCTGGATTAGTTCTTTGAGGGGTTTTTTTGTCATGTTTTTGGTACTTTGGAAGTTGTATGAAAGGTGAGCAGGGACATTGTCTCATAGTAGAAGTTATCTCTACGGTGGGCTGCCTGTGCTGGAAGATTTTCAAGGAAATAAAAAGAAGTTGAACTTCTGGCCCTTGGAAGATTTATGTGACTTGTTTTCAGAGGCTGTTCTGAGCTGGTTGTCTTAGGGTTGGAATTTCCCCCTCCCTGCTCCCTTTCCTTGTTCTGGAAGTGCACAAGAAGGAAGGCTTTCATTGCTGTGTTCTTCAGGGGATAAGTAGGACAGTCTGAACTCATCCCTTCCCCTCGGGAGTCAGTAAATGGTCAGTAAAAGAGATGACCAGCTGGAGAGCAGCTGATTTACAGCAGGAAGTTGAGAGTAATTGCCTAGGCAAAAGCCGGGAGCCCTCACTAATTAAGCTGTCCCTGGAACTGCAGGAAAGACTGGAGATCGTTGGGGATGATGCTTTACCTTCCCTTTGTGGTGCTGGAGCTGCTGTAAACAGCAGAGCTTAAAAAGGGAGGTGGGGAGGAGGGATGGGCATGACTCATGGCATCATTTTATATTTATCAAGTGGAGGTGTATGAATGTTGTTCTTCATTTCATAGGGATGAGTAAGTAGGCAATAATGTATGTTTCTTAATCTTCCTAGCTGATAGAAAAAGAACCCTGAAGTCATCTCCTGGGGTAAGTTAAAACCAGAGTTCCAAATGTCCACAGGTTTAAGAGCAGGAAGTAGAACTGTTCCTCTAAATTAAAGAAATAAAAGTAATAAAATATACCCAAACCTCAGGGAAAAGACATGTAAAATAAAGAGGTGTTAAGTGCTCATCTTGTATTTATTAATCAAGCTCTCCTGTGATAGTGCAAAGCCTATTGCATGGTCTTTTTGTAAACACAAAATTCCACTTGCTCTAGTCAGCCAGTGGTCCCTGGTTTGTACCTACCTGTGGAAATCAAGTCGAAGGAGAGATTGGGCCATAGAAATGCTATCTGGCACCTCACCTCAGTCTTGTCTAGACTTTGTACTTGAAGATACGAAGGCTGCAGCCAATCTGTAATGGAGGTGAACTCAAGAACGGGTGCTGGTAGGAAACTAAAAATAGGAATTAATGTAGGAGAGTTTAAGCGTCTGTTGTAAATGGTGAAAAGGAGATGCTCGTGTGCCTCTGCAGGTCCTACTTGTGCACTCATGCATTTACAGTGAGGCTGGGGAAGGTGATCTGGGATTTTTATTTATAGTGGTGCCCAGGAGGCCAGGCAGCCCTCGGTGTGTGATATAAATGTTGGGGGATGTCGGTGTGTGTTGTACCTCAGAGGAAAAGAGCGGGGAGAAGGGAAATCTGAGAGAAGCTGGGCTGATGAGGTATGGACCTACTCAAATTAGTACCCTGCTGCTGGAAGGAGGGATGTAAGGCTTCAAAAATAAGTGACACCTCCTGTTTGGATTATAACACAGCCCTCCAGGAAAGAATTTTAAGGAGCTGAGAGTTTTCTGAATTCTTACAGAGTGTTACTATACACCACAAAATAGGTTTTCGAAAATCTCTTAGTTTCTGGTGGATTGTGGCAAGAACCAGGAGGAAATGGGCCACAGGGATATTTTTCCTGAAGCAGCTCTGTATCACTGACCCACATCTCCCCTGCCCTACCTCTCCACTCCAGGGAGGGAAGGCAAAATAAAATGAAGTTGTATGTGATCTGTAACAGGTTTGATGCCTTCAGCCTTTCTAAGAACTCATAATCTTTTTATAATATTTGGTTCTAGAAGAGTTCTGTACTGCAGGTTCTGCTGCAGAAAATAATGAAGAGTGCATGTAATAATGCTGTAAAATGTACAGACTTGGAGATTTTTGTTTCATAATTGCTTCAAATAATTTAATGAAAAATCTCATCTATGCAAGATATGATCTGTATTCTGGAGACACTTTTAAGCTGAAGTTCTGATGAATTCTTAGGCTGGTGGTCTTCCAGCCAGATTTCCTACACCGAGGAATTAGAGTTCTGTGATTCCTTATATGAATCATGGCAATTCCATCAATGCTTTTTTGGTCTGTCTGGAGTGTCAGGAAGGGTATCATGGTGGTTTTGTCATGTGTTCAGTCCCTTTAGTAACTGGAAGAAAGGCACAAATTGATTTTTTTTTTTTTGTTTTTGTTTTAATGTGCATTGCAAATTGTGGTTCGTTAATGAAGGCTGAATAGAATTGCTATTAATTTACAGGGGAATCTTGCCAAGGTGTAATATGGTGTAATAAGAAGGCTTTTAAAACTGGAAAACAGTTGGATGATACTGTGTTAGATTTCAATTTATAATAAAGTTAAAGATGGTTTTTTTGGTCTCTTATTATTTAAGACCATTGGTCTAGTAGAAGTCTGTAATCCCATGAGGAATTTTAAACTAATTTGAAGAAAACAGCAGTTATACAATTTAAGTTTTTAGATTAGTGTTAGTTTATGCTGTATTTTCATAGAGCACAGAGTAGATGCAAATAGCATCATTTTGTAGGCTAGAAATTAGCTAGTACTTTGAAATAGAAAATCTTTATTAATTTAGGTTGAGGTTTTTTTTTTTCTGAGAATTGGTTTATTAACAAATTAGAAAATGCTTCTGAGGTTTTTTTTTTGCCCTGGAAAAAAAAATTTCAAGTATTACAGTAGTTCAGCTTTAGCTAATTGTGTGTTCATAATGGAGCATTATGAGCCTTCTCCTTTCATTTTCCTTAAAAGGTTTTCTGAAACATAGATTCTCTTATAGGAGAAAAGTGCTTTGAAAATTCAGTTGGTTTTATTCAAGGATTCTTAATCAATCCGTATCTTGTTTCAAAAACAAGTTTTCCTTGTTTGGTTTTCTTCACATCTGCAGAGAGCACAGCTTTAAGTCTGCTCAGACAGGAAACCAGCCACCAATATTTCCTTTTTTTAGGCACAGGGCTTCTCTGGGCTTCATAAACAGTTGATATGAAGTTTACGTTGATAAAGGGTGTCCTGGAAGTGCTGGATGATTTTGTTGAGGGACAACCTGGCACAATTTAGGGCAATACTGGTAAATGGCATTTTTTATGTTCATTTAAATGAAAACAAGGTGTGATGCCAAGTTCTTCCAGATTAGAGGTGTCATTTAGAGAACAGCTACCCTTGAGCTTTCCCTCAGATGTGTTTGTAGGGAGGTGTTGCTTCAGTGTGAAGTGATCCCAAGAGCCTCAATTGAATTACTGATGAATGTTTGTTAAAATAATGATATTGTCCTGAGTGCTCGAGTGTTTATTTTTGTATTCCTTATAGTTATAACTTGGTTACAGAACTTGACTCACATCTGTGATATTTAAATTGTGAGGAACGCACCAAGAAAATTTAGATTACCTTAGTAAATTTTCTGACTTTATTGAAGAACAGACCTTTGCATATTTAAACCACTGTTGCTGGTAATAGACTTTTTTAGAACCTATTTCTCAAAGCGGTTGAAGCAAAATTTTGCTTGTATTCTAATTAGGCATATAAAATGACAGCTGTAAATACAAGTATAGTCTCTTGTGCTTCATGATTTAAATGTCTTGGGGAAGAGATATATTCATGTTTGTATACTGATCCCCACCCCAAAAAAGTGGATATCTGAGTCCCTAAAATAAACACTGATTCTCTCCCCAAAACAACACTTGAAAAACTGTCTCATGTTTTGCTGTGGTGTATCAATAGCTAGCTACAGATAATTATCAGGTGTCTGTCTCATTGTGTGTGTGTATGTAAATGTATTTAAATCAAGTAACCTTAAAAAAGGATTAAAGCGAAGGAATTTAAAGAAATTCTAAAATGAAACTTCCCTATTACATGGTTAAAGACAGAAAAGTTGGAAAACTATGAAAAATGTGAAGTGCTTCAACCCGGTGTGTCTTACGTTAGTATTTTTGGATCTGTACTATTTCTGAATTTTGTAACAAAATGTAAAGACTGAATCATTTCTCTCCTACCCTGGGGAAGATTGGCATTAACCTGATTTTTATCATTTTTAGATGAGTATGCAAATTCATCTTTGGTCTTAGAAGGCTAGGTCTTAAAGTAAAATGACTGTCCCATAAAATAGAAGGAAGCAAAACTCGTGATGCAATAGGCTGCAGTAAGGCAGAGCCATAAAAGGTGAAGCAGGCTAAATGGCAATAGGTGGGCACAATGCAGCTTTTAATTTAATTTTTTAAAGCAAAACAAACTAAAAAGGAAAAAAAAAGACCCCAGAACAAAAGCCAAAATAAAAGCCTAGTACACTCAGACCCTCAGTACCATGAGCAAAAGGTGTTCACATTTCTGTTGGTGCATATACAGCTTCATTTTGCCTATTTAATGTGTAAGAATGAAAAGCTGTCTGTTCTTAGACATGGCTAGACATGAAGTGCTTTTTGTAGGAGAAAAGAAAAATGTTAACAATGTTTCTAAAAGCTTTTTTGTTGCATTTGCCTAAGCAAGATATGAAAAATTGCATCGGGCAGTTGAGCTACTGACAAAGATTGTTTCTCGGCCATGAGAGGCAATGTCAAAGGAGGAAGTGTAACCCCACTGCTGTCTCAATTTCGTGTGTGTTGTGAAGGAGAACCTTTATTTTTCGGTGATCTTTTCTGTGAAGTTAGTCTTGATGCTCATCTGTTGCTTACCACTTGTAACTTAGGCTATTAGATCTGCTCAATATATGCTTCAAAGAAGTATGAAAGTCCTATGTAAAAATTCGGTGGTGGTGCTGTGGGGAGCAGCTACGCTTCACTTACCCTTCCGTAGAAACTTCTTCAAGCTACTGGTTGAAACTGCTCAAAATGTCATGGGTAGGCACAGAGCAGTCTTAAAATTAGCAACAAGGAACCTTGCTTACCTCCTGTGCTTTTTGTTGTGCAGTGTGATGTCCAGGGTCAGAAATGCCTTATGTGGATCGCCAGAATCGCATCTGTGGTTTCCTAGACATTGAGGAAAATGAGAATAGTGGGAAATTCCTGCGGCGGTACTTCATTCTGGACACACGAGAAGACAGCCTGGTGTGGTACATGGATAACCCACAGGTGAGGTGTTCCTGGCTGGAGTTTCCTGGTTTATCTAAATTTTTGGGTTTTCTGACAAATTTGCCAAAGAAAACTGGCGTTTGGTATTATGGACCTGGAAGCTGGGGAAAAAATCATTGACATAAGTGAAATGATTGTAAATGAGTTTAACGTAACCAGATGAGCCAAATCACACACCCAGGTGTTGAATTCACCCTTAACCTTATGTGGCAGTGTGTGGTTTTCCTTGCATTACCTATTCCTTTCCCTCAACAGAATCAGTCATTGGAAAGTAATTTTTAATGAAACCTGCAATTGCAATCCAGCGTGGATGGTGTATGAATGAGGACAGCTTGTATCCATTGGGATGGAGAGCAGCCTTTAGATAAAAGCTACTTTTACAATGTACCTGCACCCGTGTGTTTTCTAGCAGAGGGAAGAACAGATAATTGCTCAAGGTTTGGGCACAGAGACAGTGAGAGCATAGGATCCAGGTCAGCTGACAACTGCCTGCCAGAATGACGCCTGAGATGGCCACCTAAAAAACAGAGATTAGACAGGAATAAGGGAATAAAGGTAGGTATTTATTTGAAGGGCCTTCAAAGGTACACCCTGGGCAGGCTAAAGGCGACACCGAAGATGGACCCTGAGTCACGAGTTCTTCACACTTTTATAGGTTTGGTTCATTTGCATGTCAGGATTAATTCTCCAATTAAAGCTTCAGTTAATGATGTAACTACCCCACGTTTGCCCTCCCTTCTGTTAATTTACACATTTTGGGGCCTGGGGTCCTTGAGGTGGAAACCTAGAGAGGTTTGTTATGTCTAAGCAGCATGAGAACAGCAGCTAACAGGCCACAAGAAACTTCAGAGTTACACAATAGGCAGTACAGGATGTGAAAAATATAAAAGTTAAAACCTAAGGCATCACAAGAATATCCATGTACCCTTCTGCCAGGAACAGCAGAATTAAAAAGCAGGAGTCTGCTGTTCAAAGGAACCAGCAGAAACAAAATGTAAATGAAGTGCAGCTCGATGGATGTGACTTGTGGCTGAAGCATTTAGCAGTTCTCACTGAGGAGAAGAATTTCTGAAAGTGAGACAGACTTCAAACATTTGATCTCGATGAGTGAAACAAAGCAATTCAGGGCATGTGGACAAAATCTTGAAGTGCTGAAGGAATTGCAATTCCTCAGAAGTTTTAAGACTTAATGATATTTGCAGTGCACACCCAGGCCTAGCTTAGGCCTTTATTTTACATGTACAAATGAAAGGGTTTCTTGCAAAAAGCAAGTTGAAACTTCTTGATTTTCATCCACTGCTTTAGTTTTGAAGAACTGCAGAGTTTTTGTAACTATGTGAAGGCCATTCTAAATCCCTGAAGTGATTGGAAAATATGTGAGATAGCCTTTGAAGTATCTGACATAATAGATGAATGTCACTTCTTGTCCCTTCCGCCTGCCCTGGTCAAAGTACATGAGATTCCAACATCTGTTAAGGAAAAAGTATTCTTTCCGGATTTCCTGGATGCAGACCCACAAGAATCCTTTTTCCTCTAGTAAAATACATAAACCTCTGAAACAATTACTATTTGTATTGTTTCTAGCAGTCTTTCTGTTTTTAGTTGATTAACAGATGTGTGTATAATAAACAAGTAGTTTAGATCCTGTTTCAAGCATACATTGTGCATTGTCTATAAAAATATGTAGGATTTTCTTTTTGTTTGTGGAATTCCTTGCTTTTTATGCATAAACAGTGACTGTGGTATGAGGAGAAACTAGTTTAACTTTGTAACACATGTGACTTGTTTCAGAATCTTCCCTCTGGATCTCCACCTGTTGGGGTCATTAAACTTACCTATATTTCAAAGGTAAGAGAATTAATATGTGAGACACTTGTTAAATTCTTGCTGTAACTACCAAGGGCTTCAACTTCAGACAAATTTAAATGCCACTTACTCCTTTTGCTGCTGTGATACTCCTGAATTAGAGAAGTGTTAAAACACTTCCATAAGTTCAGGTTAAAATAAGAACAGATTAATTACTGTGTTGTCTAGGTTTGTTTAGTGTTTTCAAAGGGCAGCTCTTTGTGCTCATAGAATTGACATTTCAGTTCTTCAGGAATATTTGAGTTCCCATTAGTCTTGGAGAAAAGACAGGCCATTTATGAAGGGGAGGGTAAATCTTTGGGTGTGATAGCTTGTAATAATGACCTTTAGTAGACAGGACAGAAAAATTTCTAGAAAATATTTAGCTCTTTTCACTCTGTGTACAGGTAGTTCTAAATATGTCTGAAAGGGAACTGTGAACTAAGAAAGTTTCCGTGGTTGAATTTGTAGCAGATACTGCATTAACAAATAAAGGGAGAAAAATACTTGACCTTTTCTTGTCTTTCTGCTCATTTCTCGTTCTTCCTTTGCATCTTTTGTTGTCAGTACTGCATCTTCCCGCCTTCCTTGTTTGCCTTTCATTTTTGTTTGTTTTTAATTCTGTTTATCATTGTGTCTCACCAGCTTGCTGTGCTGCTAATCTTTGAATTTACCCACTTGAAAGGGAATAAAACTTGTGATATCTGATGTGTGTTTTGTGACATTTATAATCTTGATTTCCCTCCTAGGTTAGCGATGCAACTAAACTGAGGCCAAAGGCAGAGTTCTGTTTTGGTAAGTTCTGGCATGTGCTGTGTGCATCAAGTGCCTTCTTCAGAAATTTGGAACAAAGATAATGTTCTGCAGTTCTGGTACCAGCTACAGCTGGTAGTGTTTAAAAAATAGCTTGTATTCACTCTCTTTAGTGTGATGGAAATGTTGGCTTCCTCATAAGATGTTTTTGTGTTTTTTCATATTGCAGCTTAATGAGGAGTAGGTGAGAGCTGTTTTTCAGATGTCTGAAATTTTTGAGGCATTAATAAGCCATGAAACTTGTTTTCAGAAACGTGGCATGTCTGTCAGCTGTGAAGACAAGAAATTTAACTATTGAAATCTGTTTTTCTGATAAAAGAGTTGATTTAATTGATCTAAAAATACTGTCAGTCTGTTCTCTTAGGTCGAATTTCAGCTTCTGCTGCTGCACAAATTAAAAGAAATTCTTGGGGGGGCCTTCTAGGTTTAAACTTGTTTAAAATTTACTGAAGCTTTAGATAATCATAGAGCTCCTTCTGGTTTTAGACAAGTTCCTGGTGTGTCAGTTCAGTGCCATCTACAGATTCCTCTGCACATGTGTGGAGGGCTTTGTCTTCAGCATTTGTAAAGTTTCTTCTGTCAGTGGTCCGGCTCTAAAACACCTCAATGATCCAAGATGCTGGTCTAAATATTTCTAATTTATTAAAGTGGTTCTCATACTTTCTAGGGGAAAAATACAAATTTATTGTCTTTTTATTCAGATGGTTTTAAATTTAAATTTAATTTTATTTGGGTGGTTTTAATCACTGTACATCTTACAACCTATTTCAAGAACTAGTCATGGTTTTTTTTGCTGTTACACTGAAATTTGTTTGTCCTTTTTGGATAAAGGATGCCAGATTTTGTGAGGTAGAGATTTAAACTGACTAAAATATGGTTCTCTGCCAAGTCACTAAAGTAAAATAAAATTTGTGTTGTAGCTGTCTTAAAGGTGTTCGGTCCTGTGCATCATATACTTAGTAATTAATACTGATTTTTCCAGCAATAAAAAAAAAAAAATTTTAAAAATGAATCAGTAACCATAGTCATGTTCATAATGTTGTCACAAAGGGTAACAGATTCTGGGCAGAGGATTAAAAGGAGAAATTGTAGAAGTCCCCAGGTGTAAAACTTGTTGCTTGGGAAATTGAGAAAGAGGAAATGGAACTGCAGAGTATTTTGATAAAATTCAAGACTTCATTTCCATGTCAGAAAAATCATTTTTCAAAGTCTATATGATGCCATTTAAGTGGAGAGCTAAATTACTTTTTTTTTAGAATAAAGCAATCAGGTGGATTTATGTGTCTTAAGGTGACTTTCTAAAAAGAAATGCAGCAGAGCACTTAAATACTTTTAAGTGAAATTTTCATCTGAAATTAAATGTTTTCATGATGATGTAAAGTTTGCTCTTAAACTTCAGTGTTGTTAACTTTTCATAATGGTTTTTAACAGTTATGAATGCAGGGATGAGAAAATACTTTCTACAAGCCAATGATCAGCAGGACCTAGTTGAATGGGTAAATGTTCTGAACAAAGCTACCAAAATCACAGTAAGTGGTTGAGTTGATTTTTAGCAGTGCTTTCCAATGGTGACTGTCTCAAGGTGCTTAAATGTAACCTTTGCTTCCAGTTTCTATCGCCACAAACAAGTCTTAGCTTGGCTTTTCAGTACTTGGAGAAACTGTACAGAAGTCCCCCTAAATTTGAGTTTAGTTTACTTTTTGGAAATTGGACAAAATTATCTTTTTAATTACAGCATGGGATGTTTTCTAATAATTTAAAATTAACTGTGCCCATTTAATATTATTTGAAATATCCAGAAGAGACTTGCAAGCAATGAAAAGATACATATACTTTTACCTGCTGTCTAAAGTTGGTATTTCTTAAAGTATCACTAAAATATTGATCAAGTACATCATTCCAGGCTCCAAAGGCTCTCTCCTGATTTCCCTGCGAAGAAACATTAATGGTTCTTCTGGTAAATGTTAAATTTCTTGTTTGTACCAGGACAAGTTATCTCATGATAGAAACCTCCACGTGTTATCTCAGTCTTTTCAGGAGGCAGAAGTTATGGTTTTGGTTTCTCCAGTTTTGGGGAAGTGATGACAATGAACACTTCTGAGAGCACACCCTGACAAAGAAGGGGTTGTGACCATGGGTGCACACATTTGTGCTTGTTGTCAGTGACTTTCTCATTTTTAAGTTATCTAGGGATGTTTACATAGATCTTGGCACTGTTTTAATGTAGCCCATTCTTTGGGGTTCCAAAAAAACACTACTACTAAAAAGTGTAATAAATTTAAAAACCCCCAGAAACATAAAACCTTCTCACTTGGGTTTTTCATAAAGGAGGATGCACCACAACCAGGCCTGAGCTGTTTCCAGTTGAAGAAATAAAGTGAATAAATAAATAATTAATTGCATCAATTCAGAGTGAATGCTATTTATCATCTGTTTAACTTGCATTTTAAATGGCTGGTGAAATCATTAGTATTTTGTTTTTGAAGGAGCAAGCCTTTGAACCATTCATCTGTTCACAGCTCGAGTGCAGTATTAAGTACGGCCCATTATTTAATCAAATAATTAAGATCACTCAATTATTAATTTTAATATGAGCATTACTTGCTGCAGATTGTAATCCTCCAAGATTCATTGCATGTTTTAGTCCTCTTGAGTGCTGATAATTTCAGAATGACTGTGAACCTCTGCAGCCTAGCACTCTCTGTACCTGTTTCTGAGTGCTGTTTGAAAATGCCTTTGTGTGAGGAGGTGGTTGTGGGCTTGGTCTCTGCAGCATTTTCAGTAGGAGTTTGTGACAGCTGAAGCACTTGCCCACAAAGCTGTAGCTACAAGCCCCTGCTCTTGAAAGGCTGAGGCTCATGAGTGTCTTATCCTTCAGTGCTGGACTTGGCTGGGGGTGCAGTCACTGGCCAAGGGGTGGCCAGCAGGGCACTGCCCTAGGCTGACATCTGCTCTCAGCATGGTCTGTCCTTCTCTGCAGGCTGTGTTTTGTTAAATAAACAGTCCTGGGCACAGGAACTTGAATCACAAACTATAAAGTAGCTTTGGTTTCTTGTCTAGATTAGTTCAATTCCAAGTTTTGAATGTGTCACAGTCTTGGATGGACAATTTGTGTGTCCTTTCTGAAGGAGTTTGGATGTCTTCTGTAAATATCCAGTGGGATGCTGGGTGGGGTATTTGGGTGTGAGACTTGATCTCTTCTTCTTGAAGTCACTTCAGATTTGCTATAATAATATTAGAGGTGAAAGGAGATTAGAAATGAAAATGTCTTAGGTAGTCAGTGCATTTCTTAGGTTAAAGAAGTTTACCCAGAAACCTGAGTAAACATTTTAGATCAAAACACAAGGAAATCAAATTCCTGTGGAGTTTTGATGGCTTTAGTTCCACATTTGAGAGAATTATCTAGTAGTTATTGGTAGGTAGAAGTAGGTAGGCAGGGTCCTTTTGGGCAGGATTTAGCAATGTATGTGTGATTAATGGGAGCAGTAACACAGCCTTCATGCCAAGTACATGTGAGGACAGCTGTGACACTGGTCAGACACCCTGTGTGACCAAAGTCCCCGTGTTTATGGCCTTGCTGTGCTGGTTCTGAAGGCCCTGGGGCATCTCCACTTCTTACTAAAACTGAAAGCAGCTGAAAAATAAAGAACCAGTTCTATAAGTTAGCAGTGCTTCTTGAAGATCAAGTGAAGCACTTTATGGCAAAGCTTGCAGCTGATTTTACCCAGTGAAATGTCTTTATTGGCACCACTTTTCTCTTGAGCACTAAAGCGTAGTCATTACAACAAATTTTTGTGTAAGCCATTTCTAGCCTTTTACAATTAGTGAACATTTGTTAAATCCTGCTGAAAATGCCTCAAAATTCTTGAGTAATGCTTAGGGCTTTTTCCATGAAACTGATGTCAATTCTCACATTCCAATTGCAGGTACCAAAGCAGTCTGATCCCCTCTGTCAAATGGATAATGCCAATCGTCAAGCTGAAAGCCCAGGTGGAAAGAAGCAAGTCTCCTACAGGACAGAAATTGTTGGTGGTGTTCCCATCATTACACCCACCCAGGTAAAACCCTCCAAACAAGTGGGTTATTATTTGATACACGAAGCTGTATTTTTTATGTACCTTTTATTCCTGCTGAGTAGGGGGTTCTGAGGATTTTGTTCCCTTGATACAAGATTTTAAAGAATTGCTTGAATACTGATTTTTTTTTTTTGCTCACACATACCTGTTACTATGATAATAGTATTTATGTCTGTGTGAAATTACAGATTGTTGGTGATTAATTACAGAAATTAATTGTTGGTGTTAACAGTGATAAAGTTCTGCCCCTTCAACAGAAAAAAGTTGCAAGGAAAAGTGGGCAAAAAAGTTTAAGATGCTGGACAAGCTTATGGAAGTAGAATCTATGCAGTGCTAAAGATAGAACTGAATCTGTTGCTGAAAGTTTCCTGAGCTGAAAATAGTCACAGATTAGCTGAATATCATGTAAATGACATGTATGCTCCCAAACTGCATTAAAAAAGTTGGTGAATTCTGATGTCTTGTAGTCCTAGAAATAACTTTTTGTTTGCTGTAGCCACCTCTAGTGTTTTCCCATGTTACAAGTTTGCACTAAATACATGCATGAGTTTAAATCTGTACCATATTTTTTACTGAGTGTTTGTCAATATTATTTGAAAGTACTCAGCACTTTCTTAGTTAGCTTCTAAGAGGAGCTTACAAGGACTTAGACCTTGGAGAGTCTCAGCTGTCTCTGGAAATCAGTTAAAATATTTTGGTTTTCAAATTGGAAATGAGATTCGGGAGCATGGGATGATACAGTTATTTCCTATTATAACAATATAGTTATTCCTTCACCTTTATAAAAAAAAAACGTGAGAGTATTCTGAACTTTCCTGCTTTTTTTTCTAGAAAGAAGAAGTCAATGAGGGCAGTGAGGGGGCTGACAGGAATTATTTGAAGCGGTCACAAAGTCACCTTCCTTATTTTGCTGCTAAGCATCCCCCAGATAATGCCATTATCAAAGCTGGTTACTGTGTAAAGCAAGGAGCAGTGGTAAGTATTATTAAAAACAAAAGACAATTACCAGTAATTTTATTACTACTGAGAGTAATAAGGATAACTAAAGATAAAATTTATCTTCCAGTAGCACTTAATTTATATCTGCATTACTTCTTTTCATTAATTTATATCTGCGTTACTTCTTTTCATTACTTTCTTTAGTGTTCTGTTGTTGAAGATGTTTTAGAGAGGCAAAGTGTGTGCAGACTTCTGTGTAATGGTTAGTGCATGCAGCTGGGAATTCTGTTCTACATTCTGTGGAGATCCTTATTTTGCTTGTTAAAAACATCTAAATTAGGACAGAAGTTCAATGCCTGCTTTTCAAATCAGTAAAGTGTTTAGAAGAAGCTGATTTTTCAGTTCAGAGGAAGAATTGTGCAGCTTATCAGACTGATTAACACAAGTGGAACTATTCATGTGATGCCTTGCTAGAAGAAGGAACAGATAGTTCAGATTAAGCAAGATACACATCTTTGAGTTCTCAGACTTGTTTTATCTTGGATTATGAAGCTTCTTTTTATGACATCCCTTTTTTAGTTAAAAATAAATTAAAAACCTGTGATGTATTGTCTTTCAATTTTTCCTGCAGAATATTTATGCTGCTGAGTTTCTACAGTTTGAATAAATCTTAGAAAATAGCAGCTTAAAGAAATTTTATTTTTTGCAGTTTTCAAAAAAAATTATTTAATTGGGCAGAGTCTTGCTTAATTATCTTGGAGGCAGCAAAGATACATACCACACATATTAAAATGTAAATTTTATAATTATAATAAACTGTAATGAAGACATTATTCAAAATTAATAGTTATGAATAAATAGGAATTACACAATATCATATACTCTAAATAAAAACTAGAAGGAAAAATACAATTCAGTATATTCATAATACATGGCATGTAAGTATATTTTATTTTATATATAAAATGTATAAATATTTATTTATTTTCTGTTAACAGATGAAGAACTGGAAGAGAAGATACTTTCAATTAGATGAAAACACAATAGGATATTTCAAGTCTGAACTGGTAAGTTTCCAGTTCTGTGTTATTTTCCAGTGATAGTTGCAAGAAGATCTGAAGGAATATGCTTGTGTTTGGGAAATGTGCTCTGCTGCTCCTGCAGCTCTTGAGTCTGTACTGTAATAACTTTTCATGATTGGGAAGAACAAAAAAATTAATAGGGCAGCTGTTAATTTATACTTCAATCTGTTTGGGAACCTGCCTGTAGGGCACTGAAAAACAGCAATAAAACATACTCCACAGTCACCCTGATTTTTGTGTTAGTACTTTGTCATTTTGCACTCTCACGTAATGAATTGTGTTGTTTAAATAGTTGATCACTGTGGGAGAGACAAAACTGTGATCTTGCAATTCTTCATTTAAAGTTAGAATTGTATTTTCTCATACAGATGATGGGATCTTGTCCCACACAGTTGTTTCACCAGGGCAGCGAAGACAGGCAAAAAGCTCTTGATTTTCTGTTCAGCAGCAACACTTGCAGAGTTTTTTAGTTTCATGACCTTTCTTCTTCCCTTATCACTCTGAGTTTTTGACTGATTTTGAGCAGATGTTAAATTCCTTCAGGCTTCATTTAAAAATTAAATGACTGGTTCTGAAGACAGTTAAGGGTGGGTTTCCTTTTTTTGGGAAAATAGACTAAGTGTAGGAAAATCTGTACCTAAGGAATGAAACCTGAGTTGTAGAGTATTATAAATTCAGGAGAATTGAGTTTACAGGCCAAACATAAGATGTAAAATGTCAAGAACCCAAATTTTAGGCTGTTTCTGAAGTGAGCTTTGATTTCATTTCTAATGAGGGCATCTCCAACAGTAGCAGGAGTTTGATCTTGCATGATTATCTTTGTTAAGCTGTCAGCAGAACAATTCTGACTCACTGCCTATAAGAAACCCTCTATTTTGATTTAGAAATCTTAGCTCACATTGCTCACAAACAAGTTCTAACCCAGTGAAGAACTGTACTGTGGGAGAGTATAATAGAAGGATGATAGAAATACCTGCACTTCCAGTGTTTCATCGTGCTCCTTGAGCCTGTGTCAGTCCACAGGAGCATAGTGGAATACAGGCAATATGAGACTCAGGAAATTATCATTTCTGAGCTGAGGTTTTCCCTCCAAGAGGTGTCTGTACTCCAGAGATGATCTTGCAGTTTGCAGTTGATGTATTACTTTGAAAATTCATTGTAATTGAATCTAAGAACAACAGAGAGGGGATAAGAGGAGCACAGTAACTGAAAACATTGGGATTAAAACTCTACGTGAATCTGCTATAGGGCAAAATGATCTAATGAAAGCTGCTCTTGGAGGATGGTTATATTTGGGTGACATTTGCTGCTTGCTCAGCTTAAACCTCCTAAGTATCTGTTATAGAAATGGTAGGGGAAGTCATTCCAGAGCTGAAGGCTTTTGTTTTATCTGGAAGTTGTAGCCAGCTGAACCAATCCATTGTAACCTGGCTTAAAGAAAACACAGTAGGAGGTAAAATAAGTTGTTTGTTTGTGGTTTACTGCAACAACCACCGGAAAATAATAGTATGTGTGACATTATGTTGTCATGGGAAATGTGAAAGTGTTTCTGTTTGAATGTTCTCACTTTTTTCCTGTGGTGTGAAACTTTAACACTTAATTTTTGTTATGGTAACAAAATTTCCAAATGCTTTGAGAGTAGTTGCTCTTTTGTAGGTGTTACAGGACTGGTTTCTTTGTATTACTTTTAATTGTATTAAGTACAGGATACAGTTAATCTTACTTAAAGCTATGTCATGCAGTCCAATTAACAAAGCTTCTTTTATGGTAGCATTTCATAGCAAATTAATGTAATCACAGTTTTACTGAAATGAGCTGCTTGAGGCCAGAGTCAGTTGTCTGATCTGGTTAGGGGAAGAGGGCAGGGTGGTTATCTTCATTATGGTATGGAATTAATGTTTTAGGGGGGTTTTACTTCTTGATTTGTCCTCCTCTTCATTGCAAGTGCCGTGGCTGGTTTAATACTTACAAAAGCAAATGAAATTTGGTTGACATCACTTTTATCATAAGTGACTGCCTTGAAAGTCTCATTTATGTAAGTCTGCTGTCCTGGCCTCTGGCTTTTGGTTCTACTTGTTAGATACACTGTACTAAAATATGTTTGTCTTTTTTCAGGAAAAGGAACCTCTCAGGGTTATACCACTAAAGGAGGTCCATAAAGTTCAGGAATGCAAACAGAGGTGAGGAGGGAAGCACTGATGTCATTACATGGCATGGAATTACTGCTTGGTTATGGCCAGGCTGCTCCTTGGAGAACGGTTCAATAACTTCACTTGATGTGGGGTGTTCTCTCTTCATGGGACAGCACATTGTTTTGTTTAAATTAAATGTTTTTAACCCATTAAATGGGTTTTGAGGGTTCTGTATTAATGTGTGTTTCAAACTTGCTAAGTTTGGACAAGGGTGGAACAAGGGAATATCATGGAACCAAGAGTTAGAGATCTGTGGGTGCTGTCTGATCTGAGGCAGCAATTTCAGCAGTCTCTATTCTGCTTATATAATCTCTAAACCTTTAGAGGGCATTAACTCGTGTTAGATGGCTGAATCTGGCTGAGAACACTCTTTATCCTGCTGTTTCCCTCCTACCAAATGGCAATTATACTAAGGAATAATTGCTTTTGTAGCACTTGAGAGATACTGATTTTGCTGTTTTTTCTTTAGCAAGCTACTTACAGAAATTTGACTAGAATAATAAATATTTTTAAACTTAACATATGATTTAGAATGTTCCTATTAAAAATACATGTAGTAGCACGCGCGCCACTGGTAAACAACAGAGTCTTAGGGCTAAAATTAGTAAAAAAAACAATAGTAGAGTGATAAAGAAATGCAAAAGTCAGACAGCAAATGCTCTGATTGTCTGCCAGCCTTACAGTCTTGTTAAAATACAGTGGGAAAGTTGTACTCGCTTTTGAAGTATTTTTGTATTTCATTTGCAGTGATATAATGATGAGAGACAATCTCTTTGAAATTGTAACAACTTCTCGAACCTTTTATGTGCAGGTAATTTCTTTTTTTAAACTTTGAGCAAACCCAAGAGACTGCCAGAGTTAAACACAACTTTAAAAGTGAAACAGCAGCACTTTGACTATACCATGATTTTCAGGGGGAACGTAATCTTCAGGATATTTTATTTGTTGCTTTATATAGCTGTATACATTTAACAGTAAATTCAGAATAAGACCTTCAGAAATGTCTGGGTTAAGAAATAAAGTCCCTGTGGGTTTCAGTAGGAGGCTGAACAGCAGGGTTAGGCTGTTGTGCTGCTGCAGGTGGTGGGGCACAGGCTGAGAGTTGATGTTGACCGTGGTGGTGGTGTTTGCTGCAGGCAGACAGCCCCGAGGACATGCACAGCTGGATAAAGGCGATTTCTGGGGCCATCGTGGCACAGCGGGGACCTGGGAGATCGGCAGCTTCCGTACGTCATCCTGCACCTCACAGGAGATGCCATTCCTCGTGTTCACTTTGTGCCATTCAGTTCTGGGTTTTTCCTTTTGCCTCTCCTCTCTCCTGTCCTGTAGTAACGTGGCCTCTTTGCATGAATTTTTGACCAGACTCGATCAAATACTTGGTGTTTTTAACTGGGCACTTTTTTTTAGTCCTACCTGTGACTGTCTGTGCCTTGTTTGTCTTGAACACGTAGATAATGCAGTGCTAACCTAGAGAAGTCCTGTATAATCTCCTTCACTACTACTAGTTTGGGAGTTAAATTAAAACTTTCTACTTCCTGCGAGGTGTTTCTGCTAATTGCTGCATTTTGCTGTCAAATGACAATATCCTAATTTGTTTGTAACAACTCTCACTGCTAAATTGTCGTTCTCTATTGCTGATACTTTATTGTATATGCAGATACAGATGAAAATTTAAACTAAGAGGTCTGTGCTCACGTGGATTAGTTCTTGCTGTTGCAAATGCAGTGAGAAACAGCATCTTGCAGTACTGAACTGGGGCACTGTGACAAGTGTTAATATTTCTAAAGCCCCATGGATGCCAGCATTTCATACCTACTTGTATTTAAACCATATTAGATGTTTAGTACAAAGGTCATTAACTTGTGGAAAGTAGTGGGAGTTACTCTGGTGTCACAGTGTCTCCAAATATGTCCAGATGTAGCACCAGGAATACTTCACAGTTCAGGTGTTGCATGATGTGTTTTTCGTTTTCTGACTCTGGGATGTTTAATAGTAAACTGAATATATCATTACCCCCATAATCTGAAATCTAATAGTGTAAACTTTTGACTACAAATCCGCATTGATACTATGTTTCTGGTAACTCAGCCTAAGCTCTCAACTATTTTTTTGGTAGCTGCTTCATGCATTTAAATAAAACTTCCTGTTATAAATTTTCTCTTTTGGGGGCAATGAAAATACGCAGGTAACTTTTCTTTCTGTATGCTTTTTTTTTTCCTTTTTTGTTGGTTTTTTTTTTGTGTGGGGCTAACTGAGCAATGTAGCTATGACTGTCTGCATCACTTCTTGTTCCCTCTGTTGTCCTCTCTCCCAAGTCCAGGTGACTCTAATCTTAGCTTTGCACTGTGTTCCAGATGCGGCAGGCCAGAAGGCTGTCGAATCCTTGTATACAGAGGTATACATCAAGAACTGGTGAATGCAGCACGTATGTGGGCTCTCATGGAAACTTGCCTTCTTAACAGAGGGCTAGGACTAGACACTAATTTGCACCATAAAACAAACTAAAAAATAATGCTACCTGTTGTCATTACCATTACTGAAAACTAACTCATCAATAATATCATTCACTTACAGGTTTGCACTGTTTTTTCTTGCTTTTAAAATGATTGGAAATGAAAAACGCCGAAACCACTGCTTATACTTCAAAGCACAGTAAATATTTAAACAAAAGTGATGTGATGTCACTTCAGTAGGAAAGTACTAAAGCTAATTTGCATGAGAGTTCATATTTCCATTTTACTTTACATCTGTTTTGAAACTGCGCAAAAGCGAGATTAAATTGAAGCTACCCACCAACTAATACAGATGAGTGCACACAGAACCTGCACGTTGTAACTCTAGGATTTGGAAGGATCTATAGTAGCCTGATTTGCATGGCTTATAAAGTCTCTGCATGAAATGATTAGTTCAAACAAAGAAGTATTATAATGTGTAATCAATGCACTGTTCAAAGCAGTGCACCGTAGGAGTAGTGCAGCAGCAGAGTCTCTTAGCTGTGAAATTACAGCCACTGTGGGTAGTAAAATCTGAGTAGCCTTCAGGGCAGCTTAGCAAAAACTCATAGAGATCTTGCCCTAATATCCCTTTCATCCTATTTGGCGAAGTAAAATTATTAATAATAAGAACAGTAGGTAAATCACTGAATCATATGTTGTCCTAAAGCAAAAGTTTTTCTTAAAGTGGAGTATCAAGTCAGGTATGAAATAAGGCAATGTAAATGATGTGAAGTACTTCAGTGAAATTGAACACCAAACTCGAGTCCAAAAAAGAGTTGCACAGCTTCATCCAATAACATCAAACTCATTTATTAAAAGAAATGTGGTAGTACTTGGCAGAATCCATTTTGATTAAATTTATTAATTCATACGTCATGAGAATGTCATAACATTCTAAAAGAAACTTGAAAAACTACTGTGGAAAAAATAAGTATTTAATTTAGGATGTACTTTTGCATCTTGGACACACATCTGTGATGGTTTTTTTGGTTTTTTGGGGGTTTTTTGCTAACAAATGTGCTTGAGAAATGCCTTGATTTGTGTGTGCACATGGGTTGGCAGATTCCTTTAGTTCCTGGACTAACACTGGTGATGGCAGAACTGGCAGCAGCTGCAGCTCCTAATGCACACACAGTTCACTGCAACATCACACAGCGTTTGGATCAGAGCACTTCAAACCCAGTGCTCCTCAGGGATTGAGACATCCTGACAGAACTGATAGATGCAGTGCAGAACCCAGGGAACTTCTTGTTCCTGTTCTGGAGGTCAGGCTATCCCAGGACATCCAAATGGCATTCCATGCCTGTGCTTCAGACAGCTAAATCATTCCTAGGTAGTCTGGGAACTTGTTTCTGTCAGTAAGTAAATGGTGGGAGATTATTTTCAGAGTTACGTAAAGGTCAGCAGAATAATGATAATAAACACAAAATAATAACTTGACAATTGGAAGGAGTAGGTGAAGTTTTCTAGGTTGTTAACTTTGGAAATATTTACATAATCTTGATAGCATAAAATTTTTGTTTGGTCCTGGGGAGAAACTGGGTAGATTTGGTATCCCAAGAAGAGGGAACAGTAAAATGTGCATTACTTCAGGATTCAGGATACAAGTGAGTGCTTGATTTATATGAATAGGTCTGAATACACTTTTCCTTTGGAAAGATGTAACTTTCAGTGGCCTTTAAAGCGTGTATCTTCAAAAGGTTATTTAACATCTTAGTAAAATGAGGAGCCTCAATTTACTGGACTATATTATAAAGGCTAAAGAGCTGCTGTGCTTGATTTAAGAATTTCCTTTCATTAAATGCAGCAGCTGATGCTGCTGTCACATGCTGTGAGCTCACACTCAGTAAAGCAGTGCCTGAGAAGGCACCTGCCTCCTGCTGCCGTGGCTGATGCTTCGCTTTGTGTATTTTCTGTCTCGATATTTTTTTTTATTTTATTTTGTGAGTGTGAAATCTGAAACTGCATCTTTCCAACGTGGCATCAGTGACTTCATCTGACACATTCCCTTCTTTTTCCAGGAGCATCCCGAGTCTTCTTCCGAACCCGGCCATGCTGTCCGTCCTGCCGGCCCAGCCTCAGCCAGCTCACATTCCACAGCCCCTCACAGCAGCCCTCTGGTCTCAGCCCCTCACCCCAAACCCCCTGCCTTGGAGAAGCGAGGATTTCACGAGTCTTTTACCAAGGCCAAGCCAGGGAGCTACAAGATCCAGGCTGTCGCTCCAAGAGAATCAACTTCCAAAGTGACTGAACGGGGCCCCTGGGAACCCCGGAGCAAAAATGGCACTCAGGAACAGGATCCTGGCCTTGTGGATCTGGATGATGCAAGCCTTCCAGTTAGTGATGTGTAGGGATGGAAGTGTTTGGAGAATGATCCATTTGTTCGGTCCTTTAATTTCCTTGCTCGGACTTTGAACCAAAGAAAATTCCAGGAAATGAGAACAAACAAAAAAAAACCGGAGCACTGCTGTTATATATATGTGTGTGTGTGTTGTGTGCACACATGGGTATATATAACGTGTTTGTGTGTTGCCTTGCAGCTGAGGGTCAGAAATGGACCTTAGGCGTTTTCTCAAAGCCTGATAGTAAATCACTTACTAGGAAGGGGCCAAACTGCACAAGTTAGGAAATAAAACCAACCCGAAACACATAGAAAATAAGAAAAAAGTACTTCTGCAAATAAGCAAAGTACCAGCAACTTCTAATTCCTAATCTGGCAGATTTACTAAATTTGCAACTAATGCTCTATTTTGGAGAACTTGTTGCCAACAAATGTGATTATTTAATTTCATCTTAAACTACAGTAAGATTTTTAGGCATATATGAGAATTTTTTCTCTGTGACTTTCAGATACCAGGAAAATGGCAAAAATGTTTCTTTTGTTCTTTAGGATCAACAGTGTCAACTGATTTGTTAGCAGAACAAGAATTCTGAACTCCCTTGGAATTCTAGTTATGGTGCTGTAAAATTTCCACTAAAATAATATTTTGAATAGTCAGCCTATTTTTGATGCACTCCTAAAGGTGGGTTATAACTTTTTGCACATTTGGATTTCCATGGACTGCATGTAGTGGTGTTTTGGAGGGGGGAGAAGAGAATTTGGACTTTGGAATTTGGACACTTTAGATCTTTTAAACTAAATGTTGTGTTACATTAGGCTTTGCAGCAATTATGTTTTCTTAAATGTATTGTTTGGTTACTGTTTTGAGAATGGTTTCCTTCCCAGTGCTTTGTGAACAGTTCTTGTTTCTGTATTGATCAGTGGAAGAGCTCGTTGTTTAGTTTTGTTGTTATTGGTACTGAACTGTTCCTAGTCCTGCAATCGTGGCCTATAACTTTTGGTGCACTAAGAATCTGAAGTGCCTGTGTTTTCTCTCACGTTGTTGAAACACTTTTGGGTTAGTGATGTACACAAACCATTCTTACTGGGTTTGAGTGTTGGCTTGGAGTTGCTCTGGATAGCATAATTTGAAACAGCTCTTTAAACCAAGATTTATGCCAGGGGTACCAGTGTTCTGCTGTTGCACCCACTGCTGTGCAATATGTGTTCTTAAAAAGTGAGTATTTGTTGTTTGTGTACATTATGTTATGGGGCATCGGTGATGCCAGCGAGGAGAACCTTTACATTTCAAGTATTCAATTAGATGGTGTGTACTTTTCATCATTTTTGGAAAAAAGATGTTTGCTTTAATCCCAACCCCACAAATATCTCATGCTGCTGCTTACTGTGATCCCAATTGTCCAGCTTTGTGAGACTTTCTTTGTCTACTGGAACTGAAGATACATATCAGGCAAGTCCATCTTCTCTCCAACTTCCAAACTGACTTCCTGTTTGAGAGATATGGATGGCTTTACCACAGCAATTTGTTGATCCCAGGATAGAATAATTGGTGTCATAAGAATGGAATATAATTCATTTCCGAACCTTAAATTATATCAGCACCTTCTTTTGGTTTTGGTTTATTTTTTTTTTTATCCATAAGCTAACTAACCACTGTCTTAAGGCAGTGGTGTCTGTAAATTACTGGTTTTCTTTGACTCTTTAGGTATATGTGAAAACTAGCACAGAATTGGAAGTTACTGTAAATGTCTGTACTAGTATTGTAGGTTTTAATTTCTATAAAAATAAACCAATAGCTCTTTAAAGCTTATTTTTTTCACAAGTACATTCTGTGTGGAAGACACTTTGCATTGTAATATTTTTACTGTAGTCTAACATCTGAAATCACTTGCTCTGGTACAGCTTTCACACTGCATGGTCATTTTATTATATTTTGGTATTGGCAATTTTACACATTGGGTGGAGGTAAAGCAGCTCCATTATGGGACTTACAAAAGGAGGGAAAAGAGAAAAACGAAAAAAGAAAAGAACTACTGTTGTAGTTCAGTAGCATAGGGAAATATTTGTGGTTGGTCACTGTCAGGGTCTCCTATTTATCAGTACTTTTATAAATCTATGAAAATTGTTAAATTATTTTAGAAACAGTGCTGTAAATATGTCACATTTAAATTGTCAATAAATCAGTTTGGGTAACTTAAAATAGCATCTTGTTGAGTGTCTTTGCATCATGTCAGGTATTTAATAAGAGCAATATATTCCTTTCCAGCGTGTAAGAGATCAGATTCTTCTTTACCCAGCCATATCATCTGTAATTCTTCAAATCTGATCAGGTTGTGTAGCCTAAGAATGGAATTGAACAGACTGAGCTGATTTTCTTGTTCTGTTCCCAGTTTCTTCTGTGGAAGTTTTACATGTTGCGCAGGGGATACTTACCGGGTTACTTTTCCACTAAAGGAAGGGGTGATGCAGAGTAATATCAAATTATTGTTTGGAAACATTCAGGCACCATCTGAAAGGGTAAAAAAAGAACAAACTATGTCATGCATTTTTCTGTCTTTATATTGATGCGTGAGAGGTTCTCTCTCAGAAATGCTTTCCTGAAATACAGACTGTGCACAGTTACCAGATTCCACTGCCCCCACCTGGCTGTGCCCCTTCACTGAAGAGGAAATCAAATTATTCTGTATGGCTACAGATTTAAACCCACTGTGTTAAAATAAAATATTTACAGAAAATGGAGCTGCTGACTCTGCACTGCACATTCCTGCAGGCGGCTGCTGAGGAGTGATGCTCCAGGGTACAGTTTAATACAATGGAATATTCCTTAACCTCGTGGAATAACAGGATGTCAGCACCACCTAGGGGTCACATTCCAGCTTTAAAAATCAGTCAGGTCTAGTATTTGCTTTTGAAGTATATTTCATACATAAAAACTGATCTGGAGACTCCAGTTGTTAAGTCACTGGTTTGTTCCAAGCTGGGTTTTTTTGTTTGTTTGTTGTTTTGGTTTGGGTTGGATTTTTTTTTTTGTTTGTTTTTATAATTTTTGCTCTTTTTTAGGGTTTTTTTTTTAAGGTTTTATAGTAAGTATTACAATAGATGGAGAAATTATAGAGTGTACCTAATATGGGCACTCTACAGATGTGGAACAGAAATATTGCTGTCGTTTTAACAATTCCATATTGGATAGAGGTGAGAGAGGGAAGAAATGAAAGAAGGGGAAATTTGGATAGCGAATTTTAGTCTAAAAGTTGAAATTGAGAAAGTGAAGCCGTCTGTGCTTTGTGTAGTTTTACCTTTTAATAGTTTCACTTAATGTCTTAATATTCATCTGTACTTTGTAGAACAGCCTAGAAACTATTTGATGCTCCAAGCCAGGAAGTGTTTCTGAGGTCTTCCAGTGAAATACTGAAGGCAGCTCTCAGGAAGAGTTAAACCTCAATCCTGCCCTGTGAGTTGTGTCTGCCTGGATTTTTCCCTTCCGATTTTCGGTGCAACCTCCGAGGAAAATAAAGTGGTACTCATCTGTGAAGGCGCTACTAATGGTGTAGTAGTTGTTGAACGCTGCTCTTCAGAGTGTCACTTTTGACCCTGTAATTAGGGATTTGCATTTCAAACGAGCGCAGTTTCGCGTATCGCTGCGCACAGTGAACGCATCTGGCAAGAATTTAAGCCACTTTTGTCTCACTGCGTTCTCCTGGTGCTCGCCGGGCACCTCGGGACACCTGAGTCACGTCTGCACTCAGCAGATGGGTGGCAGCTGCGAGTTTGAGAGCAGTGGGGTTTGTTTGCTGTAAATTACAAACTTTCCGCGCTCGTTTCACAGTCTGCAGTGTAATACGTGCGCTCCTGCTGGTAGGTTTGCCCTCTGACAGGAAGGAAATGCCACCTGACCACAAAGACATACTTGGTGCAGATTAGCAATTGTTTCTTGGGGCAGGTCGCTTGGGTTCGTGTCAGGCTTTACAAAAGGCACCCTGATGGTTCGTTTAGTTTGTAAATTATGCCCGCAGTTAACGCTTGTCAAGCACCAGGTCTAGATAATATCTGGGAAAGAACATGGAGCTTTAAATTCCCTGGTTTGCAGCCATTCTCTTTCAAAGCAGTGGCATTTTTTCCCGTATGTAGCAATGAATCCAGCACATGTTTTTAAAAAGGTTTTTTTTTTCCTTCAAGTTTTTGTAAGACTTCTCTTGTTACGTTAAAGTAGAGAAGTCCTGGGGTTTTGGGAGGTGGGAGTAGGGATGTTACATTTTTTTCCCCTGAGAAATCTGAGAGGAAACCATTAAGATGAAGCAAAATAATAATAATGAAGCAAACAGACTAAAGCTAGAAAAGCTTTCTGCAAAGTCCAAGATGTTGGACTTTGCTCAGACTATCAGCATTCCAACCTTCCCAAACCTCCTTCATCCTCTTTTCTGGCCGGGACCCTTCTAGACTCAGACTTTACCCTTTTTTCTCTGGCCAAGTGAGCTCTTTTTTCATCCTTTACTTGCTCCTCCCCCCCTTTCCATGTGTGCCCAGGTGCTCCGTTTATCACATTGCAGGGCAGGGCGGGGCAGGGCTGGCACAGCATCCCTGGATCCCTGACAGCAGTATCCAAACTTCCATACCTCCAGGAGAATTTCTAGCGTGTGATCTCTAGGTGGAGCCTCCTATCACCCAGTTCCTTTGGAAAAGTAGGAGATGAGATATTTTACCACTGAGTCTCTGGAGTGTTTTTTTTCAGAGCACGTTTTTTGGCCTTTCTGGTGGTTAAAATCTGCTGGCTTGGGGAGCTGTTCTGTGTCAGGTGGAGGAGAAATAATAATTGCTGGGTGTGCAGTACCTCTCAGGTCTAAGGCACTTGTGCAGAGATCAGATAGACAATTAAAAAATCTATTTTTTGGTAAGCTGATTTATTAACCTCCCCAAAGACTTAGCTCAGTAATTCTGGAAAGAGAGATGTTCATTTTCAGGTTTTTGTGTACCTAGATGAAAACTATAAAATTAATATTATAAAATATTCTATTTTTAATACTCAGTAGAAGATTTACATTCTTACCAAGAAGAGCTGATAGTGCTGGCTGACTTGTTAAAAAAACAATTGTACACTTTTGCTCCCCAGAACGACCACTATCAAAGGATACCGAGATAAAAAGAGACACAACCATCCATGGAGAGAGGATGACAGAACCTGGAGCTTTCCTACTGCCTGTAATCTTTTCCTGACTGCAGAGATTAGTCTCCAGTGGCTTGGAGCAGTAAGTTATCTGACCACAGCAATGTGAGAGCAAAGCAGAGAGCCTTTCTGGGCTGGGGAGGATGGAACCCCACAATAACTCACTGATCTTTGAATATTTTGTTCTTGGTTCCAAATAGGAGCTTATAAGATCTTTTCCGAACCTGTTTTTTTGGTTTGGTTTTTTTTTTTTTTTGGGGGGGGGGGGGGAGGTGAGGGGTTTAATGGGTTTGAGGGTTTTTTTGTGTGGTGGGGGTTGGTTGTTTGTTTCTTACTAAAAGCAGTTCATCTTTCCTTAAAGATTTGTCTTTCTTTAAAAAGGGGCAAAAACCAAACCAAAAAAACCCGAGCTTATAAAACCCCAAAGTTTATTAAAAGTAGCCAATAAGCAATGGATAATTAATTAACAACTTGGAAACATTTTGCCATGATATCTATCCATATGTAGCTATTTGAGGGGTGTATATATATGTGTGTGTGTATACATACATTCAAAAGTTTTAAACTTGTCAACACTTTTGAGCTTTTTCTTAGACTTGTTAGCACTGCTGATTCTAATATTAAGGCAGTTTTCTGTGAATTGTTCCATTTTGCTGCTTGGGTCACTTCTGAAATCAGGCAATTCTCCTGAAATCTCCTTCCTTGCAGAGCATAGAAGTTATTGGAAAACAACAGATGAAAAGAGTTCACACTGGAACTTTACCTGGGAGGATTGGCATATACATGGTTCCCCAGCTTCAGGTACTAACCAAGCAGTTTAGTAAGTTTTGACAGTTTGATAAGTTTTTATGGTGTTCCCTGGAACAATTTGAATTCTGGTGCTTGGGATGCTGCTTCTACCCGCTCAAGTGGCTCGTTGTTAAACTTTTCCTAGGAGAAAAGACTTCGAATTATTTTGTGTTAATGTAGTCGCTGACAAGCTTAACTCCTTGGTCGCAGCTCATCTAACAGTTAACAGCATTTCCTCTTGCCTGATGAGTTGTAAAGTTCATTAGCTGCTTGGCTATCGGCGCCTGATAAAGGTACACTTAAATAATTATAGGCTGGGAGTCAGTTCAAAAGTTTAATCGGTTTGCAATTAAAAAAAAAATTGGCTTTGCTCAGTTTCCAGCTCTGTTAAACCGTTCCCTCCCAGCTTTGGCAGGGATGCCCTGTCCCTCGGAGGGCACTTGGTTGTCATTAAACCTCTTTTCAGAGCACCTTGTGTGTGCCCAAAGAGCAGATGGCAGAGAGGCCGCTGTCCATAGGTTCTGGCCGTTGCCCAGCTGCCGGATAAATGGGATCAGCCTGCTTGTGGGATGGTGGAAAACGACTTTTTTTTTTTTCTTTCTTTCCCCTATTATTATTTCGGTTGATTAACCTTCTGCTAATTGCTGGTATCCACCTCGCCCTGCGGCTCTGAGCATCCCGGGTGAAGCGGGGCCGAGCAGAAGGGGTCGGGAGCATCCTTCCTCCCATCCCTTCGAGCCGGGAATGTCACGGGTCACCGTATGCGGGAATATCGGGCATTCCCGGTGGGGATGCCTGAAATTTGCATACATTTACATATAATGGATGTATCGCTTCACTTCTTCTACCACGACACCGGCTGGCGGCCCCGCGCTCCCCCCATCCCCTTATCAGCTGGAAACGTTATCGGCGCTTACTTTAGATTGCTTTCCCGTAATTCCCGAGGTGGAGAAGCGTTCGCTCCTCCTTCCCTTGTTTGCAGGAGCGCGTTATCAGCCTTTCCCCCGATCTTAATCGCCCCTCGCGATTTCGGTGCTTTCACCGCCAAGTTTCCTCTCATCGCCGGCCCGAGGCAGTAACCGCACTATAGCCAAGGCGGCAGGGAGGGGGTGTCGCTGTC
>VZRV01006913.1:0-84831 GCA_013398115.1 Falcunculus frontatus | reverse complement strand
GGCGGCGGGCCGCCCTGCGGAGAGGGGCTGCAGTGCGTGGTGCCGCCCGGCGCCGGCGTCCCCGCCTCGGCCACGGTGCGCAAGCGGGCGGCCGCGGGGCGCTGCCAGTGCACCAGCACCGAGCCCGTGTGCGGCAGCGATGAGGTGACCTACGCCAGCCCCTGCCAGCTGCGGGCCGCCAGCCGCCGAGCGGAGCGCCTCCGGCAGCCGCCCATCATCGCTATCCAGCGCGGAGCCTGCGGGCAGGGTGAGGATGCGCGGGGGGATGTCCCGGGGTGCGGGGGAAGCGCGGAGGTTCAGCCCCATCGTGCTCATGCCGGGTCGGGATGCGGGTTCCCGGCCGTGCTGCCACCTCCTCGCAGGGAGGACGGAGCCGCGGAGAGGAGCCGGAGACGAGGCTTGGCCGCGGCTCAAGCTGGGCTCTCCAGCTCGGCGAGAAACCGGAGCAGGAATGCGGTTTGGCCGCGGCTGCCAAGTGCAGGGGGAAAAGCCTTATACCCGACTTAAACTTATCTCCCACCCCCCGAGAGGTGATGCCTGGCTCGAAACTGGGGGAAATTGGTGCAGACCCCCAGAAGCGGGTGGGGATGCGGAGCCGGGGCCGGCTGTGCGGCTCCAGCAAAGTTGGGAGAAATAACTCGAGCGGGCTCCAGTCCCGGCGCTTTGTCACTGGGAAATGCCCCGGGGAATAAAGCCAGGAATGCAGGAGCAGTTCAGATGTGATGGAGCAAAGGGGTGGGCAGAGCAGGCTGCTGCCTGCCTTGGCCCGGCTTAGCAGATGCGCTCTGATTATTTAATAAATGACTTGCTGGAAAGGGAGAAGCCTGTAACAGCGTGTTAAGCTCAGTCTAGAGTTTTGTGTTTGTTTTTGTTGGGTTTTTTTGAGGATGGAGATGGCCGCCGATAAGCAACAATGCGTGGCATTTTTCCTTCAGCATTCTTTAGTTGTCATTGTAGTCAAACCAAATGTAACGTGAGTACTCAGAGCTGCAGGACGGATGCGAATTATTTGTAAATGGTATAAAAAGGCATCGCTGCCTTATGAAACAGTGGCTCAGCAGCTGGAGTGGCTGGGCTGAGCAGCCCGGTGAAGTGTTTGGCCTTGTAGGAGCGGTGAGTGCAGGATGTGACACACGGCGGGGCAAAACCGTGCTGGGATAAGCAGGGGATGATCGTCACAAGATGCAGCCCCTAATACAGGCTGGATTAAACCTCTAAGCCAAGGCTGTGTATCCCTTCCAAGCCATTCAACACCATTAGGGGGTAATGTGTAAAAATTAGCATGAATTAAGTATTTGTTTCTGAAGTGGCGGTCACCTTTTAGTAAATCGGCGCTGTTCCAACGAGGAGTGATTCTTTTGGTATAGGTTGTACCATTTCTGGACTTCCTTTCTTTTAAAACACATCTTTTTCTACACTTGGCCATCATCTCTCCAGCAGAAAAACATTCCCATGTACAGTGACTGTGTGTTCAGACTGGGCAAAAACCCCAGTCCTGTGTTACAGATCAAGCTCACAGCTTTGGTGTCAACACAATCAATTTTTTGTACCCCTGGTCGTCCCCTCGGTGTCAAAGCTGTGTTGTGCTCCATGGGACGTTGCTGGCATTTGCTGACACTGGAAACAATTAAACCTTTCACGCCACAGTTTCCTGATGCCCAGTGTAAGACAATGCCTTGTGATTTTTATTCTCGATCCATGAAACCAATATTGTTTTCTCAGTCTTTTCTGCTGAACCCTTGCAGAATTGGGGCTGTGTTTGAGCTGGGAGCAATACGTGCCTCTGGTGGGAGGTACAGAAAATGCACAGGCTGCACAGAGACCCTGTCTGGGAAAGCTCTGCTGTTGTAGATCCATCAGGAGTAATTCCGGACAATCATTTTGCCCTGTTGCACCTCTGGGACAAAAAGAAAGTGCTGGAGAAGCCAACCAGTAGCACATGTTTATCCCTGGATGAGAGCAAACGTTGCTACCAGCAAAGCTTTTTTTCATATGTAAAGAACCTGAAATAAAAAGGGATGGAGAGTAGTCTGTAAAGTGCTTGAATCGATGTTTTGAAAAAGCATTGCCTTATATTTGGCTCCTTAGAGCAGTTAATTTTTAATTTTGCTTTGAGTTCATCATCAGGAGTGCTTTTTCTACCTAAACATTGAGTTATCTCCAGCCATTTTTTTCATAGTAACACACCCACATAAATAATTCGGTCAATACAACCCAATAGCCCAGGTAAATGAGGGGATGGGGATGTAGACAAAGAATTTGGAAAGGACTTTCTGTTGTTTTTAATCTCCACGCTACTTCAGTCGCCGATCTAGTACAATATTGTGTATATCACTTAAAATAAAGTAAGACTTTGTCATTTTCAATTTTCATCTATTACTGTCCACTCCCAGTGCTGGTTTTTTGTCCTTCAGTGATTCCCAGGGGATCTCTTCAAATACCAGCAGTGTTTGAGAGGATGTGGTAGAGGCAGGAGCGGGTTGCTCTGGGTCTGTGTGCATAAGGGAGATGATTCCCTATGCAAAATGAACCTTAAACACAAACCCTTCCCAGCAATGTCCAGCTGTGCTGTGGCCATGGGCAGCATAACCAGTGGTACTCGTCCTGTTGTGCCCTTTCTGCACCAGCCTGGACAGGGCTCCTGAGCTGTCCCTAAAGAAATCTTCCCTTTCCACCAGAGCATGAGAGATGTTGCCAGAGGATGTTCAGGCCTGCAGAGCCCGTGCTGCTGCAGCTCAGTGTGACTTGATACCACTGAAAATACAAAAGCACAGAGAGGAGGTGAACGTCCTCTGGGCAGAAACTATGGCTGTGTAAGAGCATCCCACACCCAGGAGAGAGGTCAGTGCCACGAGACCTCAGTACTCAGTGATGAGGTTCAGCATGGTGGCAGGATGTTTTCTTTTTCTTCTGCAAATATGTTTTTGGTGGCCTTAAATCCCTCCTGCTGACCAA
The DNA here is from genome assembly GCA_013398115.1 of Falcunculus frontatus. NCBI lineage: Eukaryota > Metazoa > Chordata > Aves > Passeriformes > Falcunculus > Falcunculus frontatus. The sequence continues at coordinate 81,876 of VZRV01006913.1, read as the reverse complement.
GGGAAGAAGGCTCAACACACAACTTAAACCAGGCTTTCTTCCCTTCCTCATCTTTCCCGCAAGTGCTGGCAGGCTTTTTGGGACAGTGTCCCCTCCTCTTCACACTGTAAAATGTAAACTAACCTGGATTTGTCCTTCCCTCATTAATCTGAGGAAGAAGAACATTCCTTGTGGTTGCTCTCCATTTCTAACTGTGTTCTGCCTGGTTTTGAGCTGGTTTTATATGTTTTCATATTTTTATTAGGTTTACTGTGTCTAATGTGGTATCCCAGTGCCCTCAGCAGTCCTCAGCTTGCTGGCAGCTGTCACAAGTGGCTCACACTTGTGCCCCATGATGTCATATCTGGGGTTTGATGGGAGCTCTTACAGTTTAGATTAAGCAGGTCTTTGCAGCTTGATTGCATGGGGGGAAGGCAGAGGTGAGGGGTAACTCTCAGTCCAGAAAGCTGTGTGTCACTGAGATGCAGACTTTGCTACTTCACCTTATTTCACAGTTCTAGAGACAGGGAGGACGAAAGAAAAAAAATCACTCAAACTGTTTCTTGCAAAGTGGCTGGCTGTATTTTGAAATGCACCAGGCAAAACTGCATCCAAGTGACTCTGTGTAATTATCTGGCAGGAGAAAAGGACCTCTGCGGTCAATAACCCATTTGTCATTAACTGAGCCCTTCACAAACAGCGTAAGAGTGAGCTCAGTGCAGCAGAGGATGGGAAGGAGATGGTCCTGCCTGCATTCCTGTGCCTGTGGTGCTGATAGTGCTAATGGGCTGGCAGTGCTGAGCCTGGCAGGAATGAATAATTGAGGCAGGGAGAGAAACTCAGCCGGGAGATCTGGGAAGGTTGGGAAGTCGGCCAGATATTTATCAAGAGGGAAGTTGATACTGTTGTTATGAACAAGGCTTTCAGCTGTTCCCCTAAAGATTATAACAGGCACATGGTGGTGTTTTTATTATTATTATTATTTGTGTGCTGAAGAAGTGTTGGGAGACCTTGGCAGATTACTTGGCACGTGCCAAGTCTATTAAAAATGACCTAGGAGGAGCAGGTTTTTAGGGTCTGGGTGCACAAATGAGCATTCCGGTGCTGTTAAATTTCATCTCTCTCCCTCAGTTGCTGTTTGGGTGGTCTGAACATGATTCTTTTCTGACTTTTCCTCACTCTATTTTGCAGCAGCAGAAGAAGGGAGGGAGGGGAGGGAGGGAGAGAAGAGGCAGCTGAAGGCAATGGAAATAAATAGCAACATCTTTCCAGAAGAGAACCGATTCCCAAGTGTGGGATTAAAAAGCTTTTCCAGAGCCAAGTATTCAGCTCGGAGAGGAGGCAACTGTAAGAAGTGGTTTGTCTGAAGAAGCTCACCTTTTCCCCTCTCCACATCTAGATTTCCTTCCCAGGGAGCAGGCAGTAATTTTGCAGTCTCCAGACTTCAAAGAGTCAAGTCAGTAAATACAGATTTAGAACAAGGAAAGATTCAACCCTTTCATCTTCTGGGCTTTGAAATTTAAAGGTACCTGTGGACGGGGCAGGAATACTTGAGGCCATGAGTAAGCAGCAGGAGTGTTGTTAAGCAGAGTTTGGATGTGAGGGAGGCAGCATATCCCGAGCAAATTTAAGGCTCTGCCGTCCAAGAAATAGGAGAAGCTGGAAAATATTTTTCAAATGTGAATTTACGTGTGCTTGGAGTGAAAGAAAGCAACGTTAGAAATAGAAACTGGGGTACTGTGGAACCTAACTTGTGTTGTAAATACAGCCATTCCTCACTCCCAGAAGCTGCTGGGGCCTCTAGGATCTCTGGCTGGACTTGGCAGTGAGTCCCACTGCCTTTGTAACTGGGCCCAAGTGGATATCTGACGTTATTTTGGAGGCTGTGCTCAGGATGTAGAAAAAAATACTTTATTTTGCCTTCTGGACACAGGTCATTGTGATTCCCAAGTTGGTTGTCCTGCTTCAAAGAGAAGAATGTAACTAAAAAATAAGCCTCCACTCCTGTATATCAAAGGGCTATAAAACAATTGATCTCATACTAATGGACATTGACCTCATATCTATAGGTAACAGGAGAGTTATGGGATCTCAAGCTTGTGAGACAGGACACAGGTGACAAGTTATTTTAAAGTTTAATGAACTGAGAAGGAAGATCTTTGCTACCGTATTTTAGCAGCAGGAGATGAATTACGCAGCCAGGCAGAGAGCAGCTCTTGAATTTCTGGGTTAATATCAGGTACCCTGGTGCACTGATAAGGCGAAGCACAAGGTTGGAGGTCAGCTGGGTTGTGCAATTTGTTACAAGTGCTCTGCCAGGAGCTTCATTCTAGAGGAAAAAAAGTGGAAAAGCAAAGCAAATGTGTGTGTCACGTGTGAGCAGATGCTTTTTCTTCTGCCTTTCCTGCACTGCAGCCCTGCAGGCTGGCACCAGGCTGGTACCTGGCCCTGTCAGTGCCAGCAGTGGCGTGGCAATGCCATTAAAACTCAGTGTGGCATTGGTTAACCAAACCCCATTCTTGTCTCTGTCATTTTTTCCCATCAGGGTTTCTCAGTCTTTCCATTGCCTCGCTCCTGTAAAGCCTTTTTTTAGTGAGACATGGGAGAGGGATGTGCAGTGAGTAGTTCCTACATCCCCTTTTGCAGAACTGCTGCTAGAAATCCCCGTGAGGCAGAGCTATTATTGTTATGGTGGTTGAAATGTTTCTGGTAGCGCTTGGATTTGCACATGTTTTTGTTGCCGGACAACTGATGGATAAAATAATGCTAATTAAATCTAGTAGCCATGCACAGAAGTTACCCAGTGGCCTAAAATTCAAAATATTTTCTGTAGCAGAGGGTAACATTAGGAGGAGCTCCCAATATTTTTCCAGAGGCCACTGTCATTGCCCCATTTCACAGATAGTGAATCTAGGGCAGGGAAAGATAAAGAGCTTTGCTCAAGGTCGGCCAGCAGCAGAGCTGAGAGAAAACTGAGCTTTCATGAGTCCCTGCTCAGTTTTCTGCCCCTTGCCAGCATTGCTGCTCCATTTTCCATTACTTTTCTTTTCCATTACTCTATTTCTCAAACTTGCAGGCTGCAGTTTTGGCTTTGCCCTGCAAACAGCATTGATGATCTGTAGATGTGCATCCACAGAAAGTCCTCTTGGAGCAGAGAAGAAGTGGGTGGACCAAGCACCAGGAAGGAAGAGAAACCCAAACAAGTCTCTCCCCTCCCACCATCCATCCCACCCCCAAAATAAACACAACCCCCCAGGAATATCATACTTCAACATTTGTGGTGGTAAAGGGACGATTCACTCCTTTTTCCAGGACAGCACAGGCCCTGTTTGGAATGTCTGCCCTTTTTCTGTCTCTGGGTAGATCTCAGTCTGTGAAGGTAAAGCTTGGCTAACTCTTGTTTTCTTTTGTATTCATACACTAAAAGTGGGCAAGCAGAAGCCACTTATAAATACGAAAAATACTCGGATGGCCCATAAAATAAAACAGAATAGGTGTGTGGATAAAAATATCACTATTTAAATAGCTACTGTGGAGAGGGGAGCAGTGAATCTAATAACTGGAACTCTAAATATCTTTGAAAAATGCAGAATTGAGAGAGCAAAATAGAAAACTGCTCTCCTTTAAACCTTCCATGAGGAACTACAGGAGCAGCAGGGTAATGTGTGACAGTGGCTGCCTCACCAGTGGCAGTGCCACCTCCTTCCTGCAGCTCTCCAAGCAGCAGGGCAGAAGGAACATCCACATTACTCCAGGTTCATTTCCCAGCCACTCACTGATTTCTAAAGTCTGCATTAAAACAAATCTGGGTGGTCTTGGAATGATTCTTGAGACAGATGTAGAAAATACTGCCAAAGGCTGACAGATTTTTCAGGCTATTGAGGCTTTTGCAATATAGTTATGCTGGGTTTATGTATTGTACAATTACAACACCCCAGAGTAGGAGTGGTGTATGTTTTATTACTGTTCTGAGGGTTTTCTGTATTTTTTTCCTATAGATTTGATCCTTATTTGCATCAACTCCATGTCACTCTTAAGTCCTGCCACAGCAAAGTGGTGAAATCCATGCCTTCTCCAGCTGCAGAAAAGCAGCATTTTAGGAAGCTTTTTATAGGCTTTCCCCATAGGAGGATTTTTTTTTTAGGTTACAGAGAAGTTTAAGAAGCATGAAAACAAGAACTTGTTTTTATTCCCTGGTGTCTTCATACCAGGGTTCCTGGAAGTTGAAGCTGAGTCTCTCTTAAGCAGGGATTTCTTCTGAAGATGCAGTGTGAAATTTTCTCACATACTTAAGATGAGATCTTAATGGGTTTATAATTTTAAGAGGAATTCTCAAGATCAGACAGCTGCTGGTTACATGTGGGATATGGGAATTACCACGTCGTTGGTACTTAATGGGCGTTTTGAGGTTATTTTGCTGGTTCTCTGCCTGTACTGAGTTGGAGCTGGGAGGTAAAGCAGGGTGATGACCCGACTTGGAAGGGACACAAACTAAGCAGGGCTGGAAAAAAGGAGAGGAGAAATTATTCCTGACTCATCTGTTGTATTTTCAGCCTTCTGCAGACAAGAGAAAACGTCCGCTTTAACCTGTTGGCTGAAATATTCTGTTCCTCTGTCTGCAGGAAATGGGGCAGACTCTTTTCCATAACTACCTGACTTACATTTCTTAGTGTTTCCAGCTCAGACAGGGCTGCTGTTAATGACATTTTCGAGCTCAGCACTCTCTGCCCTTGTCCTGAATTGCTCTTCACCTTTATTCTCTGTGTCTGAGCATCTCTCTGCGCTCTGCCTCCCCTGCTCGTGCCACGCCTGGTGCCTGTGCAGGGCACTGCTGGCACAACCACCAGAGCCCTGTGTCTTTGTCAGAGGGCTCCTGGCTCCCAATTAATTTGTCATCTCCACGAGGCCCCTCTCAGCATTGTATTAATATGGCAATGCTGCTGTGGGAACGGCGTGTTCCTGCTCCCAGAGCTGTGCTTCTCCTTCCAGGGGCTCCAGGCCTGCCTGTTTATGCACAAGCTGGGTTTCGTCCCACCTCACCGCTGCTGTTTACAGAAGGAATTGCAGTTTCCTGTTGTTTTAGATGGAGCTGTCGCTCCTCTCTGGATTCCTGCCCTCTCTGCTGACACCCAGTTGCTTTTGAGCCTCACCATCTTGAAAGTCTGGTGGCTTTTGCTCCTTGCTGCTATAATTGTGAGTCTGTTTTGCAGGGGCAGCCAGTGCACTTGGTTTATAAAGGAATTTCTGGCATTCCTGAGAGTTTTTATATACATATTTTCTCCCTGTGAGGTTCTGCAAGGGTTGCTAAAGCTCGAGACTGTTCCAATCAGATAAAATAGGGGTTATGCCCATTTTAGAGATAAATCTAAGACACGAAAGCACAAATTCCTTTTCACAAGTTGCTTGGAGACTAAGTAACACAGCTTGGACCAAGATGCATCCATCCAGGGCGTTTCTCCTTTGCAGAACCTTCCAACCCTGTGATCTACAGTAATTCAGCAGATGAGTTGTAACAAAGATATTCTGTATCTGATTAACTTTCCACTTATTCTGCATTGTAGATAAGTGGAAGGAAAAGTCCCAGTTTGGCTNCTGTGATCTACAGTAATTCAGCAGCTGAGTCGTAACAAAGATATTCTGTATCTGTGATAAGTGGTAGCAAAAGTCCCAGTTTGGCCAAAAATGTAAGTGTAAATCTGAAATTATATAGGAACTTCGTAGAGGGAAGCTGTGGGCATGTTACATGTGGAATTTGCCCATCGACCATTTTCAGTGGCAAGAACATCCTGAGCTGCCTTGGTACTGGATGCCAAAGAGGTCTGATTCCCACTAAGAAAGAAGCTGGACTAAAGAGGTTGGACCAAAGTTCTCTGAAGGCTTTGCTTTGCGATTTCATTGTCTTCAAATACTTTTTGTTGTTGTTTTCTTTATAAACACCCAAGATCTATTTATGTGTATTTCTCCCCATAAAGCCTGATAATTCTTACTATTACAGAGTGGTTTGGGTTGGAAGGGACCTTAAAGACCATCTCACTCAATCCCCTGCCATGGGCAAGGACACCTTCTACTATCCCAGGTTGCTCCAAACCCCATCCAACCTGTTGGTGGACTCCTCCAGGGATGGGACGTCAGATATTGGTAACATTCTTGTGTTGCCAATATCTGCTTTTATTTATTCCTGCAATTGGATTTTCAATACCTTTCCCTTCTAAGCTCTGGTCAGGGCAAGCATTAATTTGTGGCCAGTAATGTATCAGTAGAATATCAATTAAAATGTGAAACTTTTTCACCTTCCTTTTGTTACTCAAATGTGCTTTTGTTAAATGAGCAACCACATATTGGTCTGAAAACTGCCCTGTGTTACCATTCATTTGAGAACAGTTCTGTTCTATAAACTTTGTGTAGATTCCTTGTTTTGTTTCACTTGGCAGCTCTTTTGGGTTTGTTTAAAATCGGTGATTATAATGAATGGCTTTATGCTTTTGGATTAACAAGGAAAATACAAGGTCCTTGTTGAAGGCTGCCAAGAAAGAATTGATCATCTAAATATTATGATGATGAAAATGGACTTTAGTTTCCCTTTGCACGTGTGCATTTATGCCAAATAGCAACTTTACTTAAAATCCTCACTTTAATCTTGCAGTAGTTTTTGCTGCAGAAAGTATTTTAAGTGAAGGCAAGGTTTGTGCAGTTTACTGTTTGGAAAGATTTCAAGCATTTTATTCTACCATTATTTAGGGCTATGAAAATATTTTTGCTTTCAGGGATGTCACTGTAATACAGATCTTCCTCCCAGAAATCTTTGAAGTGTCTTGAGTTTCTCCATGGATTATACAGGGGGAAAAATAACTGATGCAATAGCACCTCTATTAACAAGGTGCCGTGGTTTAGACCTCTGAAAATTCCCTCCAATGACCTAAGAGCTGCTCTTGAGCAAATTGCCTGTGACACGTAGAATGTTGTTTCTTATTTTCTTAGTGTTTTTCGTTGCGTAATACCCTTTTTTTGGTGAATTACACAATTTATCCTTGAATAGGAAGTGGAATATTTAGGCTTGCAGTTTTCTGTCACTTAAAAAAAGGAAAGTGTGGCAGCAGATTCCCACACTTTTCCCCTTGTCTCTCTCCAGCAGGGCTTGCTGAGCCCCCTGTTTTCAGCGTGAGCTGAGCACCTTTGCTGGAGTTTTTTTGTCTCCACAGTCAGAGGTTTGAACGTTTTTAGATGGCATGAATGGAAGTTTGTACAAACACCAGCGGCTGGAGTTTTATTTGGGAGGGTGGAAGTTCTCCAAGCAAAACTTGGTTTGTGGTTTGTGTCAGTAGTCACCGGTTCTGGCAGCCCAGAGGTTTCGAGAGCGCTGGAGCTCTTTTGGTTTCGTTCTGCAGAGAATCCCAAACCCAAGCTGTGCTTTCAAACCCTTGTGTGTGTCTAAACAGAACGTTGAGCACGTGGTGAGTGCCCAAGGAAATAATCACCTATTTTCAGCAACCTGGGTAGTTTAATATCTTCAGTTATCCCGTAAACTCCAGCCCTTCAGTGAGGGTGGCATGGAGAGACTTGCTGGGATGTGCCTTTTTCCTTGTCATTGGGTCTTAAAGTCCCATTGAATGGGGTAATTGTGTTGGTTCTAACTTCAGTCAGTGGGAAGGTCCTGGCCAAGGAGAGCAGAACCCTCTTTTTGAAAAGGGGGAAAAGCCCCATGTCCGACTGAGATGTGCCCAAAGCTTTGTTTTAAAGACCTGCTCTCTTCCCTATGCCAAGAGAAGTCCAGAGCAGCAGACACAGCTCTCCCAGCTGAAGGGGAGAGGTTACTTTGGTGAGATTTCTATCTCCAAAGCATCTCTTCAGTTTAGCTCAAAATAACCACCAAAAGCAGCGTGTGTGTGTGTGTGAGCTGTGAGCATCATTGCATCGATGCCACTTTGAGTAATGACCTAACCAGAACCCAGATCTTAATTTGCTTTTTGGCTCCTCTTTGTGAAACCAAATTACTTCAGTTGTTTACAGCTGGGTGTGCTTTTTTTCATGGCTTGGTGCTCTGTCTTGCTCTCCTAGCAGTCTGTTTACTGATTATCAGCCCTGTTAATGCCAGTTGGCAGAGATTTGCCTTTTCATTTCAGGGCTGGCAGCCAGCACACCTTTGAAGTCCTTGAAGAATTAGTTGCCTTGGGAATTCTTCATGCTGTAACCTATTTGTATTTTTTTTTTTTTTTGTCATTAACTGAACTCCCAACAATCATCTTTATAATATCATTAATAAAGGTTTCTTAGCCATGCTCGTGGGCATTTAGGGCATTGTGCAATAGTTCAATAAAAACTTTACAAAACACAATAATCACAGCATATAAATAGAAAGAGGAGCAGTCTGGGAAGATTTGAACATCAGAGCCTTGAAGGTATTTAGGAACTAGAGCTTTATTCAAGCCCAGCTCTCAATGATTTAAAAACAAACCAAAACAACACCACCCGGACAAAAAAAAAAAAAAAAAAATCCTCCCAAACCAAAACGTAAATTTTCTTCTAAGCCCCTGAGCTATTGGTTCAGCTGGAAAATAAATGAGGAAGAGAGAAGAGGAAAGTATATCTGATGAAGTTCTCAATTTCACTGCTTTCTTCTACAGTGGCTGGAGATGGCTGGAAACTGCCCTGTGGTGGTTGAGGAATGAGCATCTGCTCACACTAAATTTATAATATTGGTGTATTTATGGCCATTTAGGCTTCCACAGAGTAGTTTGTGCCTAGGTTCAAATCTTGGGTAAAATTTCACACAGGGATGGTTTCTTGTAGGAAAGATCAGTGCAACTCTCAGCTCCTCATGTGTGGCTCAGTAATCCCAAAGAGCAATTAGCTGTGGGGAGCATTAATTATGTGCATAATATGCAAATTATACGCACGCTTATTTTGGTCTCATTTTTTGCCCCCCATTATTCTTTATCTCAGTGATAGAAGAAATTTTCAGTGTATTAATACTTCTACTATAGCCTTCAGATTTTATGTCGATGGTAAAGACCAGCTCACAGGAATTTTTTTCGTTGACATTCGTCAATGAATTCATCAGAATTAGTGCTTTGACTGTTGTTTATTCGCTTTAAAAAGGTATGTTTTCCATTTAAATGGGCAGTGGTTCAAGAGCTGTTGCAAAACCGTGTTACACAATGCAGGAATTCCTAATACATAAGCAATAGGCAGGCGTGGCCAGCTGCTGGGAGCTTTTTGGGTCAGTATGCCATGAATTAGTATTTATTATCTAACTTTTCCAAAGTCGGAAATTCTGAACTTTTTTTTTACACTCCACAGTTTAGTTTGGGACTGCATGAGGGGGTGGATTATGCACAAAACGCTGTCGCCTCTGAAATCCTGGCTTTTGTAGGCTCCAGTCCCAAGAGAAGGCAGCTCTGAGGTGAAGTATTAGCAGTCTCACCATGTACAGCCTGGGCATCCTTTTTCTTCTTCAATGGCTAAAAGCAAAAAAGATTGAAGGCATAAAAAAAAGCTGTGCTTTTCCTGTGCAGTTCCCTCACCCGTGGAGCTCTCTTTTTTTTTTTTTCCCAAGGGCAGGATGTGACCTTTGGATGTCTACAGCATTGCAGCTGAGCTGAAATCATTTTATAAGCAGTGATCACGAAGAGTATCGATGGATGCAGCAGTGCCCTGTGGCGTTTTAGCCCAGCACCACGTTAATCCCATCTGATAATCTGTCCAAGCACCTATTTAATGCAAGTGGATAATTCCAAACTCCATTTCTTACTGTAGCAGTTTTCCAAAACTATCCCCGTTACAATTGTCAGCTTTACAACAATGACATGACTTGTTTGATACCGAATATTTCTAGTAGGGAATATAAATCCTTCAGTAAATTGATATTTCTCAATGAGCAAGCCTTTATGCCTCTGTGAGGTGAAAGCCCAAGGGCAAAAGCTCATGTGTGAATCAGAAAGCACTGAATACTCTTGAGGAAGACAGTAGGTGAGAACAAAAGTTTCCTGATCGATGTTGCTGCTTCATAAAGCAGATAAACATTTCCGAAACCGCACAGAGGATTTTGTGGTTGCTGCTCTGGCTGCTGCTCGTGACTAGCTGCATTTAAAAGCCCTTGAGATGTTTCACAGGGTGTAAATAAGAAAAAAACCCCTGTTATTGAGTGACAGATAGTGTTTGGGTGGAGCATGCACCCCTCCCATGAGGGCAGCGTGTGCTGGTTGGCATTGGGAAGTCACCTGGAACATGTTCGCCCCTGAGTCAAACCAGTGTCTGGCTGGTGTTAAAAGCAGTGGCATTTTGTTCCCAAATCGTTATTGCCTCCAGTGTGTACTTAAAAATTTGCACGGTTTTCCACTCTGGTTTTTCCAACAGCGAAGGGCATTCAGGGTTTCGGTATTGGGATGGTTTTATGGGATAGTCCTCAGTGTCCTGAGATTCTGCAAATAAATCGTCCTCTTACACCATCAAAGGCACTTACAGCATCCACAAGCTGCTTATTGCTTTAATCTCTGCACGGATTTAGAAGCCAAATGGCAAAGATTGATGGGAGCAGCACAACACATTAATACTCCTCTGGAAGTCTGTTACAGGCTTGGCTTGTGCCTGTATAGCGTGAGATGGATGCACCAGATAAAACTGAAATGAAAACAAAGGGTGTTTCTCACCTCTAAAGGAATACAGAATAACTCCTTGGGGTGTTCCCAATTTGAATAGCTGCTCCCAGTTTTAAAAAGGAACGTTTTGCCCCTGAAGGAGAAGCTGTGCCAGAATTGTGAGTTTTTCCCAGAGATTTTTAGACATCTCTTGGTGCAGACAGGTTTTCTGTTGGCCACAATGGGAGTTGGGTATCCAGTTGCTTTTGAAAATCCCACTGGCCCCTGTTGAATACTCAGTGACCATGAGCTTTTGTTACAGCACTGCCCAGGAATGCTGAGCTTTGTGGTCCCATTGTCCTCAGTGTGTTGCTATATCTATTTTATAGCCCCGGGGGTGGCTCAGTAACTCCAGAGCAGGGTGGGATCCACCCCTCCATGGAGCTGATGGACCTCGGGAGGCGTCAGTGGAAGGGATGCCTTGAGTAAGGTTGTGTGGAGTGTCTGGAAGGTGCTTCCACGTGTAGGTGCCAGGCAGAGGCTGCTGGGTCAGGCAGTGTGGGGACACTGGTGGGAAAGGAAACCCAACCTTGCACCCGAGTTAAACTTTCTCAGCAGCTGCTGAGGGCTTGCACTGGGGTCAGGACCTTGGTGTCCTCGGCATTTTACAAATGCAGCAGCCTGAGACTTCAAAAACCTCCAAGAAGGCGTATTTTGGCAAAGGAACAGAGCTCGTTTGTTTAATCTGAGAGGACCATACAAGCTAAGTAGACCATCCAGAAAAGGAGAGCAGCAATGGAGGCATCTGAGTACAAAATCCCTTTCACAAAGGGAGAGTGGGTGGTGCAGGCAGGGAATAAACCCTGTGCTCCTCCAGTGCCTCATCCCTGGGCACCACAGTGGGATGAGCCCATACTGCCCCATGGCCCAGTGGGGTGCACTCCAGACCAGGAGGTTTCATGGATCATTTTTCCTAAGGATAAAGCACTCCGCCTCTGTGCAGAGAGGCAGGAGGGAAATCTAGGGCCAGGGGTCATGCTGCAGATGACTTTTAAGGAAGGGAAAGATACCCACTGGGAGCTTTTTTTAATTCAGGTGTTTTGCAATGAGCCTCCCGCAGTCACTTGAAGAACTCATGACATGTCCTCTGTTTCTATTTCAGGCCAAGAACATCCGAACAGCCTGAGGCACAAATACAACTTTATTGCAGATGTGGTGGAGAAGATCGCTCCTGCTGTGGTTCACATTGAATTATTTCGCAAGTAAACAAGATGCCCAGTCTTGATTTTATTTTTTTTTGTATTCTTGAAAACAGCTGCCAGCATGCCAGAAATGTTGATTGATGCTATGAAATAGCAAAGAGGTTTTGAGATAATAAATATTTGTCATGCTTAAGAATTAAGGATAATTTAAGAGTCATGGAAAAAAAAAAGTAGTTAAACTAATGGATGTGCTTTATCTTCTTAATGAGAGTAAGAGCAGATAGCTTAAAACATTAAAGCTCACCAAACTCCTTTTGGCTGTGTGTTATTTGGAATGATTTGTGACCTTCCAGCTTTTTCGCAGCAGTAAATGTTTTATTTCCCTGGTCTTTTAGACTTCCTTTTTCCAAGAGGGAAGTTCCTGTGGCCAGTGGTTCGGGGTTCATTGTCTCTGAAGATGGGCTGATAGTGACCAATGCCCACGTGGTCACCAACAAGAACCGGGTGAGGGTGGAGCTGAAGAACGGGGAGACTTACGAAGCCAAAATTAAAGATGTTGATGAAAAATCAGACATTGCACTAATTAAAATAGATTCTCAGGTGAGTTGTTAAAGCAAGACACATTTTATTCCTCTAATTTAGCACGCTCCTTTCCAAAAACTGTTGCTGATTTTCAGGTTTGAAGAAAAAAACACAAGTGGTTTACTGGGCTGGGTTGTAGAGAATATACGAACTAGGTGGGCACACGTATTTAAAAGCTGAGTTTGTGGGTGGTGGTGGGTAATTTTGTCACCTCTCAGTGTAGTGTAAGTATTACATAGCACTTTTTATGCATCCTCAAAATAAAAAGCAACACCTCAGTTTGCTGCCTGGTTTGCACACTCTTTATCTGATATAACTCTATCTCAGAGAAGAAATGGGGGTGTTTTGCTTGTGTTAGTCTGTCTTGAGTGCCAAATTGCTTTTAGAGGATACATTTGTCCCTCACTGATGTAGGTATTAAAATGGAAAATATCTTTGGGAGTATCTTGAACATGGAAATTAATCTGGCTTGGAAAGATGCGCTTACACTGCAAGTGGTTTTCTGAGCAGCTTCCCATCCATGCTCTTCCTTCATATCAAATGTTCCTCTGTCAGCGTTGTTGTGCCTCCTGCCACAGCAGAAAAGCTGTCAGGAGGTTCTGCACACGTAGAAAGCAGAACATTGTGTGGAAATGCTGCGTAATGGAGATGCAATGAGCTGAATGTGGCTGTTTGGGGTGATGCTCGTGTTGGCTCCCCTCGTTGGGTCTGTCAGCTAGTGACCTCTAAGATTAAGGGGGAAGAATATTTCATTTGAAACACATGACTCAAAAATGTGTAGATCTTGCAGTGTTGTTTTAGTTCAGACCTATTCCCCAGCGAGGTCAGAAGTGTTTGTGCCAGAGTTCATGACTAAGTCAGACGCCTAACGCAGAACTCTTGGATGACCCGAGGTATGAACTGCTCCTGCTGCTCCCTTGCCACCTTTGTAATTTAAAAGTTTTTTCTTTTTCTTTTTTAAAAGCTTCTTAACAGCAACCGGGCAGAAAAACTGAACAGTACCACAATGGTTCTGCTGTGTTGTTTTTTTCTGTTTTCACGGGGTCACTTATTTTCTCATTTTTATCTTAAAATAAGCAAAAGCAGTAACAAAGTGAAGGGAAAGATCCCCCAGGATGAGCACTGGAAGCATTAGGATGAGCAGTATATGGCAGGGAGTGAAGGGCAGCTGGAAAAGTGCTCTGAAATTGGAAGCACGGCGTGGTGGGGAGAGCAGACACGGTGAGAAGGAGAGGACTTGGAGCATCAGAGAGATGGACTTGAGAGAAGAGAGGTGGCAGTCAGAGAGGAGACACTCAATGGATGTGATAAATTATTGTGAGGGCTTAGGAAAAGAGCAGCCATGGGCTTGAATGTTGTTTGATACCCTAAGGAAATGGCTCCAGGTTGCCCTGGGAAGCTGCTTGTGGGAAGGGAGAACCTGGGAGACTGGAAGCAGCTTGGAAAAAAGGAAATGCAGCCAGATAAGTTGGCTGTGGTGGAAACCACTGCTCAACAGGGCTGGAATTGGTCTGACATGCCCTTGGAAGCATCTTATCAGCTGTACAACCCTGTACCTTGGGTGTTGTTCTCCTTCTGGCCTCTCTCATTGCACCTCAGGATAATTTTGAGAAGACTTGGGAGAAATTTAATGAGATGGGAGACCCAGATTTCCAACCAGCTCTGGTAACAGGGCACTGGGAAGTCCCAGTCCAAGGTGAGGCATGAGGCACCTCTGTTCTCAGGTGTTGCTTTGCATCAAGAATTAAAACCACAGCATTTTATGTGTTCACGAAAGTTAAAATGGAAACATGGTCAGCTGAGAAATTGATTCTCAGACTGAACTTTTATGGGACATTTTTATGTACCCTCTCACGTTCAGTGTTTGAGCTTTCCTTTTTGCACTGAAATGCCTTGCAGTCATTCAGATGCATAGATGGCTTTTTAAAATCACGGGGGTAATAATTTGTTGAATTTGAAATGTATTTGCTGGTTAAAGAAGTCAGTGGGGTTGTACAAGTGACCCTTTAAAAATCTGGATATGGCATGAAAACCATCCCTAAGAATTTTTGTGAAGTAAAAGGTGAAGTTCTTAAATTGGAATAAATTATTTGAAGGTGACATCAAAGATGCAGAAGGGTTTTTATTTCCTTTTTTTGTGTGGTATGTTAAGGCAGGATCTGAAGGGTGAAGAATTCTCTGTGGTTAGGAACAGAGCTGGGCTTCTGTATGGGCTCAGGCTGTCAGCTGGTATTCCTAAAGCTGTTCAGATTTTACAGCAGCCTGCATGCTGCTTTTCTTTAAGGTGTGAACATCTGGTCAAAGAAATTACTAGAACTAATTTGGCTTCGCTGAGTGCGATAGGAAATGAAAGAGGGTGGTAAAATCTGGGCACCAGTAAGGATGAACAATCTCCCTGATTAAATTCTTCTCTGTGGAAAAACATCTTGCAGTCAATGAGGAACAGAAACCTTGGAGCAGTTGTTCCAATCCTAAAATGTGCTTGTTTTTACAGTCTATAAAAGAGAGCAACAGTGTTTCTCATGTCTGTAGTGACACCGAGCAGTTTGCTGGAGTGCTGAAAGTAGGAAGGAAGATTGGAATCAATGTGGTAGCCATGAATCCAATCTCAATATCCTTCCAAATGCAAGGAGGAGACCACAGCCCTAGAAAGCAACAGTGCAGTTGCAGACAATTTGGATACAATCACACAAAATTTATAAGACTTCCCTAGAAAAAAATGGATTTTGGCAGAGTAGGCAGGGACTGGTGAAATAAATAATCTGTCCTGCGTGGCACGTGTGATACTGCAGCGAGTGTGAAACCCATCAAAACTATTGCACAACCCTCCAAAGGGAGCAGATGCATTTTTGCTGGCAGAGCTGGATTGTGGGATTCATCTCAAGGCAAATAACTACCTTGTTAAATCAGAATGTGTGATACAGCTGCTGCAAAATAAACGCCAGGAGGAGGGGAGGAAATTTCAGGGTGGTTTAATGGACAGCATCAGCGTTAATGGGAGGCAGAATTATAAAAGAACCCAACCCAAATGGCAACTGGAAGCCCAAAGTAGTGGAAGGGGGAGGTGGCTTTTGCCTGGAGACCCTTTTCACCCCTGGAAATCAAACTCTGTCCACAAAAATGTTGTCTGTGGTTTGGCACTGAAGGAAGGAGCATGGTGAATGGCTTTATTTTGAGTTGTTTCTTCTTTCTACGTGCTTAAAAACCAGCCATGAGACACTGACTCTGAAATCACACCTGTGTCATGGAAGACATGCCAGGTCCTGAAGATTTTTGTTCCTCAGAGTGGCCAGTTCCTGGCTCTTTATCCCAGGCAGGAGCTGGCACTGCGTGGTGCAGCAGAGGTGGGGTTGTGACCCATCTCTAATTTGTGGTGGTGTTTCAGCCCTTCAGCTGAAACCTTCAGCTTCAGATTTCTCCTGCATCTTATTAATAAACACTTAGTTTGACACTTTAAATCAACAAGACCTCCTGCCCTCGTTCCTCTGGTGGTTTCCTGAGGCAATGAGCGTCTGTATCTTTGTGGTCAGAGGGGATTTGCCTTTTTCCCTTGTGTGTACAAACTGGAGGAGGCAGGAGAGCAAACTTTCCTGTTTATGCATCAATATTTTAATAGCTCACATTTTGAAAAAACAAACTACTTGGGCACCAGATGTAAGTGGCTTTTCTAAAATGCTATTCCACTTTGAAATCTGTCTTTGGGTAATACCTTGCTTCCTCTCAAGAGCCTGAGATAGCCCACATATTGCTTCCAGAAGCCTTCAGGACCCATAGAAATGAAATAGTTTGTAAAAACCTTGGGTCTTAACTCCTGTTTATTCATCAGTTTAGGCAGTAGTGGTTTCCTGCCATCTTCAGCTCCTAGTAGCCCTCGCTGTGGGGACAATGTGCTGGTCCAGCTTCCCATGCAGCAAAATACTCACACATCTCCAGGGTGGGTGTGCCAGCACCAGCATTTTTTTAATTACTATTTTTATTTTATTTAATTTTTTGTTAAATTGTAATTTCATTTGTATTTTATTTTTAAGGGAAAACAGCAATCTCTTGCCAGGCAATTGAAAACCTGGTGACAGATCGAAACAGCACTTCATCCTTTTCTTCTTTTTTTTCCTGCAAGCTTCCCATGCTCCATATTTAGATAAAGAGACTCAGTTTTGCTTTTCTAACTATAGATGAAATACTTTTGGAGGTTTGTAATGCTTTCAGCTTGGGGTTTTTGTTTTCTTTGGCTCTCTGTTAAGCAGTTTCTAGATTGTAGATGATATTCTACATTTTTATATGCTCATGGCTGGTGTTTTTATTTTGTCATAACGTATTCTGAAAGTTGAATAGTTGCATTAGTCAGAACAGAAATGCAATTCCCAGGACAGTTCCATGTTTTGCCAGAGTTACACTTGCAGCTGAATTAGTGCTCCATACCAGCTTCTGTGCCTTTCCCACCTAAAAATAAAGAGCATGAAGGAGATCTGTTGCTGGTTAATGCAAATTGAACTCAGAACTTTTGTCTCCTCTTCATCCGTTTATTGAACTGCAAAGTGCTTCCTGCAAATTCCTGACTTTCCATCCACAAATGAAGGGGATTACAGAACAGAGGAGGGATTTACTTGCTTTCTGTGCCAGCATAGAGACACATTCACTTATTTCGTGGATGAAAAGGTTCAAACCAAAACACCTCCTGGTTATGGCCGTCTGTCTCCGGGTTTCCCTTTCCCTGTGGCAGTGGCTGTGCCTGGTGGTGGTTTTGTGCTTCCTTCTCTTTTAGTTTTGGAGCTGTTCTGTCCAGATTTCACTTATTTTACCTGACTCAAGTTATGCTGCTTGTGTACATCAGGTGAACATCTGTGCTGGCCCTGCTGGGGCTGCACTTTGAATTCTGGGGTCAGGTTTGGACCCTTCAGGACAAGAAGGACATTGAGGGGCTGGAGCATGTCCAGGGAAGGGAACGGAGCTGGGAAGGGTCTGGAGCCCCACAACAGCTGAGGGAGCTGGGAAAGGGGCTGAGGCTGGAGAAAAGGAGGCTCAGGGGGGACCTTGTGGCTCTGCACAACTCCCTGACAGGAGGGGGCAGCCAGAGGGGGTCGGGCTCTGCTCCCAGGGAACAGGGACAGGAGAATCAAGCTGTGCCAGGGGAGGGTGAGATTGGATAGTGGGACAAATTTCTTCATAGAAGGGCAGTGTTGGAATCCCCATTCCTGGAGGGATTTAAAAACCGTGTGGATGTAGCACCTGGGGACGTGTCACTGGTGGCCTTGGCAGTGCTGGGTTAATGGTTGGACTGAATAATTTCAGAGGTCTTTTCCATCCTAAATGATTCCGTGTTTCTATGAGTCCCTCTGGCTCCTGGCTGATGGTGCTGATCTCCACCTCTCCTGTTCTCTCATGCCACAATAGCTGTGACCTATTGTTGGATGGAGCCATTTCTTGTGGTGGTGTGCAGCTCTCCGTGTCGTGGGAGTTGTGTTTACCCAGGGTTTGAGTCAAATCCATATATAAAAACGTCTGAAGCCCTTCGGGATGCGAAAGGCTTAAAATATTAACCCTAATTAATGGCTCCTTCTCTGGCTGGGTGTAAACAGTGAGTCATGTGCCACTTAGGGGTTTGCATGTTTAGTCCTATTTCTGTGTGCTTGCAGAATGCCTGCCTGCAGATTTGTTTTATTGAGTAAACACGGATCCAGCAGAGACCCAAGTCTTCATCAAAGGAAGAATTAGAAAAGACAGGGGTAGAAAAGACTTTATATGTTGCCCAAGGCCATGCAGTGAGTCACAGGGAGAACTGGGTTTGGGTGCTGGGTGTTGCTGGCTCCCTGCTGGTTGTGCTGCAAGGCATGGTCCTTTGCCTGGCAGTTTTAATTAACTGCTGTGGCAAATCTGCAGTTAAAACAGGAGGATCACGAGTTGGAGTGGTGGTTATGTCATCCTGACGGCCATCAGACGTTATGTAGAAATTGAAGAATGCACATTTATGAAGTATAGTTATTAAGGGCCCTGAACTCACACTCATTTTACAAGGATTCCTTAACTTCCTCGGGATGAGCTTGCCAGTGGAAGGGTGTGAGGGCACAGACAGGGTGTTCTGACATGATCCTGGTTACAACACTGCCATAAATGCCTCCTCCTGAGGACTGCAGAAGGATGTTTTTCCCACTCCATCATGGGATTTTAATAGGTTTTATACTGGTTTCATTTCAAAACCAAGCATACAATGTAAATAAATACTTGCGTTTGTTTTGGGTTTTTGTAATAATGGAAAATTTAATACTAAGTTTGGCAATGTTTTAAGCTATTTTAGAGAGAACCCCCCAAATTTAAAGCCACTACAACACATATATTCATAATAACCAATTCTTCATGGTATTGTTTTGTATATATAAAAATATATTTACATGCAGTGCTGTCGGTGTGCTCTGCCCCACACCACGAAATCACAAGGAATAGAGGACACGTTTTCCAAAGCTGTGTTTCATAACATGTGCAGGACAAGGCGGTTTTTGCAATGGATTTATGTTTCTAGCAAGGGAAAGGTTAGCCAGACTTTCCAGAAGGCATGTTGAATCACAGGGGTGACCTGCAGCCAATCCATACAGCACCAGAGCTTGAGCTGAAGCCTGGCTAGTATAGGCACAGGCCTGAAAACTCAGCACAGTCAGAATTGTATTAGTCAGAGATCGTTCCTGTGTTTTCTCTCTGCTGCCAGAGGCGATTTTGGCTTTGTGACTGTTGTTACAACTCAGGAACTTTGTTTAAATCTTTGACTTTGTACACGACCAGTCTTCTCTTTTTTTTTTTTCCTGTTAATGAAAAATAAAAAGTATCCTGTTTTCTTTTGCTTGTCTATGTTTCACTTGCTGATAAATGTCCTCTTTCTCTGCAAAGTATCCATGTTCAGTGCACTGGGATACAAACAAAAGCCACTTTTTGTCTTGTGCTGTAGTTTTGTTTTTTTTTTTTTTTTAAATAAGGAAAAGCTGTGCCAAAAAAAGATGCTCTTCTTGACCAATGACATATTACAAACACGAGCTATGTAAGCTCAACAGCATCTGGTCAGAGGAGGAAGGGCCAGGGTGCTCCCTGTATCCAAACAATACCCATATGGGGCTGTTTGTGCTGCACATGCTGCGTGCTTCCCAGCACAGCTAATCAAAGCTGCCTGATTCCCGCTGCCCTGGACACATCCCTTGGATCCAGGGCTGTGGGCTGGGATCAGGGACTGCCCTGGGATGCTGCTGCTTCTCTGCAGCGCTGCAGGAGCGACAGAGAAACTGGGCAGAGCTGCTGGATCCTTCCCAGCACTAAGCCACAGCTGTGGCTGGGTTTATCTGTGCCTGGGGCACTGATAAGGGCTGTATTTTATAGTTATTATTTCATAGTAGGGCACTGCTGGTTGTGAAAACTTTCCCTTGAAAGGTAACTAGACACGGAAATGTTTTCCTCCTTTCTCTGTTCTGTTGCTCTTCCAGCTCGCTCTGTTGAACCAAGCAGTTGGTTTAATTATTTTCTTGCTGTCTGGAGACTGAAAGATAAGTTTCCATAAAGCATCTTATCCTGTCTGGGAGCTGGCAATGAATTTTATTGAAACAATCTGCTCATCTGAGTAAAATTTCCCTGGTGGGATTGTAACAAAGCTGGGTAAAGGATACACAAGACCAGTCTTGTTAAACATTAAAACCACAATTTCTGTATTTGAAGCAGCATATAGTGATAACTGATGCCATTGTTTTTTACTTTCTACTTTGCGTTGTCTATCTCTTAGGGCATTTGAAATAAAACTGTAGGTGAAAAATACAAAGTGATGGGAATTTGGGTTAGTTTATATTACTGGATTGTTTTCCTTAAGGATGACATTAATACAGAATTTCAAACTGCTGGTAACAAAAGACCCCTAAAGATCCAGCAATGGGTTTCCAAATTAAACATGTAATATTTTCCGTTTTTGCCAAAAATTTAGAGTTTTGAAGTAGGTCAAGCTTGGAGAAAGCTAGGTTCAAGTTACTTTTGCCAAGCAAAAGATAAATGCCTCCAGACTTCTGTTTTGATTTTTGGGTTCAGTAACCTAATCCTTCAAATCTCTAAGTCCAAACCTGTATTTATACGTGTCCAGGTTCATTGATGCTAATAGAAATAGTCTAGTGACATGATTAAATATGTAGTTAATTTACCTGGGGAGGGTCAGGATCATTTGGACAACAGATAAATCAAAAATATTTGAAAACGTGTCGCATCACTGTAAGGGTAAAGACTGACTTTTAAAAGTGTGAAGAAAGGGAGAAATGGCACTCGATATGTATTGTACAGGGTGGTGATAAATTTAAAATAAAGTATTTATTTGAAGTACAATCTGTTTCAGAACACCCTTGATTCGTTGGCAAGAGTGTGTGGATCCAACCTTCCTTCCCTTTTTTTTGTTTTTAATTGCTGTATAATGCAGTGTTTGCTGGATTTCAAGAATGTTTTAGTGGGAATGTCTTCAACTATGTGATATTTAATATGTTTAGAGATAAGGTCTTGAAAGGGAGGTATAATGGTATCCCCCACTGTCACAACAGAAGTCTTTAAATCCCAGCATCTTCAGAGGAAGATGTCACTGTATGTAGGAGGCAATATAATTATTTAGAAGAGATACTTCACTAAAAGAATGTAAGATGAAATATTATCCGGTGTCTTGTGAGAGTATAACATGCTTTAAACTGTACACATGCATGTTTGAAACTCTTGGGCTGTCGCTTTCATGAGTCTTTAGTGTTCACTCTCAGACAATATTGTACTTTTACTTCAGCAGCTGTTGGCTAATTATTTCAAGAAGTGTTGGAAATGGCTCATTTCTAGTATCATCAGATGTTTGCTTTGTACAGCAGAGCATAAATATTCCTTTGGTCTTTTAATTGTTCTTGATTTAATGGGTACCTGTTGTGGAAGAAGTTCTCCTACAGTGTAAAGACCCCACACTTCAGTGCAGATGCCCATTGGGATGTTTCTGTACCAACCCACACAAAATGCTCAAAGAAAACAGAGCAAGCAAGATCCCTGAGGGGTAAAAGCCTCTCTCTTTTCCTCTACCCTATGAATGTATTCACCCTTCCGTAACATTTGTTCTGCCAGAGGAGCAGCATCTTAACATTTGAATTTTTCTTCTCTTTTCTTTTTTTTCTTCTTTCTTTTTGTTTTTTTTTTGTTCTATTTTTATTTACAGGGTAAATTGCCAGTTCTTCTGCTCGGTCAGTCTGCAGACCTGAGGCCAGGGGAATTTGTGGTGGCCATTGGAAGTCCCTTTTCCCTTCAGAACACGGTGACCACGGGCATTGTCAGCACCACGCAGCGCGGGGGCAAGGAGCTGGGGCTCCGCAACTCCGACATGGACTACATCCAGACAGATGCCATCATCAATGTATGTCCCCTCTGAGCCTGCTGCCTCCAGCCCTTACATTTCCCAAGTAGTTGCTTTGAAAATTCCTCCTGTGATGCCACTGTTAGGAGCAGGGAGCATGGCTGGCTTTTCGTTTTCTCTCCGTGTAAATCTGGATGTCGGTGCCGTGGCAGCACCTGGTTGTTATTTAGAAACCCCTCAAAGAACCACGCCAGGCACGGTATCTGCCTTCACTTCAAACTCCTCGCAGGATTTTAGGGAGGAGGCAATATTCTCTGGCAAATAAATATCTTTTTGAAATCCGTCTTGTTTTCTGAAAAAGAAGCCAAGCTTAGTTTAAGGATTCAAGTTTGTTTCTGCATTGAGGCAAAACAATAGTTTTTGTACTTCAAATCTTGGCCTTGTAAGAAATCTCCACTAACAGCTCCCAGAGCTGTCCTAAAATCTTCTCAGTTTCTAGTGTGGCACTAGTAAAACAAAAGGAAAACCTTGGCTTTCTTAACTTACTCTGGCAAGAGAAAAACTCAGCATTTGCAAAGCTCAGCTAAAATGGGTGATGTTAAAGTGCAGTTTATGGGTTTGGCTGTTTGAGACTGTTCTATTGCATATATTTAATAGACAATTGAAACAGTACTACAGAAACATTTCAAAAATTTATGTTTTGCTTGCAGCAAATTAAGAGGTAAATATTAAAACATGTTCTTATGTTTATTTTCAGTATGGGAACTCTGGAGGACCCCTAGTAAATCTGGTAAGAGTTTCTCTAAGTTTACTTAGTGTTGAGCTTATTGCTTTTTAATTTAAAAGCAAAACAAAATACCCCACCCAAACCAACAAAAAAGCAAACTCCCCCCAATAGATATGTGATTCAGACCTTTCAATATCTGGCTGACTACACAAAATTCACATGGTTCTTACTAATCACTTGTCTGTGTTTATGTTGGCTAAAGGCTACATTTGGATTTCAATATTTAAGATGTTTATGGTTTGCATAGTTTCGAACAAGTGTAATGTTGATTTTTTGCTCAAGCCTTGCAAAAAGCAAAAAGCACATTTTACAGTGAGGTGTTTGCTCTTGCTGTTTACCCTGCAGCTGGCAATTTTTTTTTTTTTTGCAGACTGAAACTCAGTTCAATGTTTCTAAAATGTATCTACCCTTTCATTTTGAATGACACCAAAAAAGTCCACATATTTTAAGGATATTAGGGTTTATTTGCCAATATTGTAGAATGAACTGAAGCAGGTTGCAAAACTGGGTGAGAGCTCTCAGGTCTCCTGGGGGTACGTGGGGTTGAGTCCTTGGGAGGCATGGCACAGACTGAAACTCAGAACTACTCAGAGTTTCTGCCTTGGAGGAGATTTGGCAATTTTTTTTCCACCCAATTCACAGCACACATTCACTCCCACTTAACCTTCACTTAAAAAAAAAGTTGTGGTTGGATAGTTTTTGTCTGGGATGGACCAGGGAAAGAAGCTGCTGAGATTTCAGAAAAGATGATATCAGAGATGTTTTATCTGAAGCTCTTGGAGATATATTGCCAGGAAAACTTCTGATTTTGGTGAACTATCATTTTTCTTTATGTTATTATGTAATAATGGCTCAGGGGCAGTTGGTGCCATGCTTTATGTGGTACTTGCTGAAGTAAACACAGATTGGCTGCAGAATATGTTGCTTATCTGCTGCAGGCATGAGAATTGTCCAGTTTCTATCTCTTCTGCAACAAGACAAATAATCACTTGATTTTCCAAAATTCCTAAGTAGTGTTTTATCACACTAGACTCAAAAATTTAGACTTAAGATATTTAGAAAATTGAAGACCAGCTACAAAGTGTGAATTTGTCTTTGTGACTGCTTGGAAGAAATGATCCATTTCTCTTTGAGGTGTCCCATATTTGCTACTAATGACTTTTTTTATTTCTCCAGGATGGTGAAGTCATTGGAATTAACACATTAAAAGTTACAGCAGGCATCTCGTTTGCTATCCCATCCGATAAAATAAAGAAGTTCCTAACTGAATCCCATGACAGGCAAGCTAAAGGTACTGTACTTCACTGCTTTGAAAGAGGAAAACATGAAAATAACCTGGTCTAGTGGGTGGCATCACTGCCCATGGCAGGGGGTTGGAACTGGGTGACCTTTAAGGTCCCTTCCAACCCAAACCATTCTGTGGTTCTGTGAAAACAGTGATAAACCAGAAAGCCAACAGCCTGCGAGGCCCTTTCAGTCAGAGCAACTGATCAAGACCCGTTTTCCTTCTCGTAGGAAAAGCCGTAACCAAAAAGAAATACATTGGCATACGAATGATGTCTCTAACTCCCAGGTAAGTACCCGAGGTGGCTCCTCACCTTTCTGAAGCGTGGTCTCTGCATGCCTTTGGATGGAGCTCATGACGTGCAGAAGCACCCGGGAGGTTTGAGCCAGCACCGTGTGTCTCTGTGCGTGCTGCTGACAACTCGCAGCCAGCTCTTGCCACCTTCTCCTCTGCATCTGCTACACGGTCGAACTCTCCTCTAGGCTCTCGTGTGAGCTAGTTCTTAAACAACTCCTGGCTTTTTCTTCTCCTTAATGCTTCAGAAGAGAATAGCTAGTGACTGTGACTTTGTCCTGGGGTTATATCCGTGTTGTTGTACGTTTTCATGACTTACATCAGCTACGTGCGTACTTCCATTTCTATAAAATTATTTTCATTAAACAATTCACCTAATGTCAAATGAAGCTTTTGTGTGGACTTGCTTATTCATGCTCAAACTATAAGACTCATGAGCAGGTAATGCCATGTCCTGTAAAAATAACCAGAGGTTTTCCCTTGTGCAGGATCCACAGGTAGAACAAAGCATTGAAACACATGGGGTTGGGTTTTTTTAGGTGTTCAGGATTGAAGGAGGTGATTCTGTCCCTCTAATCTGCTCTGCTGAGATCCCACCTGGAGTTCTGCCCCCAGCTCTGGGGTCCCCAGCACAGGAAGGTCATGGACCTGTTGGAGTAAGTCCAGAGGAGGCCACAAAGATGATCAGAGGGATGGAGCAGCTCTCACATGAGGAAAGGCTGAGAGAATTGGGATTGTTCAGCCTGGAAAGCAAAAGTTTTGGGGTGACCTAATTGTGGCTTTACAGTAGCTGAAGGGAGCCTGAAAGAAAGATGAAGAGGGACTATTTACAAAGGGCCTGGAGTGGCAGGACAAGGGGAAATGGCTTCAAACTGACAGAGAACGGGTTTAGATTGCATATTAGGAGAGATTCTTCTCTGTGAGGGTGCTGAGGCCCTGGCACAGGGTGCCCAGAGAAGCTGTGGCTGCCCCCGGATCCCTGGAAGTGTCCAAGGTCAGATTGGATGGGGCTTGGAGCAGCCTGGGACAGTGGAAGGTGTCCCTGCCCATGGCAGGGGGTGAGACTGGATGGGCTCTAAGGTCCCTTCCAACCCTTGAAACTGTTCTGTGATTCTATGATCTGCTAGTTCTAACGTTTTGAAATGTTTTAACTCTGACTGTCTCTATCTATTGAAATGATTGCCTTTACCAGAAATAGACATTAAAAAGTTGTATGCATGCAAAAAGTGTAATAATTCTTGAAATATGCATCTAAGGGTTAAAATGAATGCTGAAGTGACATATCAATGTGTGTAAAAAAACATCGCAGCTCGTGGTTATTAAGTGACTTCAGTTAAAATGCGTGGGGGGGGTTTTTTCCTCTCTTGACAAAATATTTTTTTTGCTATTTCTTCATTTTTCAGCAAAGCTAGAGAGCTGAAGGATCGCCATAAAGACTTCCCTGATGTTGTCTCTGGGGCCTATGTTATTGAAGTTATTCCAGAAACACCAGCTGAAGTGTAGGTTGAAGTACTTTCCTCTCAAAACCACTGCCACTGACTTAAGGGGGCAACAACGGAGACTGTTCCCTGCTTAACTGGCTTTCTTCATTATGCTAAATTAACAAAGTTACGATCATCTGATTGCTATTAGATTGTCTGCTGGAAATGGGTTTGTGGTTTTAGTGTGGTCCCTGGTGGGCAATACTGTAACTGTATCAGGGTATTGCAGGGAAGCCCTGTCAGCCTTCCAGGCCTGAAGGGCAGGGATTCAGGGGATGCGAAAACTCCCTTTTCATTTTTCTCAGCAATTGCTTCCAAGGCATCTTTGCACCAATGCCAGTGCTGAATAAAGACTTTTGCTCCTGCACACGCTTCATGGTCACTCTGCAGGAGAGCGAGCGAGAAGCTTTGGGTCCACCTCAAAGAAGATGTGTCCACCTCAGTGTTGGCCAAACTCATCAGCTCCCCTGGCACACCTTGGGGCTGAAATCCTCTCTTGGCAGCAGACGATCTTCCATGGGAGAGCTTTGTCAGCAGTTGCATTACTGGGAAGAGCTTTTGGGTTTGGACAACTGATTTCTTAAATTCGTATTACTCAGTATTTGCTCAGAAACTGCCCTGCTGGTTGGTACCATGTCTGCATGAAGCCTGGCAGCTGGGCTGTGGTCACTGGCACTGGTCTGGCTGGCTTTTGCTGGAGACACTTTCCTCTCAGGGTTTGCTTGATAGGAAACTGCTCAGTAATCCAGGGCAGGAAATGGGAAAACTTATTCATTTTCTGAAACTAGTGATCACTTAAGAGAAGAGTAAATCTTTGTGCCAACAAAGAGGTTTATGTGGCACCAAAGGGATGCAAGCAGAAAGCTACTTGGGGAGGCATACATTACCTCTTAGGAAGACTGCAAGGATGGTTGGATGGTGTATTTTTGGCAGTTTGGGTGTAAGATAAACGGTGTTAGCTGTCTAGTGTGCTCTGTGAACTATTGCTGTGTTTGTAAATGATTCTTGGCCGTGCTGGTCAGGCAGAACACTGGTGAGTGTCTGTAATGTGAAGGAATGTGTAGGAATGATTTGGCTGCTCCAGTGTGGGGCTGGAATTGCTGCCTTGGTGTGCAGGTCCAGTCTGTAGGTGCAGAAAAGTCATTCTAGGAGTGTGGATATTAGCACAGAGTGGGAGAAGGACTTTAGAAGGGGAGAAGAAATGTGACGCAATGCAACCTTTGAATGTGAAGGCAGACCTTAGTCAAGGTGCTCCATCCAAAGGCTGGCCTGGCAGCTGAAAGCCCACGTTGGCTCAGTCCTTCCCACCCCCAGTCCCCTTGCCCAGGGGTTTCCTTCTTCTGCTGACCTCTCAGCACATATTGTGTAGATGTGCTGGTGGGGCAATGCTGGAGTGACCTGTCCTGGCTTTGAGTCATTTGGAGAGGCTGCATGAAAAACCATGGAATGACTTCCTCCAGGAACATGTTTTGAGCTATGCCTTCGGTAGGCGACCAGATTTGTTGCAAACATCAGCCAAGGGCATCCTGCTTGCAGGAGACACTCGTGTCAGGCGCCTTCTGTGGGTGGAAGAGGCCGATGAGTGGTCTGTGGTTTTGTGAAGGATTATGCTTGTGAAGGGTTGAATCATGTCTGATCTGTCTTGGTTAATTTTTCCATAGCTTGCAGCCAGACCGTTGTGCAAGACTGGGCAAGATGTTGTGGTCTGTGGCATCCCTCACCAGCCCTTTCTTGGTGCTGGCAGCAGCTCCAGCCAGCTCCAGGAGAGACACGGCCCCGATCCTGCCCTGTCTCGCCTTGAGTCAGGAAGGTTCAGTTTTTGAGGTCAGAAAAAGGGATTTTGGGTGCTATGGGCAGCACTCAGAGAGGAAGGACACACATGATTTTTGGTGATCCAGCTAGATAGCTGTGTTACTCTGCTCAGGTTTAAAACATGAAGGGTGGGTGAAGTGGCTGCCAGTAAGCTCTGTGTGGAGAACAGGGACTGAAATTCCTCACGTGTTAGCACACAGTGCCACTCAGGTTGCTTCTCTATGTATTCAGGAACAAAAGCTTGGGAAATCTCCCCGCTAAAATGAGTGTGCCTTGTTGCAATTATTTCAGAAGACAGATATCAGCACCTAGGATCTTTATTGCAGAATTAACTGCTATTTGCAATAGCAAATTCCTTTGAAGACAGTGAAATACGGGATTCATCAAACTTGTACATCCATCAGAATCTGAGGTTTCTGCACTGTATTGTAATCTTCACTGCTTCATAAATTCTGATTGCTTTTCTCATGCCTGCCGTGTCGGCACAGCTGCTGTTGGGTGGGAAATAGAAATAATCCAGCAATCTTTTTTTTTTCTAAACAATAAAACTGCAATTATAATAACACATTGCTGCTTTGTATTTTCAGTGGTGGCCTGAAGGACAACGATGTGATTATAAGCATCAATGGACAGTCGATAAGCTCAGCCAGTGATGTCAGTGACATTATTAAAAAGGACAGTACGTTGCACATGGTCGTGCGCAGGGGCAACGAAGATGTTATGTTAACAGTAGTTCCCGAAGAAATCGACCCCTAACCAGAAACATGAGCTGGATTTCATGTTTTCGTTTAACAGCAATGGACTGCTTATATTCTCTCTGTGCTGGTACAGGAAACGTTAGACTTCTGACCAACATTCTGCTTGTTCAGTGGATTAGTATTGGCCAACAGAGTAACTTCTACTAGGTTTAAGGTGCAAAATCAGTGTAATTTCACATACTCCAGATGATAATTTTTTTTTCCTTCTGTATTATGTATGCAATGTATTCTTTACTGGCTTTTACATCCCCCGCTTAACAAATCGACGTTTGCTTCCCTGTGTTGAGTAGATTTCCCGTCATTTCCGCTAAGACTTAAACAAAACAAAACCCACACACACAATGTGTGTTGTGGCATTCAGGTATTTATAGGGTAGCTGTGTTTTAACTGGAAATGCCATTGTAAAGTAGTAGTCGGCTTAAAAGAAAACACAATTGGGAAACAAAAGTTTGGTTTATAAACACAGAGGAATCCCAACCCAAATAACCTTCCAAAGATCCCGTGCAGGACTTTAATACTATGATATTTTCCTAGTGTTATTAAAAGAATTCAACAGTACTTCTTGTGAGTGACTCATTTTGCTTCCCCTTGTGGAGTGGTTTTCTTGGAGTGGCACATCTGCCTGGGAGGACATCCTGGTGGTCTCCTTTTTATCATCATGAGTCACATGACTTATTTTTCAGTATGTGCCTTGTATTTGTGCTTCTGTGCATCTGTTCTCCTCAGCAAGGCTGGGTTGAATTTGTCATATTGCCTATGCCTTCCAGATGTTAATGCATTTTCCTTGTCGTTTTAATTACAACTTCACCAACGCCTGGAATCTGTTTGCCCCCTGTAGAAATTGCCACATGGTGGATCACAGATCCCATACCATTCTCGTTCAGATATTAGGATGTCTGTAACCATTTAGATCTGGCCTTGAGCTCTTTGAAAAAGGCCTGGTTTATTCAAATCTGGAGTGCTGGTGTGTGTATGGACCTGGTTTTGACTCTGGGATATCGGGCATTCCTCTAACAGGCATTAATCTTTATACATGTGTTTATGGATGCCCTTGAAGCTTGGGGGTGGTGAGTGGGTTTGTCTTGCTGTGAAGAAGAACAATCAACCACACTTAATTACAAGGTAATTACTCATCGGGTAAACAATGGGCTCAGCAGCCTTTTCTTTCCTCTGTTGAAACATGTATCTCAGAGAATAAATCCAAGGGCTGTAGACAAGTTTTGGTGACTGTCATTCCTAAACATGCTCTTCTCCTAGAAGAGGAATGTTTTAGTAAACCTCTCCAGCTGGGTAGCTGGCAGTTTATGATTTTTAAAGAAAGGGCTGTATTCCACCCAGTTACAGCAACAAATCCTCTAGAACTGGGTTCCTGACAGTGCTCCTTCTCCTCCCAGCTGTATTTCAGTTGTGTTTCAGCCAGTTTATCCCAATTTGAGGAGCTTTTGTATCCCTAAGTGCCAGGGGATACAGAAGCTGCCCTTACCTGGATCACTGTAAATTTACAGAGTGTATAATATTAATTAATTGCCATGTACCTTTCAGTCTGGCATGGACTCTTGACAGGATGGAGCACCTCATTACCAACTTGTGCCATGACTGTGGTTTAAATCACGTGTGAAAATCTGCCAAAACACTGCAGTGCCAAGCACTGACAGTCTGCAATCCTTTCTGTCCCCAAAGATGAAAAGAATGACCTTGCAGAAGTGTTTTGTAGCATTTTTGCACTGCAAGTTCATCTCACTGATGCTGATTAATGTTCCAGCTTCCTGTTGAAGTGGTGTTATGTTTTGCCGTCCCTTTGTGCCCCGGGTAGCACAGAGTGGTGACACACAACTCTCAGCAAAAATGAGTTTAAAAATCACCTGCCTTCTCTAGTATTCCACCTAACCCAACGAGCAAAAATTAAACTAAAGCCCCAAAGCCAGGAAATTGTGTTTAAACCACAAGTTATTTTCCATGTGCCTTTTTATTTCAAAACAAGTGCTTGCACAACTTGCAGAGCTGATTGATTCTATTTGTTCCTATTGATTGTTGTTGTGGTCTCTTAATATGCAAACTCATTAATTTTCTTTGTGTGGGCATTAGGAAAGAGGCAAATGAAATTCTGTAAATGGTTTTCCTGGGTCGCTGGGATTAGTGAAATATTTGACCAGAATTCTAGCCCCGAGCTCCATCTAGTGGGATGTGAGACGGTGTCATATTACAGCCGTTCACTTTGAGAGTGGTTTTCTGATTGACCTTTTCTTGATTTGTAATTAATTTCTGTGCAGTGGATATCGGTAACCACATGAATATTATGTGCAAAGTGTTTAGAATTTACTTTTCTGGTATCCAACCATGCAGCTACTCAGATGGTTTCTTACAAAGTATTCTCTAAATGATTTTTAGGTTTTTGAAGCAGGATTACTGATAAGCAGAGACATGGAGGCAAAGTTTTTCTTCAGTACAATTATTTACCATGTATTTTTGAGGTATTACTGGGTTATAAATCTGGAACGGTTTTTATTCTTTGTTGCTTCAGCAAACAGTTCTCTCCAAAGTGCAATTGAATATACTTTGTACTGAATGACTTTGGCACAGTTTGTATAAAAATCAGTTTCCTGGAAATTTTAACAAGTGTTGGACGCTATATCAGGGAAATTGGACATTCTGGCTTGATTTTCAGTATTTTAGAATGTCTGAAATGGAAACTGGAGTTGCTGTGTGTGATGCTGAGTAGATGGTTACGTGTGGTTACTCTCTGAGGTAGTTTTGAAATACAAGTTCACTTGTTCCATAAGGAAAGGTCTTGAGCTGTAAAAGAAATGGTCATGACTAACAATTGTCTGGTTTCTGGCTTAGATGCCAAGAAGAAAAATCCTGTCATTTCATTGCCAGACGACTTTTTTTTTTGCTTTTTCCCCTCCTTACCTACAACTATTTTGTATTCATGTTGAGGATATTTGTAAAAGAGCATCTTTCCAAATTATGGTGAGAGAGACGTTTAGTAAGGCATGATTAGATTATATACAGGTTCTTATTGCTTATCAGAAAAGTACTGCAGAATTAATTGTACTGAGTATATATAAAACTGATTAAAACTGCAAACACTCAGGAAGAATAGAGGTGATGAAGGTAGAAGTCACCAATCCAGGGCAGTGAACAATGAGTGCACTGAGTATTCAGTTGTAGGTGATGGCAGGTCACTGTGTGAGCCCTTTTCAGGTCCCCTCAACCCCCAAACCCCATCTCTTGTGCAAGATGCTGGCAGGGAAATCAGAGCTGGACACTCTGGCTCCAGGATTTCAGCCAGTTCAGCCTCTTTGTACCATTCCTCTGTAAATATGCAATAACTTGATTACTTAAGGATTGTTTATTGCATAAAATCACTGCTAAACCCAGTGCATATATAAATTGACTAACTGGGGAGAGAAAGTAAAGAAAGAAACTAGCAGGACAGCTCATCAGTTTAGTCTATCTACATCTGCTGGGAAGTTTTCCTCCAATTTCAGGGTTTTGTTTAGTAGTCATGGTACTGCAGCATCTGTCCCCATAAACTTTTTAAGGAAGTGGGTAATAATTAGCAACTGATTAGAAGGAAAATGAGTCAGAGCTAAAGCATATGAGTCAAATTTATTTAATGTGGTAAAGAATTCACTTTAGGAGCTTGGAAATACTGCATAACATGCTGGGGAAGAAAATTAAATATTTTTTTCTGTTAATTCCTTTCCTGTTCAGTGTTTATGCAGAGACCAGAGAGATTTTCAGAAAGTTTACCGTGTGGATATTTGAGGGAGCTGGACTGTGATAACAGCAGCATAGTGTAATCTTCCTTCCCCCTCTGAAATGGAGCTAATGGTGCAGATCACCACCCCACAGAGGAAAATACATTGTGAGGAAAATACATATTGATTGAGAAAGCGGTGATTTAGGCTGTGTCCATGCAGTGACTGTGGGATTTACTGTGTCTGCCTGGACAACCCCTTTCCCAAAATCCCTGAAAGCTGAGAGAGAGAAGCAGCAGCCCCTGGACCTTACCCTAGAGCTGCAGTCCACCAGGAAAAATAGGTATTTTTTCATAGAATCAGAGAACGATTTATGTTGGAAGGGACCTTAATGACCATCTAGTCCCACAGGAATGGATGCCTTCCACTATCCCAGGTTGCTCCAAGCCCCATCCCACCTGGCCTTGGACACTTCCAGGGATGGAAGGGCCACAGCTTCTGTGGACAACCTGTTTATAAGAACCTGTGGACAGGTAAGTCCACGAGAGGGCGAATTGAAGCTAAAAACTCAGCCCCATCCTCTGTGGAAGCTGTGTCTGGATGTGTCACTGTGGTTTGGGGCCACTTTTTGCTGGTGTTTTGTGTGGCTGTGGTGAGAAGGTGACCTCCTGCAGCAGGAGGGGGATGCAGGGGGAAAAGCAGATGTCCGTGGAAGTCTGAATTTGGTGTCTGTTCAGAAATAAGTGCTGAAAGCTGTTCTCATAAAAGTTGATTCCAATCTTCCAAGAAACTGGGCAGTTCTGGCAAGGAAAAAGTAGATTTTGTCTGCATCTCATCTCTGGTAAGTTCCTGTGTCTGGCAAGGAAGGAGAGTTGACTGTCTGATTTGGAAAACTAGAATGTTTCAGCATGCTGTGATGGTTTTTAAATTCTTTGCACTTGTAAGAAAAAGAAGTCGACCAACCAAACCTGCAAATCAACCAGAAACAGGCAAATATAACAGAAAAGGAGCTCTAACTACCACTCTCTGGGTGCAAAACAAACCTGTAATAAAACCCAGCTGTAATTAACAGAAGAATAAATGTACATTTCTTCATCTCAATCAACATTTGACTTGGAGGTTGGGATCCTGAAAGGAAAACCTTCCTTTTGAAGAGGAGTTGGCAGAAGAATGTTGCATTTCAGCAGTGCAGTTAGTGGGAGGTGAATATTTTATTGATGTTAGAGAAGGGTCTACAGCCATGCAAATGTTACATTTTCACAAACAGAACTGTGTAAAGGATAATGATATACTGAAGCTGTGACATGCATCTTGATTTTGCTTTGCAATCTAATAGTTTTGATTTATTTATCCTAAGCTAAAGGGTTTTTATGTTCATTTGTTTAATGAAAACGCTCTTCCAAAGAGAAGGTAGGAAAGGAAAAAGGAAAAGCTCTGCTGGGATCAGCTCCAGCCTGTGCAGTGAGTTCCTGTGAGCACTGAGGGACACTGCAAACCTTGCCACTCCTGCAAAGCTCAGCTTGCTTTACTGCCTGAAGAACAGACCAGTATTTTTCTTTCTTTTCAATTAAAAGCCAAAGTTCTCTGCTCAACACTGTCTCTGACCAGGAGAAAAAGAAACAGCGAGAGCAAATCCCAACGCACAGGTGCTCATAGTGCCATTTGATTTGTTACCCAAATACTGGGCACTGCAGCTCCACTCTTGGCACAAGGCCTCTGAAGACAGAGAACAATTGTCCTCAGTGATTATTTTATTCTCTTTCTATCTCAGGTCGCATTTTCTATCCTTGTCCTCACTCCTGGACTCTTTTCAGTTGGTTCAGATCCTTTTTGAGGTGCCCAGCCTGGCCACAGGGCATCCCTTGCAGACACATGGAGAGAGTGAAGCTGCACCTTCTGGAGACTCAGAAGGGACAGCCGTTCATTTATCTGCAGCTAGCACGGAGTGATATTATATAGGATTATAGTCATTTGTTAGCTCTGGTTTCAGTCTGGGAGAGTTTGAAATTGCAGCCTGAAGATTGAATAAGGCATCATGTAGTTTCTCATCTTTATCATAGAAGTGCTTCAGACTTGCTTAAACAGAAGTGGTAGAAGCTTTATTGCTAAAATTGAAAGGGTTGTTTATTTCATCTACCTCAATCCAGATGTCATCATATCCAGGTGTTACCACAGGGGAATCTTTACATAAATTTAATATAACTTTAATATGACTATAACATGCTATTAACCACTTATTTTATGTAATTGTAAATCCTGTTATTTAGAATCAGCCATTAATCATTACATTCAAATATGATAATTGCCTGTGCAAACCCCTTGATCCAAAATGACATCTACAAATTGTATTACATTAATGATGCTGTTATTACTAAAACCTAAAACTTGCACTCATTACAGCAGAAAAATTACAGCAACCTACCAAACATTTTCACTTGACAAAATTATTAATATTTTGAACAAAAATGCAGTCTTTCAGAGGAGGTTAGCTTCTGGATTTCAGGATGCCCACATTAAAATCTGACCTAATTAATTTCCTTAAGTCTGTTCTCTTTGACTGCATTTCTCCTGGGCAACAAGGACTCAGAAGGGTTAATACAGGATTTCTAAGGTGAGCCAATGTCCAAGACAAGTGTATTTAGGTTCTCCTATGGAAGTGGGCACTGCTCAGAAAGCCAACAAGTCAGGGCTGAGCTTACAGGAGCGAGACAGCCTTGTATTTATAAAAACACATCACATTATGATAGGAGTTATTTCCTTTTTCTGTTTTTTGAGACATTCTGTGGGAGATCCTGGACAGGAACATGGAAAAGGTGCCCTGTTTTTTTCAGGTGTCAGTGAAAGAGAAGTAGTTCAGCAGGATGCTGGACAGATGGCTGGTGCACTGAGGAAGGTGGCAGGGCTGGGTGTTGATAAGAAATGTGTTCTTCTGAGAGGATTTTTCCTCAGAGTTTTGCCTGGCACTTTGTTGTGATGAGCTGCCTGCATGTATTTTATGAAGTGGAGGTTGCAATTCTCACAGTCTTGCAATCTGTTTGGGATCTGCTTTAGGGCATTTTCTGTTTCTGTGTCAGATCCTTGCCAAATCTCAGCCACAGCAGGGAAATTCTGCTTCCAGGAGAGTCTGCTTAGAAAAGAAATATAATTGTTTTATTTAAAACAATGGCCACGGAAAATTATTTCCAGACACCTGGCAGTGGCTCTGAAGAACAAGGAATGGGAAATGGCACAGAAACCTAAGGCAGAGAAAAGAACCTTGGTCTCATCCCAGACCTCCTGTGGAAGGCCAGTTCAGGGGTGGGGAGCTGAGGCTGTCTCCACTGGGAGCATCAGTGCTGGAGCTGTGGCTCATGGCTGGTCCCTGAGAGCAGGGACCTGCATTCAGATGTCATTGAGGTGTGGCTGGCCAGTCACAGCTCTGGTGAGCACTTGGGTCTCTCTGAGAGGGAGGTTCCCAGGGCCCAGCCTTAAATGTCTGAATTTCTGGCATTTGGTGTTGGAAGTCAGTTTTGCCTTCAAATACAAGGGCAGAACTCAGTCCTGTGTCTGTGCTGGTCAAACAGCTGTTCCCCTCATGAAGGACATTTTTTGCTTTCCTTTTTGTTTTTTAAATGACCTTGTGGATACAGTCTCTCTCTTTTTTTAATACAAATGCCCTTGGCTTTGACATTTTTTAGTGTGGCTGTGGTCTTATTTGTTACATCAGGGTGGCAGAAGTGTTTGATGCAATTACAGGTCGTATTGGGAAAAGGCCCCTAAGTTTATAACCAGCAAAGTTTATAACTAGCAGTGATCAGCCCAGCTGAATTAATGAAACCATTGTCCTAAATTCAAAACCAGGTGGGATGAATTGTTTAGGAAGTTGGCTGAACTGCATAGGCAAAAGTATGTGTTAATAATTCATAGCTCTGTTCCTTTATGCAGTGGAAGAGAAACTACATAGAAAGATTGTCAATATTTGTTTGATAACAGTGTTAAACTTTATTTAATGACAAAACAAAATGTTTTAGCATTTTGGGGGGTGAAAGAACTCACAGCAGGTTGTGAGCATTAACACCAACTTTGGGTCTGGAGTTCTTAATTACAAGTAAATATGAGTTTTCAAGCTGTGATACCTGTCAAGTGCTTCTGGTTGTCCTTAAGTTTATGGTAACATTTTTACTTTTCAATTAAATTTAATGGGATTGTGGTTTAATGGATCATTCCTCTAATTATTTTCCTTTCTGGGTTCAGCAAACAATAAAATCTTTCAGACCCACCCTCCTACAAATCACAGCAGTGCATTTTTCAGCTTCTGCTGTTTGTTGGGTAATAGACCAAATTTGTTCAACAAACATAAGGCAAGACCCAAGGGAGATCTGGGATGGATGGATGGAAGCTGAAATGTCCTTCTCTGTCTCTTGCTGGCAGCAGTTGCCACAAACCTTGGAGGTACTTAAACTCGGCTATTGGGACTCAGACATTTAGCCTAAAAGGCCTGAAATGGTGGGAGATATCAGTGAGTGCCAGATGAGAGTACTTTAAATAGGAAAGCGGAAGATCTTTTCTGTCTGAGCACAGGTGGTTCCCATCTTAAAATAGCTTAAGAGTTAGTCTGTTCAGCAAAGAAATGCCCCAGGTGAGAAGGGGTCAAATCCACCAATCTCCTCTCTTGATTACCAGTTGGCCAGGATGGGAGAGGTCTCTGTGTTTCCACCTCTGTGGTGCCAGGTGCAGAGAATTGCAAGGGAAGGAGCAGCTTTCTGCACTTTTAAAGGTTGTTTGAAAGCGTGGAATCCTTAGTCCTGCTCTAGGGCCCACTATTGTCTCTGTTGCAGTAGCTCTTTATGTAACTCTTAGGTATTAAGACATCCTAATGACAAGGATATTCTCAGAAATTATATCTTTCACTTATATTTCCGTTGCCATTGACCCTTCATTTATCTTTACCAGCTGCAGGCCTGAGTGTATTGATTTAAGGAGTGGTAACTGTATGTTCCTATAAAGGAATATCTTGTGCTCTGACATGGTGTGTAAAATATTGGGGTATTTGCTACCAGAAAGCAAACAGGGATCAAAGACTTCCTGTTCTGCACCGTGTCCCCTGGCTGTAAGGTAAAAGATTTCTGTTATCTCATACATACATTTGGTAAACAAATCTCGTTGCACTCAAAGAGGTTGGTGTTCCTTAGTTGGGATGGGTTGGAGTCAGTGGAGGTCTGGGAGAGGGAGGAGTGTTGGAAGCAGACGAGGTGCAACCAACAGGAACACAAAAGGAGACAAGGCACAAGTTTCCTTTCATCTGCCTAGCATTTTTCCCAAATAATCCCAAGTTCCTTCACTCCCTCAACAGTTCAACATCTCTTCCAAGCATGGGAGAACAATTCAATAATAGCAGGGCTGGTTGCTTAATAAATGTTTCAGCTGCAATCTTTCACTGCCTCAAAGGGACTGTGTCTCAGGCTCTCAGGTTCTTCAAGCTTTAAAGAAAAGACTGAGTCAATTCCCAATAACTTCATTTGAAACATCTTGTTACGACAGGTCCAGAACAGAAATTTCTTACACTTCAGCATTTTGGTCAAATGAAATTCTTTGCTGAATTCACCCCGAATTTGTGTTGAGCACTTTTTCTCCCCATTTTTCAACTCTACTCTTGGCTGGTTACTGCTCAGGAATGTCGTAGGTCCTAAGTATCATAAGAACAATAAAATTATTTCCTTATAGAGCTCTTGGCTCTCAGGGAGATCTGTCCCCACCTGCTTACCTGGATGCTCTCACCCATAACGCACCAGGCACGAGTTGTTTGGGCAAACACTCGGCCCTCCTGTGAGCTGCTGGTGGGGATCCAAATGCCATTCCTCTTGGGGATGAAGGAGACAGCAAGGGAGCAGAGAGGAGTGGGCTGGGAAAGCAACAGCAAGCCAAGAGAGAGAGGGTACAAGAGGAATGAAGAGAGGAGACCCCCACAGCAGAGGGTACTTGGTGTCTGTGTGTTTGTCTGCAGCTGTGACTTCTCTGTTGGTACCTTGCAACCAAGATCTTTAATTGTTTCTGTTCCAGCTGTGCCTGGGCTCTCAGACATCCATGGTGAACACAGCCACAGCTGTATGAGAAGGAGAACAGCAGGAGAACTGAAGGAAAAGGTTCAGAGGATGCAGAGGGAATCTCTAGAGGATCAGTGGAAGGGTTGTACAGCAGAGCAAAGCAGCCAGAGAGGACAGGGACAGAGCAGTGCCAGCAAGCCTTCTACAGGAAAAGTCAATTTGACCCTGTTTTCTCTCCTTGCCCAGTGCACCACTGTACTTAAGGAACACATTTGTAACTTAATGGCCGTTAAGGAATGGAACCAAGTGCAGCAGATGGATGGCAGGAGGCCTCTGTCAGGAGGGAACCGGTGTTCCCACAGCCAGGCAGCAAGGCTGTCTCCAGGGTCAGATTAAATCATTTAATCTTCCCTGTCCCAAGCAAACATAGCTTAATCATAAATCTTGATTTTCTGATGCAATCAAACCATTCCTGTCTTACAATTTGCTTTGGTATCACTTGTGCAAACGCAACTTTGGACAGAAGTGAACAGGTGGGGAGAGGGGACAGGGAGTAGGGAAGCTGTGTGCCATGGAGGCTATTTCAGCTTGGGGTGAGTCATTGGTACCTGCTTTCTGGCCCTTGCCATGCCGTGTCTTAGAGAAGAAGCATCACTGATGCTAGAATAGAAGTTATGGTTTCACTTGGATTTGAAGGAGTTAGTGGGAGCTGACTGCTTATAACAATTAATAAAAAAGTATGAACAACTTGCATCCTTTCTCCCATCCAAAGGACAAGCATTTCATTGCATGGTTGACTTTTAAAGCAAGCATGGATCCAGACTGAAACTAATGTTTCCACACACTCTCATCAAGTTCCAGCTCTGGTGAAATGAGCCAAGAGTCAAGAAAATCCCCCACTCCATCAACCACCCTACCTATAGGAAGAAAGGTATTTTTGTGCAAAAACCAGGTCAGTACCAGAGCACTATTTTGCTGCTGGCTCTTTGAATTTTTTTCAGCCATGTCAGGGTACTGACATTGCAGAAAAGCAAATGCAATTAAATGGAGGGGGTGGTTCAAGAGGTGCCAAATGGTGTCTTGACTACTGACCCAGCAGCTCTGGTGCTTTGGTGTGTTCCAGCCAGCTCTGCAACAGTCCCAGCTCAGGGCATGGCTGACCTGTTTTTAACTATTAAAATGTATTTAAGAAAGTAGAAAATGCCATGCAGGAAATGAGGATTCGGGGGGAGAAAATGTGAGGAACAACTCCGCAAACACCAAGGTTAGAGGAGATGGAGGAGGAAGAGGTGTTCCATGTGCCAGACCTGAGATGTCCTCAGAGTCCACAGAGGGCCCCTCTGCTGGAGCAAGAGCACATTTCCTGAATGAGCTGTGGCCATGGAGAGCTGATGCTGGATTATCCTGGAGGATATTCTGTTGGTTTGTGCCAAAGGACTGCAGGCCATGGGGAGGACCCACAATGGAGCATGAGAACAGGGTGAGTAGGACAGAGCAGCAGTGACAAATTGCCACGGACTGTCCACAGTCCTCCTGTGCCACTCAGGGCAGGGGAAGGTACAGGAGAGGAATGAAGAAGTGAACTTGAGCCTGGGAAAAGAGGGAGTGGGGAAGGGGTTGTTTAAGTTGTCTGCATTTCTCGCTATCCAAGTCTATTTTAATTGGCAA
Source organism: Falcunculus frontatus (assembly GCA_013398115.1). Lineage (NCBI taxonomy): Eukaryota > Metazoa > Chordata > Aves > Passeriformes > Falcunculus > Falcunculus frontatus. The sequence continues at coordinate 42,402 of VZRV01006913.1, read as the reverse complement.
TCAAGTTATTTTTCTGTAAGCTGAATCTGTTTTCCATGTGACAATAAGTGATTTCCCTGTCCTTATCTCAACCATGAACTTCACCTTTTTTTCTCCTCCTGCCCTGCTGAGGAGGAGGAATGAGAGAGGGGTTGGGTGAGTGTCTTGCAGCCAGCCAAAGGCAATCCACCACACTTCCTTTTTATCTGAGGACCTGAGATGCTGGGCTCCATGCAGAGAATGCCAGTCCTGGAGTGGGATGGCCATGCAGTGGTGATTGCCGCTGGGATCTGTGTGGACCAGTCACCCTGAGCTCAGGGTTGTCTCACATGCTCTCTTTTTGTGTTCCAATAATATCAACTGTTGTTGAGTTTTGAATGGTTTTTGTCTGGTTTTGTTTTTCTTTCATCTCTCCGGGTATGCAACAGTTGCCCCATTGTGTTTACCAAGTCCCATTCCTTACTTCCTCCAGTCCCTCCAAATGACCACTTCCTCCACCTGCCTTGCAAAACCCTGAGAATAAAAGTCTCCGCGTGTTTACAGAGTCAATGGACTGTTTGCATGTCTAACAAATTAATCCTTTCATTTCCCTCCCCTCCCCCCCATTCTCACGATGGGATTTGCGCTTCCTTTCTCCTTCTGATCTTCTTCTGGCTCTCCTGTGCTGTGTGAGGTTGAGTTTGGTCATTGGCTGTCCAGGACTACTGCATTGCATAGCTCATGGGGCACAAGAAACCTGTTCCTGAGTTTCTGAGAAGTAATATGTTTGCCAATCAGTAATAAATCCAAAACTAACAGCAAGAACAACCATCATGTCAAATTTTCATCTACTAGAACTTTTTGTATGTTCTCTCTAGAAAAGAAAATTCAGAATTCTGAGTTACACAAATAACAAAGACCTTGAGACATTTTGAAGATTGATTGAACTTTGAAGATAACCCTGCTTTGAATTGAGGCTTGGACCAGGGCCCCTTCCAGACTAAATATTTCTGTGATTCTGAGGTTTTATGTACTGTTCAAACATTGCCAAATTTGCTGTGCAAATGTGGGTTCTTTGATGAGAACTCGGATCCACCGAAACTTCATCGTGACCTGAGATATTTTCTCTTCGTAAAAATCCATTGTAAGTTCCATTGGATGCCATTATTTATCTATTACCTGAAATAAGTTGTAAATCCCAGGGGGACAATAGTGTCAAGAGATCTGTAAAGTTTCTAAGAGCCTCAGAAATAGAGAATTTGGGATGAATTTTCCCTCATTTTCTATACTTGCCCTATCCCCAGGCTTAGAGCCCTTGTTCTCTGGGAAGGTTTTGTGCAGTTTGAAAATGATCAGTGTATGACCACTGAAGTTGGGCTTGAGTTTGTGTCAAAAGCCGAAAGATTACTTTTGATGAGCTTGCGGAGCTTAAAAATCCTGAGTCTTGCTGCCCTGGTGAGAATGGAGTACATTGAGGGATGAACAGGAGGAGAACAGAAAAATGTGAATGTACTCACTTTTATTGCATGTTTTTGTGACATCTGTTAGGACAGAGCATTTTTTCTCCATAGGGTTTCCATAAGCCCTTGAATTGTTTCCCACTATAGTCCTACCCTTCCACATGTTCAGTCACAAAAAGAAAGGCACATTTTGCACCAGCCTAAAAAGCAGCTTTGCCTCAGGTACAGCTCAAACCCAGGAAAGGGGTAAGTTGCATAAGTGACAGGAACAGAACTCCACAGCCAAAGAGGAATGGGAGGGAAAAATAGTAACCACCACAATCACGTTTGATCTCTGCTTTCCCTGGATCGATGCCAGGTGTTGTCTTCTTGTAGAACCAGGAGGCTGTAAATGTTGGTTAACAAATCAAACATGTGGCCATGGAAATCAGGGAAGTGAGATCAGTGGGGAATGTGGTATTGAGCTATGGAAATGAGAGACTGGGCTGCTGAGCTGCACCCTTTGGTGCCTCTGCCTATAAATTCTGGTGTCATCCTGCATCAAGAGCTCCAAGGAGATGGCTGCCACCAGGATCTTGTCTTGGATGGTGATGATAAGTCTTCACATTCAGGTGGATGCAGGTAAAGAGCCCCACTTCTGATCACCTTTGTAGCTATGTTTCACCTTGAGATTTAAGGGTAAAAGAGAATTTATCACCACGGCTCAGCTCTTTTGAAAACCACGAGCATGTCAAACCTATGAGCTGAGCAAATCAGTGTTATCAAAACTGCCTAATGAGTTTCATTTTTTTCCCATCATATTTTGTAAAGAGCCTAGTGAAGGAAATTAAAATGAATATACTGCAAAGCCAGTGATAACATTTTCCAGTCCTTTATACTGGGGTAATGGATTTGAAGACTAATAAGTATTTTCTGGACTAATTATATGTTTGTTTTGAAGAGGGTGAGGGGTACTTGAACTGTGGGGTTTGTATTTGATTAGGTGCACTGTTGCATCTAACACTTTGGTGTTTAATAGCAGAGTGCTCTAGATAAAACAAGTATGGCACATATCCCTTTTCCTATTATTATTACAATTACTAGACTATACTAGAAATTGCTCTAATTTTTTGTTATTCTAATTTCCCATAGGCTAATTGCCTGGTGTAATTTGATTTGGTTGCAGAGTCAATGATCTGCCCAACCACCTTCATCCCTTTGGGGACCAATGCAAACATTAGTGGGTCTAATGGGAGGGGGGATGCTTCAAACAGGGTGAAATAGGCTTTTTGTGTTCAAAAAACACCTTCCCCATTTTCCAGGTGAGGCTTCCCTGACTGAGCAGGGTGTCAGCCTGGTGCTGGGAGAGACAAGACCTTTCTTTTTAAGCAGCTGCTGTTGCATCCCCTATGAAAGGATGGAAAAACATCAAAAGTGTTGCCAGAGCTGCTGTCTTTCCACCCCCTCCTCTTTCAGGTGTAAAGTTCTGGAGTGAACTTGACTTGAACTAATGAACCAAAAGCAAAAATCTGCTTTTCCTTTCCATGCTCCCATACACCTCCTCACACACAATGGAAAGAAGTAACATTCAGGGCTGTTTCCAGGCTCAGGTTTTTGATGCCCTCATCATTTGCTCCCTCCATAAATATTTGAGGTACAATTAGTGATGCTGGAAACTAAGCTGGGATGTTGATGTTCAGCTGGAAAATACTGAGTTACTGTTTAAGCCTTTTATTACCATCCAGCTAATTTAGATTTAGAGCCTTGCATGCGTGAAGAGCAGCGTGGTGGGATGTGTTGGAAGGTTCCCCAATATCTGAATAAATGACACACGTCCCTGTTAGGATCACTTTAAATACCAGGACTGTGAGTTTGAGAGCCAATGTTACAGGTCTTATCAAACATGTTGCTAGTGAGGGCATATTCCCACCTCTCAGGCTGTCTGCAGAGTAGGATTTTTATCCCCAGCAGTAGCTGGAGCTAATCCACCCCCTTGTAAATCACCTGACATCCCTTTGCCAGTGTCACCAGGGAATCCTGTGCATGCAAACTTCCTATCCTCATTACTTAATTCATGTAATATTCCTTCAACTTTTTGTGTTGTTGTTGTTTTTGTTTGTGTTGACACTGTCTGTGGCTCGGACAACAGCAGATTCTGCAACAAAAATGCCTGTAACAACAGATAATTTTAAAGTTATATAAAAAGGTACATCGTTCGTAGAGTTGGCTTTGCTAAATATTCTCTCCAGGCTGATGCTTGCATTTGAAAACCCTTCTAGACCAGTGGCAGCCACCCTACCAGTACAGTCAGTGTCCTTCAGACTGGGCTCCCAAATGCTGAATGCACTCATATAGAATTCATATGGTGGCACATTCATCCACTTAAAACACAGCATATAATTGAATATTTGTTACTCCTCTCACAGAAAGAATGAGAGTCAACACTACAGTGAACACCTTGATTAAATCACTGCTTGGGTTAAAACCTTAGGATAATAAAGCCATGTTAAATGTGGAGGCTGTATAAATGCAGCAGTTTCTGAGTATCTTTGAAAGCCCAGAGCTAAGTTATCCACAGTTTGAAACAGACAAATTTTGGCTGAATACGGGTTTGCAGACTGCTTTTCAGTGACCTACACAGGGACAGAGCAGGATTCACATGAAATGCCTTTATTAATCCTTATTATAGGTTTGGTGCTGTCACCCGATCACAAAAACACCAGGAAAGAGATCACCTGTCTGCGTGCCGGAGCCCTGTCCTGTGGGACACCTTTGATCTCTTAGTGCCACCTGGAGGCTTTCCATCAGCCCTAGCAGGGAAAACCCTTCTTTGACCCAGTTATTGACACCAGCTGTGTGGTATTGATAGAATCAGTGGTGTTGGAAGTGGAAGGGAACAACAGGTAGCTTAGATAAGGTGGGAATGTGAGCAGAAACTGGGACAAGGAGCTTTTGGGAACCCCCTTTTTGCCTGCAGCTGTGCACAATGAAAATAGTGAGACGTGCAGCCTCTCTTGTCACTGGCCTTGCTCTGACCACCTCCTCAGATACTTTATGTCATCTTCATTTCTGTTGAGGTTTTCGTTGCTCTTGGTTTGGAGAAAGGGAGGAAGTGGCAGTTTTTCACAGCCTATTCTCTTATCAGTAGTAGCGCCATCAACTCCTGATCAGGTCAGGTGAAACCAACAGATAGAATCAAACAATTGTTCCAGTTGGAAAAGACTTTTAAGATCATCGAGTTCAACCATTAACCCAGCAGTCCCACACATTTACATGTCTACATGTGCCACATTTATATGTCTTTTAAGTCCCTTCAGGGATGGTGACTCCACAGGGCAGCCTGTTCTTTCCAGGAAGGAATTTCTCCTTATCTCCAGTCTGATTTGAGGCTATGTCCTATCACTTGTTACTTGGGAGAAGGGACTGACCCCCACCTGGCTACAACCTTCTTTCAGAGTAGTTGTAGGGAGCAATAAGGTACCTCCTCAGCCTTTTCTCCAGGCCACACCAGCTCCCTCGAGTGGATCCCATCCAGCCCCACAGACTTGTGAATATCTAAGTGGTGTAACAGGTCACTGACTGTTTCCCCTTGGATTATGGGGGCTTCATTCTGCTCCCCGTCACTGTCTTCCAGCTCAGGGGGTTGGGTAACCTGAGAAAACAGGTCTCACTTCAAGGGCATTTGGCACTCTCTGGGCCAGTTGCAGTTTTTGGTGGGTTCACAAAGAGTTTTGATGGTTAATGGAAGAAAAAACTGCTGACATTTACTAAAATAGACGTAAATCTCCCAAATTTAAAGTTTGTTGGCTAGAAATTGCTAGAGACTGAAATGGGGTTTGAGGAAGTTTCATGTTAAATTTGCCTTGTTGACCTTCACATATGCTATCCTGGTTTTTTTCTTCTCTAGCAGCAACAGGTCCCCCAGTAACTGCTGAGTCCACAGCTTGTAAGTAAAATCTATCAGATTGTTACTTTATATAATAGTGATAGCTTTATGTTTTTGTCATAGGATTTATTCTGGGGAACAAATTAGTATGATTTAAAAGCTCATGTTTTCTTTAGGGTGGGGCTGGGGATGTACATGAGAAGTAAATTATCTGGGAGGCAGGAATTTGGGGACGGCTCTGCCCTCCAGCAACCAGCCTCCTTGCTAGAAGGAAAAAGATCTTCTATCACTTGTGCCCTTTACTGGGAGCTTGACTCACAGGGGGAAGGGTAGAGAGCACTGACAGCTCCCAAAGAATTTGTCCTAATTCTCTTGCTGTGTGTTCTTTTTCCTGCTTGTTCTCCTCCACAGTTCCAACCATAGATGATGGTGAGTCTGTCTGCCAGGGTTCTTGTCATGGCCTGGGCATGGGGATGGGATGTGCCAGCCCCTGCTGCCCCAACCTCTCCATCCCACGGTGTCGGAGCCTGAGAAGGGGCTGCCAGCCCTGGGCTGTGCTGCAGGTGGATGCAGCCATGCCCAGAGAGGATGTGGGATGTCATTTCCTGGACCCAGAGCACCGCTGGCCTGACCAAGGGGTTTGTGTCTCTCAAAGAGCTGCAGCTGAGGCTGAGCGGTGGGCCCAACCGGTGTGCAGGCAATGTGGAGATCTACTACTTCGGAGCCTGGGAGAAGGTGTGTGGGTACCTGTGGGACATGCAGGACGCCGAGGTGGTATGCAGGCAGCTGGGCTGTGGCTCCCCCCTCTCAGCCACTCACTCCTTCCCCTTGAGCACCTCGTACCCGTACATGATCACCGAGGTGAACTGTGCTGGCTACGAGAGCTACCTGTGGCACTGCGCCTACAACTACCAGTACCGCGTCTGTCACCATGGCGATGCTTCTGTCGTGTGCTCAGGTGGGTGTCTGTGTTTTGGTGGTATTTTCCTGAAGAAAACACATCTGGGGTTGGTGTGAGGTGGGATGAAGGCTGCCTAACCTTTGCTCCGCGCTCGGCAGGGCAGCAGCAGGTCATGGGTCCGTGTCCCTGATGCAGGGGGTGGCATTTCAGAGGGAGCATCAATCCCGTGTTTGCAGACTGTGCCTGGGAAATCTGGGGTTTGGGCAACACTCCTGCACAGAGAAGGGTGTGAGGAGAGGGGTGGTTTTTAGTCAGGCCGTCCTCCCCACGGGTCCCTCTATAACTTTCCATGGAATTAAAGTACGTGCTCCAAGGGGAGCCAAGCAGTCCGAGTGCCTCACACCCTCTGGTTTTCTCCTTTCAGGCTCGGGAATAACAGTGCCTCCAACAACAGGTAACTAGAGATTTCTGTTTATATACGGCTTTTCCATGGGGTTTTCTGCCTCTGGGGTGCTCTATGTAGGCTGCACTTACAGACCCTGGGTAATGTCCCTAACATTCAGGGAATTGCGGGATCACTTGGGATCCTTTGGGACTGAGCAGCCACTTCTTCTGTGGGAGAGGTTTGGCACTGCTCTTTATGGTGCTGCAGTGGGGAGGCCCCTGAGCAAGTGCTGGGGCAGTTGGCACTGCAGCCATCTCAGTCCTGCCACATTACAGCGCTGACTGTGGGCTTTGGGTTTCATTGGGGTTCAGTGGGGTTCCCATTGGAGAGAGGGGACTCCCAGCAGGATGATCCTCTTAGGCAAAACACCGCTTGCTCACCTGCTACTCTCTCCCTGCAGCACCAACTGCCTCCAGATGGATGTTCCCCACCTCATGGACTACAGGTAAGTCCAGAGGGGCTATGGGATTACTCTAGCTTCTGCCCTCAGTTATGCATCACAGAATTACAGGATGATGAGGTTGGAAGGGATCTCTGGAGTCCATCTGGTCCTATCCCCTGGCTAAAAGCAGGATCAGTTAGAGCTGACTTCCCAAGACCGTATCTAGAGGGCTCTTGGCTATTTCTAACCTCCGTGGGCAACCTCTGTCTGTGCTCAGTCACCCTCGCAGTGAAAAAGTGTCTCCTGATGTTCAGAGGGAATCTCCTCCATTTCAGTTTGTGCCCATAGTCTCTTGTCCCCTCACCAGGCACCACTGGAAATGGCCTGGCTTTTGGAGAGGGTTGACCCCCAGCAGGTTGTGTCTCTTAGGAAAAATGCTGGGAGTCAACCCTGCTGATTTCACCCTGCAGCACCAGGTACCTCCAGCTCAACTTCTCCTCTGTCACTGACCACATTTAGGTCCAGAGGAGTTAAGGGGTTTGGTTACCTCCTTCCCCAGGTGTCTCATTGGACAGCCAACCCCATGGATTGGGGTTACTGTATGAGCTGAGCACAACCCGTGCCCTGGGCTGGGGGATGGAGGGGTGATGTTTTGGGGTGCCTGGGAGGGAGAGTCTCTGTGGGGCTGTGGCAAAGCCTCCTTGGTAGGGACATGCCCTTCTCTGACGGATTCTGGTGACAGGATAAGAACTCTCTGCCCATGCACAGGCTCTGCTCTTTTCCTCAGGGACCCCCTCTTGTGGTGGCTTACTTCAGGGATTGTCTGGCACCATCCAGAGCCCGGGATACCCCAGCTCCTACCCCAACAACGCCTACTGCGTGTGGCGCATCCAGCTGTGGGACCCGGACCGCAGAATCCAGCTCCAGTTTACAGATGTGGAGTGAGTCCAGCTGAGTGGGCTGGGGGCTTGGGGGCGGCTTTGTCCCCATTGCTGCCTTGGCAGCCTCTGCCCAAGCACTAGGGCAAGGTGGGAATGGGGCTGGGCTGCTGGGCCCTGCAGCTCGTGCAGCCTGTGGTGCAGACAGATCCTCCTCTCCCTCCAGGCTGGAAGGCAGCAGCTGCGTCTACGATGCCATCGAGGTGTACGACGGAGGTTCTCCCCAGAGCTGGCGCCTTGGGCTTGTTTGCAGGAATGACCATCGTGTCTTCAACTCATCCGGGCCCCAGCTCACCGTCCTGTTTCGCAGTGATGGCAGCGTCACCAGTAGAGGCTTCCGGGCCTACTACTCATCATTCTTTGTCTTCAACAGCACCATGGGTAACACCAGAGCTGTCCTTTTCTCTTTGCCTGGGCAGAAGCTCAGACTCAATCGCAAAGAGCTTCTGGCGGCTCCCAACACCCTATGGGCATCCACACTCTCTGGCCCCACTGAGAGGGATCCTGGCTCAAGGGCATTTTTCAGGACAGGATGGCCATGAAGCTGCTGCCAGATGCTGTTGCTTTGCCTGGTGGGCTGGAATGGGACTCTCTCCACCTCCCCCAGTGCTCCCACTGAGCTATCATCAATTTTCCTGGCATATACTGTAGGCAGAGGAGCTGCTCAGCCCTGGCACACTCACTGCTGCAGAGGCCAAAGACCTCTTGTTTTCTCAAAATAAAGAGAGCTGATGTGGTCAGCCACAGTACAATGAAGTCCTTTTGGCAGCTGAGGAACTGTGGAGGAGCTGGCTGCTGCTCTCTGTCTACAGTGTCAGGGTCTCTCTGGATGGCAGCAGGACCTTCTGCTTGACCGTCCCCTCCTCTGTTTGGTGTCAGCAAACATGCTGAGGGTCTGCTCTGTCCCACCCTGCTGACAATTAACAAAGATGATCAAGGCCCTGCTGATGGGAGCTGCTGCACCTGCAGAACACAAGCTGCACCCTGGGCTGGTGGGTGCAGGGGGAATGCTTGGAGGTGCAGCCTCACAGGGACCTGCCCTGTGTCCAGGCAGTGGCTGTGGGTCTTGTGTTTCAGTGTCCCTTCAGGAGCCCTTCTGGGGATGGGTGACTCCCAGAGGGCAGTTTCTTTTAGGCAAAATGCTGAGTGTTCACCTCCTGCTCTCTCACTACAGCTCCCAGTGCTCCCAGCTGGATGACCACCCTGTCATCAACCTCAGGTAAGTTTGGAGGACTTGGGTAAGTTCTTCATGTTTAGGAATTGGATATTTATCAGCATTCTTATTTTGAAACAAAACTATTTGTTTTCTTTTTTCTCTTCCATTTGGTGGTCAGCAATTGTAACAGGGCATTCCTCTTTCAAGGAACAGCTGACTTCCAGAATTCTAGCCTCAAAAACTGTGCAATTCTACAGCAAATGTTTGTGTCCTGCTATTGCAGGCACTGCAGATCATCATTATAAAATCTATTCAGTTTTGTTAGCATCTTCTAACCTGCATCCAGATGTATATGAACCTAATGGAGAGACCTCTGAAGCTGATAGAAGTCACTACATTTAGATATAAACTTCACACAGACATACTCCAAAAGGAACCCTGAAGGTACACACATATCTTTTTCTTCTTGTATTTTTCTCTGCAGAAGATTATCCTTGTGGTGGCTTGCTTTCTTCTTCATCTGGTACCTTACAGAGTCCATTTTACCCCAGAAATTATCCAAACAATGCCGACTGTGTGTGGGAAATACAGGGAAAGAACAACTTCCGTGTCACACTTGTATTTACAGATATTCAGTAAGTAAGAATTTATTACTTGGGAAGCTGAATGTATGGGACTGACCACTTGGACTTACTAAGCAAAAGTCTACTTGATCTCAAGGATCTTTTTCAAAGCTTTTAGTACATCTGGAGACGAAAAATGTGTTCATTTTTGTTTATTTAGTCAAAAGCACGGCTGGCATCTACTGAGACAGAAATTGGAGGGTGTAGTTTCTGTTCCAAAGATTTGACAGTCATATCAATCAAATGTATTCTTCTGCTATAAAGAGTTAATCTGAGTAAAAAAACTGAACCAAATCAACAAGCAAACAGAAATCAAAGAACGTAAAAAATGAAGCATTTAACTAAATAGTTATGTTTGCTTCCCAGGATGGAAGGTGGCAGATGCCTCTCTGACTATGTGGAAATCTATGATGGGCCCCTCCACACCTCTCCCCTCCTTGGGAAGATTTGCTCAGGTTATTACCGCACATACACATCGTCCTCAAACCTGCTGACCGTCCGCTTTTACAGTAACTCTCGATACACATACAGAGGGTTTCAGGCCAACTATTATTCCACTCCAGCAGATGACAACACCAGTAAGTTCATCTTTAAAGCAGAAACATGCTTTTTAATTATTTTCTAGTTCACTGTTCGGTAATCTCGTTAATGTTGTTTTAAATTCGATCTGTAGCGTTTTCATGGAGATTCAAGTCCACGGTTTGGATTCTGAACTCCTTCTGCCGTATCAGTTACTTCTGCAAAAGACATTGTTTATTCAATCCACTACTTACAACCTCTTTTAGTCACTTCACCGAGCTTGTAACGTATTTTCTTTGCCATCCACTAGCACTGCAGTGTTTGCCAGACTACATGCATGTAGTTGTGAGCAGATCCTTCCTTCAGTCCCACGGCTACTCTGCTTGGAATCTCACCCTGAACGACCCCTTTTGCACACCCAACATTACATCAGAGCATGTGGCATTCGACATTCCATACTTTGGCTGTGGCACTGTCAGAGAGGTAGGACTGAATTTTCCAACAAAATGGGCAAATTATGGGAGGATATAAAAATTCAAACAGAAGAAGTTGCTTTGAAAACCAGCACAAATTGAAACCTACCTGGGATCTTCAGGAAGTGTCCTGGTGATTATGGGTTGTCTCCCTCTCCCCTGAAAGATAAGGTTTATTAGCACTTGCATTTCCTGCCTCTGCTGCCAGAGCATTCTCTTACAGCCTGTTATCAAATCCAAAGGAATAAGCTGTGGAAGGATACAAATACTTGTCATTTTCATGGTCCAGGGATGAGTGTGATAGTTAAAAAGGTCTCAAAGCTTTCACTAAATATGACTAATAATGTTGTAGCCAGATTTCAGCTTAAATACTGTGCTAGACCTGAACCTTCATGTACTTAATGTTGCACAGGTTGTATTTAGTTCAGTTAGGTCTGCATTTATTGTGAGTAGTTTTCTAGGCCAAAATTGTGGGCACCAAATGTTAAGTGAAGATTACAGATTCTTATCTTGAGAATAGAAATTACTAGATTCAGACTTTTCCATGTTAGATTTTCTGGGAAATAATGTTTTTACAGTGCACATTGCTGTAAGGATACAGCAAAGTTTAGAATGTAGAATAGGGTACCTGACTATATGATTTAATTTTGCATTTCGTTTTATGTGCCAAACAGGGAAACACCAACACCATCAGCTATTCCAACGTTATTAGAGGGTCCCCTTCTAGTACATTAATGGCAAGAAATGGAAGTCTTCACTTGCGTGTCAACTGCAAGATGCTGCAGAACACGTGGGCACAAACGATGTATGTCGCGGACGACAACCTTGAAGTCAACGAAACTCAATATGGCAGATACGACGCAAGCCTCACGTTTTACGACTCTTCAAACTTCTCACGGCCGGTGTATGATTCACCCTACTATGTCAACATCAACCAGGATTTGTTCCTGGAAGCTTCGCTGCACAGCTCGGATCCATTTCTGGAGTTATTTCTGCACACTTGCGTGGCATCTCCCACTCGCCTCAATCCTGAGACAGGAGCCTACACTATAATCAAGGATGGGTGAGTCCTTGTGCACTACCATTACAGATACAACTGCCTTTGAGCTCCTGTATCTCTTATTACTTTTTTTTTTTTTTTAATTTAGTGGAATAGTGTGAATATAGCACACATTAATGACAGCTTCTAACTAATTAATGGACAGGGGCATTCAGGGTTTGACGGGGAAAAGGGGACGGATTGACCCAAAATATAACACACACTCACCACAGTTTAAAATGACAAGTCGACTAAATGGCTATGGCCAGTTCGCCATGGACTATTATTATTACTACTACTATTACTATTACTATTATTATTATTAATATTAAACAGGTAACAGTGACATACCTCACGTAAGGTTAATTTACCTTCAGAAAATCATACAAACACCAAGTATCAGGCACACAACAGGCTGAGGAAAGGTAACACGGTTCAATTCTACCAAAGGCATTTTGGTTTTCCCACTTGCAGCTTTCGGAACCATTTTCATTATGTTTAAAAATCTCTTCTCATTCCATATGTTTTTATTGCATGTAAATGACTGACTGCAGTGTGTATTCACGAGAGGGGTTTTTTTGTTTCTTTTTAGGTGCGTTAAAGATCCTACCTATGCTGCATTTTACTCACCCCACAGACACACCCTCCGGTTTAAATTCAATGCCTTCCAGTCCATTCGGAGCAATCCAGTGGCTTACCTGCAGTGTCAGCTGGTGGTGTGCAGGGCCTTTGACTATTCTTCCAGATGCTACCAAGGCTGTGTTAAAAGGTCCAAGAGAGAGGCAGACTCTGGCCTAGAAAGTGTGATTGTTGTTGCTGGCCCAATACAGCTTTGGGAACCTGGTTCTGAGATTGAGAATTAACATGAATCTGAATAAAACTGTCTCCTTTGACAGATATCATCTTTAAATGACAGTTGAATTCTGGAAGAAGCTATGCTGCTAGATTGCCAGAAGCTCTAGAATAAATACTAGGAATGTGCTTACTGACTCATACCTGTTAATCCCACTTCACATCAGTCGTCCCTATATAACAAAAATGCTTCTTCAGCAGTTCTATAAGGAGTCAAATTTGTGATTTTTAAGCTTTTTCTTCGTTGTTTGCTTTCTTGAAGGTAAAACTGAAATGTTTAAATCGCAGTTTAAGTTCTATAAACAAGTTCCATTAATATACACCTGAATCTGGATGTCATCAGAGTGCAATAAATTGGTCAATCTTTAAGTCTGGTCTAGAATGCTATTTTCCCCCCACTTTTTTTGTTTTGGACATAACACAATGAGGGATAAAGCATGACTAGATCTTCTCATCTTTCCCAGAGCTGAATTCTTTTGTCATCCAAGAAAACATGAATTCAGCTGCTGTTCCATCTGATGTTTCTCGTGCATCACTTAATTTTTGCTGTCAGCCCCTGGCAGTTCATAGAATCATAGAATATCCTTAGTTGGAAGGGACCCACAGGGATCATCCAGTCGAGCTCCTCTCCCTGCACAGACACCCCAACATTCCCACCGTGTGCATCCCTGGCAGAGGTGTTCAAATGCTCCTGGAGCTCTGGCAGCCTCGGGGCTGTGCCCATTCCCTGGGGAGCCTGGGCAGTTTCTCTTTTCCTAATATCCAACCAAACCCCCCCCGACACAACTTCAGGCCATGCCCTCGCATCATTACCGGTCACCAGAGAAAAGAGGTTGGTGCTATCCCTCACTTCCCCTCGCAAGGAAGCTGCAGACTACAACAAGGTCTCCCCTCAGTCCCTGTTTTCACTCTGATTGGGTTTCTCTTGAATCATAAAATGAAGAAAGTAATTCCATACCAGATTATGTAAACCTTGGTAAATACCCAGTCACATCGGCTGAGTAATTTGGTGGATTGAGAAATTTCCTTGCATTAAGTAATTTCACTGATGATTCAAGATTAAAATCCAAGCCTGACAGGCTTTCTGTGGTGGAGGCTCACTTCATGAAAAGAGATGGGCTTGACACAGCAACTCAACCTTGAAGGAAGCCAAAAGACCAGGGAAAGTTTAATAGCACTCAAACTGATTGCCACCCTGCAATATTAGGCTCTCTTATCTTATCATAGTACATGAACCATAAAACTGGCTCTTCTCAAGATGGATATCTTGACTCTGCCAGTGAAAAATACAGCCAGATCTGCTGTGAGATCAGCACAGCACAACACCTTATGTCTGTCATCCTCAGTGCCATCACGTGGCATGTACAGGACAACCGGGGAACCAGCACTGCTGAGGCACCTCAAATCCCGGGTTCAGTTTTGGGCCCCTCACTGCAAAACGTCATTGAGGTGCTGCAGCACGTCCAGAGAAGGGCAAAGGAGTTGGAGAAGGGTCTGGATCACATGTTTCATGAGGAGTGGGAGCTGGAAACCTGTTCAAAACTTCCCAAGGGAAAAAACCTTAGATCGGACCTCAATGCCTTGTTGTTTTCCACTGTGAGAAACCAATGGCACACAGCTGGAGGAAATTTTTCAGTGGAAGGCTCCTGTAGGGGAAGAGGGCTGGGAGATAACATGAGCTGAGGATTGAACTGGATGAAAGCTTAATGATTCACAAGTGTTGAATATTTGTGACTTAATCTGTGGAGTAGCTAATGGTTTCTGATGAATTTCTGTTTTCATGCAATTATAACCTACATAATCGCAGCAAAACCCCACCTGTCTCTATAATTTCTCCCTCTAATAGATACTGGTGAATGAATAGAAAACATATCAATGCCCCCAAAGTATTTGCAGTGTCATATTTGCATTAAGGTCTGAAGTTTTCCTCACCATTCCTTGGCTATGAACAATGAGTCTTCTCCAGCTCTATATCACATCTTAAGTTTAGGGCAAATGGTGGAGTCATTACAGTGCTCTTAGTAAATGCAAATAATGATTACTAATAATTGACATCTTTTCTCACATTTTCTTTTATAGCCATGCTTCCCTTAAGTACTCCACCAAATCTTATTGGAAAAGGCTTGTGCTAGCATTGATTTCTTTTTCAAGGCTGCTGATCACTTTAGTAAAAGCCCATGTTATTATTACTCTTAGCTCAAGTTCTTGGTTCAAAATTACACCAGTCTTGCTACACTGCAGGGTGGCATCTACAAAGAGAACAATGGAATAAGTCAATGGCTATTGTCCTTTTCTTTTTGAAGGGATGACTCACCCATCCTTATGACAGGACAGAGTAGATTCATTGTGTTGTCATATTCATGTGGACCAGGGAACACCAAAGCCAGAGCTGCAGCACAGTGAAATCCTCAAGAAAAGCATATAGATCAGGGATGAGGATAGGATATAGCAGGGGATGAGATGTGTGAGATTCTTACGACAGATAACTTGCAAATGCAATGCAGAATCTTTTGAGAGTACTTTGAACATTTCTATGGATCTGATCTGTTCTGGGAACATATTTGTTGAGCTTCAAGTCAGTCTAATAAATCTGAATATCAATGAAAGCCATAATAATATATTTTAAATCCCCTCATTTTAAGGTGTCTCCACCACCTTTTCCCCTTTTATTCTTTCTGTTATATTTCCATAAATAGACCAATACAAAATTCATCTTCTCTAACAAAAAGATGCTTGCTGAAGTGCCTGGGTTAGTCAGGCAAGCCTTGTCAACCCTCTCCAGCAGGCTGGGAGCACTTGGGCAGCCAGTTACTGCAGCCAGTGCCTGCCCATGAGTTATGGTACAGCCAATTTCTAGGCTCTGTTCTTTACACGAGTTCTTGGTTATTTATATAACAGCAAGCACAGCGTGGAGCCCACTGGGCCGGCCTCATCACTGTATTGCTGTCTTTGAATTCTAAAGAACAAAACCTGCTGCTTGGCGTGGCATGGCCATATCCCAGTTGTGCCAGGCTCTGCAGGAGGGTGTGGCACAGTCTGGCTTGGCCTTTGGGAGTTTTCCAGCGTGGAGGCTGAGGTATGTTTGCCCTCAATATGCACCGTCATTGTGAAATTTATAAACTGAGAGCTTCACTCGAGCAGTGAGTATTTCAGCAAATATCTTCAGGATGGGTTCCGAGATGTGTGTTGGAGGCCTGATCATGCAGAGGTTAAGGCAAACACTTAACTGCCCAAGTCATCTGCAAAGAATCTGGGAGACTAGTTGTAGTAGAAAAGTTGTGCACGTAACTTATTTAAACATTTGCTAATTCAAATATTTAATTTTAGTGGTTTCTCTTGGCTCACAGTTAAATGTCAATGCTTAGTTGCCATCATGAAATATTTAATAAGCAATATATGTGTAAAACTGGTTTCATTTGCTGTGGCAAAATTAACTAACTCCTCTTCCCTGTCCACGAATTGTTACAGAATGCCTAGTAATGCGGGGAGTAAGGTGAGGTGTATTTACAGTTGTCATTACCCACTCATTCAGTAAATACTGTTGCCTCAGATGATCAAATGTGGAACACCATAAAAAGCACACTGGCAGAAATTATATGCCCAGTTAGGTGGGGAAAAAAATAAAATGTGAAAGGAAACTGCACATATTACACTTTGTATTGTACCTTGCTACATGTGTGATTCAGAGAAAATAAAACATGCAGCTCAGAAAAATAGATTATGTTGCACTGAGTACTGGACTGCAGATAAGAAGAAATTTCTTCTGTTCATTGGTAATTTTTTCTTTGGTGCAGGTTTTAATTATTAAAACTGCACATTCCTAAGATGAACTGCTAGACACTTTTAGATCTTTGATTAGTGCAAGGAAGAATGAAATAAGTATTAAGAAATTTAAAGATTTATGATAGATACAAACAAAAATCTAGTTCTACTTTAAATGACAAATCAAGGCACACAATTTTTTATTCCAAAGGTGTAAATTATTTGGGCCTTGCTCAGAGAAAATGTAAAACCAGTAATCCTGACTTTTTTGTTATGGCTCTTTGGGCTTTTTCTGGTTTTAAAGCTTTGAAAGAAAAAATTTCTAGAAGAGACAAAGCATGGAGGAACAGCACAATGTAGACATCTGCTGTCCAGGGAGTTTCCTGGGAAGACTTCGCACGAGCTGGGCTGAGAGGGGAAATTATCAAAACCACTCTCGGCTAGAAATGTAGACTTACATGTTTGGGAATCAGGACCTTTACTGCAGTTGGCTTCTTTAGGATGAAAAACATTATGTAAATTTAATGTGATTTTTTCTCTCCCTTAGAACCACAGGTGTTTCTCTGCACATAAATAGACTTGAAATGCAAGTCCTGTGACCACAGTCATACTACAAAAGGGAATTCTTACTGTATTAGCTTTTGAATGTCTTTAAACACCATACATACACAAATTTAGTAACTTTTTTTTTTAATCCACTAACATTCCAAGTAAATATCGTTTATTATTTTTAAAGTAGTTTAATTCAGCTTTTTCTTTGCATTTCTTTGTTTAACCAGAAGGAAAACTGCTTTAAGATAATTTCTTTTAAAAATTTGATCATTTCTGGGAGGTATATAAGACGAACAAAAAATCTTTGACAAAGATGTAGTATTGTGGCCAAAGAATTAGTTTCAAATACATTTTCAAAGCTCATGGCATCATTAAAAGACTTCAGAAATATGTCATTCTTGTCAAGTTGTGAGAACAAAGGAAGAAATATGAAGGCTGGCTAAAGGCAGACATAGCAACACATTCTTGAAAAGAGCCGGGATGGGTAAAAACATTTAGATAAAATACATAAAAGTCAGTTTTAGCTTTCTGGAGAAGGACTTTGATGTTTATCACTTTGTATCAGCTTTAAAGTATCATAAAAGTTGAGCAAGACATTGTAAACTGATTGGTGTCGAAAAGTAATCACTGTGAAACTGCTAAATGACTGATTTCTGTTTCTTGCTTTAAAATAACCTTTCATGCAGATAGAAATGCATATTATTTCCCTCTATACTTCCCTTAGGTTTATATGAATGTCAAGAAACACCCAGAAGCAGCACAACACCTCTGATGGATTCTGTCATTTGAGCACCAGTGGCTTTTCACGCATTTAGGTGTTTTTGCAGGTGAAGAGCCGACTTTCCTTGAGGCACTCCCTTTGGCAACTGGCAACATCATTTCCTTCCTGCTGGTCCTTCTGGTTTAAAGGCAAGTTCAGGGCAAGAAGGTGAACAGATGGTAACACTGAAGAGAGCTGGAAGTCTGGGAGCCAAGTTTCTTTCTGTGTTCACACCTTCTCCTTCAGCAGCCGTTTGCCTCAGACTCCTCCAGATCAGGTGTTTTTTCTCTCAGTAAAACTCAGAAAGGAAACTGGCATAAAATGAACACTAAAGCTAAAAACACTCAAAGAACTGAGGGTGATTTGAATAGAGGAGTATAAAAAGGGGCTGGAGGTCAAAAGGCAGGTTTGAGGATCAGCTATAAAGCAATAGGAAAGAACGCAGCTGCAGGGTCACTCAAGGCAGGAGCAGATATGGCCCAATAGGAAGCAACCATCAAGGTTATTCTCACACTCTCTCCCAGAAACCCTTCAGATCCAGGCAGTTCTGACTGTTGGGGACCTTCATTCATTATGTGACCAAAACACACATGTCATGTCACAAGGGAAGTGCAGGTCTCTTCATACAAAGGGTTTTGAGGACAGGAGACCCACGACACCACCCAAATGTCTGACACAGGCATGGGCCGTGCACAGATTGATTTCACCTGCATATGGCTTTTCATAAGATGTCTGATATTTATTTTTGCCACTTTCTTAGACGTACAACTGAACGTTTTTCCATTTGTGGGGACGAAGCAAAGGAGACTAAGAGTAAAAGTCTGAGTGCTGGGTGCTCCCCTGGTGAGGTGCTGGCCATCTGGTACAACACAAAATGAATAGGGACATATGTAGGAATTGAAGTCCTGCAGAGCATTCCTGGGAAGATATAAAGAGACTGATTTCGTTCAAGCTCCCTCCTGCAAGAAGCATATGACAGAAAACCAGTCCACGAATCTACAACACAGAGTGCTATTGTAAGTAGGTCTTTTTATTCCTTTGTTCAGCTGAAAGAAAATGATTGATCAATGAACACAGCAGAGCTTTCTATAGTGTTTAACAGCTCTGAGAGCCACTAAAAATGACAACTGTGATTGAAAAATTCAACAGTTTGAAACTTCATTTTTTATTGAAATGGCATAGAAAACATTTGGGTTTTAATCCAGCCATAACAGTATAATTTATCGAACACTTGTTCCAACAAATAGCTGACCTCTGAAAAAACATGCTATGAGTTAATTGAGGCTGCTATTCTTAGACAAATGTCTTAAGGTTTCCTGTGCCTCAAGTCTTTTGATTACGGTAAGACAAATTTGATCCCATGTATTTTATCTCACTGATAAGTGGTCAAGAACCAAGGCAATAGTTTCCTTTATTCCTGATGTGAGAACAGCAATGGATTGCTGATCTGCTGCCAGGAATGCAGTCTCACAACCCATGTTTTTTGCATAAAACTTCCTGCTGCTCTGATCTCAGTGTGTGCAATAAATAAGAGAGATAATCTGAGGCACGTTTTGTAGAGGACATTGGAATTTCAGCCTCCACAAATCAAAGTTGCCTGCTATCAAGGCATAGGTCCTCATATAAGTTAAAGAACACTTACTGGAAGTGCCAGAAATGTGCCAGTAAGCTGAAACTGGTGAGGCCCAGAAAGGAGCCTGAGAGCCAGGTTTGCGTTCATGAACCATGCTAGCGGATTTAATTATTGTGGAGAAATTTAATGCTGTGTATTTAGTCCTTCTCTATTCTTGAATCTCCTTGATATCATCCATAAATTTTCCGTTCACAGTGTCTCCAACCAGCTATGGCTGGACGATCTAGAGATCCTCAAGTCCATCCCTTTGCTCAAAGCAGGGTCACAGAAAACAAGCTGCTCAGGACTGTATCCAGTTGGTCTGAATATGTTGAAGAATTGAGGAATCTATAAAATTGTTTGGCAACCTATTCCACTGCTTGTCCACTCTCACAATGAAATTCTCTTTTCCTATGTTAAGCAGAGTTTATTGTACTTCAGTTCATGCCCATTACTTCTCATCCTGCCACCAGGCACCACTGAGAGGAGTCTGGCTCATTTTTCAAGAATCTTGAGGCAGAATTGTGACTCCATAGCTCCCTCCCAATGACGGTGTGTGATCACTCCACTGAGCACATGGTATTGTTTTTGCCCTTGTCAGGCAGTCAGGAGCAGTAGAGCTGTGAATAGCAATGTTCGGGCTTCCATTTCTTTATTAACATCTGACTACAATCAGTTGTATTTACCATTGTCCTCCAATTTGTTTGCTTTTCTCAGTAACAGCTTTAACAGCTTCTGATTCTGTTTCTAGACTCTGGCCTTTTGTCTTTCTTTCCTCTATTAGAGCACTGTGAACCTTTACAGGAAGAGCACTCTTTATTCCCCTTGTCTCTAGACCCAAGCTGTGCTTTTCTACAGAAGGAAGGTTGGAATACACCACCAGGAATATTAAGTTATGTCCAACTATTGCAGAGTGGTTGTAGTTGGTGTCGTAGCCAAAATGAACAGAGAGATACAGCCTGGATGGAGTGTAATGAAAAGAATATTGGACCTAGAACTGGCCTGTTTCTAGCTGACCTCTATTTCTCCTCATCAGGTGAGCAGGAGAAATGCAATATAACAGCCCCAGCAGACAGGACTGTGGGCTCCCGTGCCCCCAAGTCATCTACAACTCCATTAAGACTTCACACAGACCAACCAAGGAAATCAGCTCAACAGGACTTTTGATTTCAATTCATCCTTCTTTTCTTTTTTATAAACTGTGTGATTGAAGGGATTGATGGGAGTCCTGCTGGCAGATGCATGTGAGGACCATAGCTATAGCTTGAGGGAAGACACTGGTAAAGCACAGAAAGCTCAACAGAGGCCTGCAGGTGAGGTCCTCCTAGGGTATGTTACAGAGAGTTGGCATGAATTTATTTTTGATTCCTGTCTTAATCCCATTTATGATGTGCTGTGTACAAGAAGCAGGAGAACAAGCCTACAATTTCAAATGGAGAACTAAAATATAAACATTCATGAGACCAGGACTCTGCTGAAGAATTTATCAGAAAACCTGCTATGAATTTGCTGCCTCACCCTGCAATGCATTGAGGTCTGCATAATCAAGCAATTATCTGTAAGCAATAAATAAATAAAATTGGGATGGTTGAGGCAAAGAAACACATATTATGGAACCAGTCTGGTTCCAAAGGTAACTCTGGGCCTCCATATGCAGTTAAGATAATTTAAAATGAAGGCATGCCATGGTTTTGGCTGGCATTGAGTTACTTTTCTTCCTAGTAGCACAAATTATCTAGGAAATGGAAACTTTACCACTCCCATGCAATCCTTCTGTAGAGATCAGATAATCATAAAAAAAATTCGCATAATAAATCAGACACAGCATGGGCCAGGCTGACCTTGGGAGCCCCAGTCTTTTACCAGTGCACAGTATAAATTCTAATGCTCGGTTTTCCTGGGATCTCTCGACAAGATGGGTGCCACCAGGGACTTGCTGTGGTTATTCCTCTTAAATGCAGCACTCCTGGATGCCATCTCACCTAATCTACACAAAAAATATTCTTCCCGAGAAGGTAGGAAAAAGGGTGTCTTACTTCATTACACTGGGTCTACACATGGCACTCACAGGCCAGTTTAATCAACCCTTTGCAAAGATTAAAATACAGATTGAAATTAGATAACATCAGGTTGTCTCATTAAAAAGATGAACCAATTGATATCACAATTGAGTATTATTTTTGTTGAAGTGGATTTAGTGTGATGAAATTACCATTGTTTTGCAGTAGCGTCTTGTAGCAAAGTTTAAACCAAATTTAAAAAGAATTCTGACTTGAAAGACTGAGAGACTTCGTTCCTATAAATCTATGGGTTTAAGTATGGAATTATGAGGGATTCTAGTTTCTTTGGCTGTAATGCATATTTGCTTTATAATACTTCAAATTCCACCTTGCAAATGCACACAGAACTACCCTTCTTTAACTTCATATAATTTAATGGGAGTTCAATAGAAAGACACAGTTGGTTTGTTGTAGGGTATCAGGAAGTCTCAGGTGCATGTGTTTTGCTAACTCAGGACTTTCAGGCATGTGGCATAAAAACCTGGAGACTGTAACAATCCAGTCTGCATGTGTGTAAACACAAAACAGTGTTGGGTTTCCTCAGAAACGAATATTTAGTATTGCTGAGGACTTTCTAAACACTATCAGTATTAAAAAAAAAAAAAAGCAAACAACAAAAACCCAACAAATGAACCAAAATGGCATGACTCCCTCTCCTCTTTTACAGAAGATATCTGAAGTCTTATGCTCCTGCTAGGAATTTCTTCTGACTCAGACACCTCTCTGTTCACTGTTTTTTGCAGCCATAAATAAGAAAACAACACCCATTATATCCCTGGGAATACTGATGATAGAGTGTGTGTTGCTAATTTTGCCCATTGCTTTCAAAAAGACAGTTCAAAATGCTTGAATTATAAAAACTGAAAACAGAGAAACAAAAACTAACCCAAGGAAATCAGAATAAGAGACATTTAAAACAATGAAATCACAGAACAGAGAAAAGAAAAGGGTCTGATATCTGTCTCACTGTATAAAGTAATTTTCTGTATGTCTGGGAATTACCAAGTACTTTGTGTGTGCAACTCAGATAAAAAAGGCTCAAGAAAGACACAGCACTTGTGAAATGCTGTATCAGATCACGGACCCTGACTAAACATGCCACTAATTTATTTTTGCATGAAAATCATGAATACATTTATGCAAGTTTTCCTTGTTCTTGTTTTAGGGTTTTTACCACTCATTTAATTTTCCAGATAAACCTATGTATATAAATAACTGAAACTAGCATGGGTATTTCAAATTAGAAGCACGGGTTTAAGGAAATGCTGCAAATATTCTGTATTACTCACTCCCATACACACCTTCCTGTAAACTTTGAGTATTTCACTTTATTAGGTTAACAGTAAGAATTCAATGCTTGGTTTATTGACCTCCCAACATTTTCTGTTCATTCCTAGTAAATACACATTAAGAATTGTCACTAAAAATCTCAAATATTAGTCAAAATTCCAAACTATTCTCTTTAAACTGACCGAACATTACTCCAAACATGCATGTATGAGAAACAGGTTTGCTAACTGGCAGATTTGCCCTCAGTTGTCTCTGTTTACATCCTTCTATTAATTGGAAAGATAATTTTGTGAGGCTATGACGCCCTTGTGGAGTATGACATTGCTAATTATCTCTTATTTCGCAGAGACCAGAGCTTTGCCCTGCATCCCAAAAGTTGCAGCTCTCTAGGGCAAACACACCTTGCCTGAACTTGTTGATCACATGTACTGTAAATTAAGTCATTGAAAGCAGCCATGAACAACAAGAATCTTAAAGCAATAGATTAATGGAATGACAGAATCATAGAATGATTTGGGTTACAAGGCAACTTTAATAATCTTCCGCTTTACACCTCCAGAAAGAAGCAGAGTCAGTTTAAAACAGAAGATGCTCAGAGCCATGTCTGACCTTGAAAGTTGCCAGTGAAGGAAAATCCACAACATCTCAGGGCAAAAAGATCAGGACACATTTGATAGAAAAAAGGTGTTTTGAAGACATGTCCAAAAATTCTTGGTTTTCTTTCTCCTTCCACAGAAGAATACTCTTGAGATTGAGACATTGCTCTCCATCTCCCATGTGACAGGGTGACACCAACATCCCCAGCGCTGGGAGAAACCTGGTCATGCTCCTTCACCCACCAGAGCCTCACCTGCTTCTTTCTCTTCCTTCTCTACAGATGCCACCAGCACTGATACATCCAGGTTAATGTCATCTGCTCCTCCAGGTGGGTCTGAATTTGTCCATGATTTCTGGCCAGTGCTTTTGAGGAGCCAGTAATTTCTGCAGAGTTTGGAGTTTGGCTTTCTCCATGGAACAGCAGAGCTCAGGCAAAGCACATTGTAATGAAGCCAAGACTGGCAGTCCTGCTGATCTGAAACTCGTAGAGAGATGCCAAGTCCCCAACCAGGGAAGGTGCCTGCTTGTGGTCTTTGTTGGCTGGGATTAGGTGTGTTTTGGTAATGAGTGCAGGGTTTTATTTTTGGTCGATCCCACCATGCAAGACCATCCTGCTGAGATCCCCAGGCTCTCCATCTCCCATGTGACAGGGTGGCACCAACATCCCCAGCACTGGGACAAGCTTGGCCATGGTCCTTTTTCCACCAGGGCCTCACTTGCTTCTTTCTCTTCTTCCCCTGCAGATGCCAGAGTCACATCCAGATTAACCTTCTCTGCTCCTCCAAGTGAGTCTAAATTTCTCCTGGGTTTTCTTTTTGCGGAAACAATTAGTGCCTCAGAGTTTGGGGTTTAGTCTTCTCCAAGGGAGAGCAGAGCCTGGGAAAAGCACAGCAGAATGCAGCTGAGACTAGGAGTTGTGGGAGCTTGAAATTCATAGAGCATTGCCAAGGCCCTGGCAAGGGAGTTTACCTGCTTGTGGTCTGCATTGGCTGGAGTTTGGTGTGTGCCGGGGATGAGTGTGGGATTACTTTTTTGGTTGATCTCACAATGCAAGACTACCATGCTGATACCCCCAAGTTCTCCATCTCCCATGTTACAGGGTGGCACCAACATGCCCAGTCTTGGGAGTAACCTGGCCAGGCTCCCTCATCCACCAGGACCTCACTTGCTACTTCTTTCTTCCCTACAGATGCCACAGCCACTGATCCACCCAGGTTAATGTTATCCGCTCCTTCAGGTGGGTCTGAATTGGTCCTCGTTTTTCTGGCCACTCGTCTTGACTGAACAGCTAGTAGGGCAGAGGTTTGTGTTCAGTCTTCTCCCTGGGAGAGGAGAAGCCAGGAAAAGCAGTTTAACACAGCCAAGACTGGGAGTTCTGGTGGCCTGAAACTCACAGAGTGATGCCAAGGCTGTGACAGGAGGAGGTGCCTTCGTGCAAGAAGCTCTTCCCAATTTTCGGTGTCTCTTTCTTTCCCAGATGCCACCATCAGCCTGGTGAATGGCGGGAACCGCTGCGAGGGTCGTGTTGAGATTTCACACTCCGGGGGCCGGGGCACCGTCTGTGATGACGGCTGGGACATGAACGATGCCCAGGTGGTGTGCAGGCAGCTGGGATGTGGCCCTGCCCTTTCTGCAACATCAAGTGCCTACTTTGGACAAGGCAGTGGCGATATCTACCTGGATGATGTGAACTGTGCAGGGTCGGAGTCATCCCTCTTCCAGTGCAGCCACAATGGCTGGGGTGTCCACAACTGTGGCCATGGTGAAGATGCTGGTGTTGTGTGCTCAGGTACAACTGATTTTACTTCCTGTATACTGGGACACTTTCTGAAAGTGTCCGTTGTTGGCTGGAATTAGGTGTTGGTTGGTGCTGAGTGCAGGATTATGTCTTCAGTTGAACCCACCATATAATACCACCCTGCTGAGACCCCCAGGTTCTCCATTGCCCATGTGCCAAGGTTGCACCAACATCTCCAGGAGTGGTAGAAAACCTGGCCATGCTCCCTCATCTGCCAGTTCCTCACCTGCTTCTTTTTTTCATCACATACAGGTGCCACAAGCACAGGCCCTGTTACAAATCCTCCAGGTTTATGTGCTTTTTCCCATTTCTCTGATCCATTACTCTGGAAGTGTATTAATTACTATTTTGCAGGCGGGAGCTATGTCAGTTGCATAGTATAATACAATAGGAAATATCCTTACTGGCTTTAACTGTTTATATGCTACACACTGGTCTTTCCTGTTTGAGTGATTCTATTGCTGGGGGTGTATTTCAGAGTAAGCTGATTACATGGGAAATTTTCTTTTGTTTGTTGTCTGATTTTATGATATTTAGGCCACCATCTCCTACTTTATTTCATACCTATGTGCCTGAAGCCCGCACAGTTAATAACTGCAAGAATGGGTCAGAATTCTCTGAAGAGTTCGTCGCTCTTATAGCCTGAGAGGAGCACAATCATTATGTTTCTTTTGAGATTTAACCTTGTGTTGCGATGGTTTGTGTATATAGAACATATTTTTATTTGATCAGAAGTAAATCTAAATGAATCACTTCTATACCTTATTTTCTTTTTTTTTTTCTTTTTCTTTTTCAGGCCAAACAATTGCTTGTGGTGACATACTTTTTAAGTCCTCTGGAACATTTCAGAGTCCTTCTTTGAATTATCCAGATAAAGCAGATTGTTTGTGGCAAATACATGTAACAAATAATTTCCGCATTATGCTCACATTTGATAACATTCAGTAAGTAAACCACATTCTGCTTGGGAAATAAAAAAATTCCAAATCTCAACTGCATCCACAGTTCCTGGGCACACTTCCCATCCTATAAGTGATTGATAAATATACATGGGAAAAGTGTGAGAGCAGAATCCTATTGTATTGTTCGTTCAGCATTTGGACCCCAAAGTTTACCAAATGCATTTTCTAATATATTCTCACTTCTTCCCCAGGTTGCAAGGTGGATGCCAGTATAACTACATTGAGATCTATGATGGGCCACCCAACTCTTCTCCTCTGCTTGGAAAAATTTGTTCTAGTTCTCCTCTCACGTACACATCATCCTCAAACTTCATGTCTGTCAGGTTTTACAGCGACTCCAGATATTCCAATGGAAGTTTTCAGGCTCAGTATCAGTCCTTTCCAGCAGACCAGAACACCAGTAAATTTCCATTTTATTTGTAATTCTGTTCTCTTGGTAATGTTCTCTTTGCTCAGAAGCTTTTATATACTGATTTTATTTACTAAATAAATATTTGTTAATGATGTTGAAGAAATCCGACATAGATGTTATTCCTACTTTCATTTTGTAACTGATATTGACTGCTCACTTTCAGAAAGTAACTACTTTTTCTTTTAAAATATTCAGTTTATTTGCCTTTAGATGTTTTCTATGTTATTTTCTAAACTCGTATTTCTTTGTATCACGTCATAATTCATATATATTTTTGTACTTTTCTGGAGAAACTTTCACAAAATCATAGAAATGTTGGTTAGAAAGGACTTTTGGAGATTTCCTAGTTCAACTATTCAAAACAGAGCTACTGCCAACACCAGGTCCGGTCCATTAAGAACTGGTCTTAGCTGTGTCTCTAGACACATTCAAAGGATGAAATACTTAAAGCTACTTCTTTAGGTGACCTATTCCAGTATTGTCCTATTGCTTACTCATATCTAAGTCTCAAGAGTAAAAATAAGTGGTTTGGCTTAAGAATTCTCTTGTCTGAATGGTAGCAGTTATTGCATTTGTTGGACTTGCAATACGGAAGCATTATCAAGTACCTGAGATCACTAATAATTCGTATTTTTTTCCCTAGCCCTTCTGTGCTTGCCAACCCACATGCGTGCAGTGGTGGACAGACACTACCTCCAGTCCCAGGGCTACTCAGTGGGGAGCATCAGCCTGGAAGACCCTACTTGTAGACCAAAAATTACATCAACTGAGGTTATATTCAACATTTCATACAGCGACTGCGGTACACGTAGACAGGTTAGTATAACACATTTTGGGAGAGCTCTGGGAATGGGAATTGAATGGACATTTGAAAAATTGTCATGGATTGCAAAGGGTGTTGCAGGCCACAGGCATTCAAAACATTGAAAAGGAGAATGTGTTTCTGGAGGCTGAGGTTTGTTAAGTATTTCTACTTATCCTTCCCAGGGTACCTATTTCAGAATAGTGTTCTAGAGAACAAAAATAGAGGGGAGATTTAAGTGAGCAATCCCATCCAGAATGCTTGGGATTTTTCAGCATGACACATCCTTTCTGACTGCTACTAGGACCTGGCACATACAGAAGTTCATAGTATTCACAGTATTTACGACCACACGTGGTAATTTAACACTCATTTAATGTGTCAAACAGGGCAACAATGAAACGATCACCTACTCCAACGTGATAAAAGTGCCTGCTCCTGGTACAGTCATCAAGAGGCAAAAGGACCTTCACTTGCACATCAGCTGCAAAATGCTGCAGGACACCTGGGTGCAAGTCATGTACATTGTCGATGACATCATCGACGTCAACGAAACCCAGTATGGCAGATACGACGTGAACTTGACGTTCTACAACTCCTCATCTTTCCAGTGGCCAGTGCATGACTTCCCATACTACGTTGACATGAATCAGAATTTGTTCCTTCAAGCTTCTCTTCACAGCTCTGACCAAAATCTGACGGTGTTTGTGGACACATGTGTGGCGTCACCTAATGCTAGTGATTTTAGAACACTGGTCTATGAACTGACAAAAAGTGGGTAAGAACTTTGTAAAAATTTACTTTAAAAGTGTCTCTGTGTGTAGTTCTAAAAGAGCTTAATTTGTGAAATGAGGTGATTTAGGACCAGTGTACATTGGTTGCAGTTCTTAGGGCAAATATTCTTCTAAGAACAACCTTTTGGCAGAGCCTGAATAAAATATAGAACGACAACCAAATGTCATTCAGAAGTTGCAATCAAGCACTGAGATTTCACTCAAGGAGGCAGTGAGGACATTGAGGTCTGACTTCATTTCTGAAATAGATGTATGAAATGGAGGGATGTCAATAGCCCTACATTTCTGTATATCATGAGTTTTACAGCATCATAACTGGAATACAAAGCTGTCTACTCAAAAAGAGGGGAAATTCCTTAGCCTTTTCTTATTATTCTAGAAACCTAAACCATTTTGCTTAATTTTATACCAAAGTACATTGAAGCACTAAAGAGAATGTTTATTTAAAAATAAAAAAGTGTATTAAAATGAGTTTTATGCTTCCAGAGCAGAAAGAGGAACTTTCTACAACAACTTTCAGGGGTCTCTTTTCAAACAGTTAATCCTATTGGCAAATGCAAAACAGGCTCTCACCTGGAACCCAGAAACCAGCAGAACCACTAGCCATTTTTCAACTATTCATGTATACACAGAATTTGTTAAGCTATGAAATTTCTGTGCTGTGTACACTTAATAATTCCTCTTCTTGCTAAAAGCACTTTTTTAAAAAAACCTTTTGATTTCTCTTTTACTTCCTGGTTTCATATCTAACCTTGAAACTTGCTGCAAAGAGAGGGTGTAATAGTGCTTCTACTCAAGAGAATCTGTGAGTTAATAGCTAATCTGTTGATTTTGTATCTTTCCAGGTGTGCTAGTGACTCTACCTACGCTCTTTTCCCCTCACCACGCAGCGATGTTGCTCGGTTTGGGTTTAACGCTTTCTCGTTCGTGAACCAATTCCAGTCAGTTTTCCTGCAGTGTGAGCTGGTGGTGTGCAGGTACCACGACTACTCCTCCCGCTGCTACCAAGGCTGTGTTAGTAGGTTCAAGAGGAATGCAGATTCTTCCCATAAACAAGTGAATGTTGTTATTGGACCCGTGCAGCTTCGGGAAGCTCACGTTGAGAACAGGAACATTGGTAAGTTTAAATGTCTTTAATAACGTAAGACTCTGTGTGTTACTGTGTGTTTGCATTTCAGTTCAGACATGAAATCCAGCTCTGAAATGTGCTTTTGCTGGTTTATTTACAAATCTGCTATAATTCTTACTGGGGATTTATTTTTTTTTTTAATATATAAAATAGTTCTATTAGATTTACAAGCTCTTTCCTTTCTATCATAGCTTAGATCCGTTCTTTGTTCTGCACATGTCAAATGGCAATTGATTCAGTTCTGTGGGAAGAGGGAGGAGATGTAACTCATCTCCCTGCTGGATTTATATTAATTTTCCAAAGCTGCCTGTGGCTGATTTGGGTGTCTGTTATTTATTTACAATCAATCTCTAGGTCCTCTTGGAAGTGCTCTTTCTCAGTGTCCTGTAGCTGCTGTCTCCACTGCCAGAAAGCAACATCTTAAGGTCTTTGAGTGTAATCATTACAGACTCCCAGTTTCTCTTTAATTTCCTGCCACAATCTTTACTTGTTTTGCATGGCCACAGAATCATTTGTGAAATCATGCGCGGTAAAACAATTTGGTTTCTGATCAGATCCAGATCAGAGCATTTTAACTCAAGCTCTCTTTGCCTAATTATCTTTGCAATTAACTAGCTCAGGAAAAAAGTATAAGTCTCTCTCTGACTCTTTTATGCACAGAGCTGGCCTCTGACATCCAGGCAAAAGGGGAAACTCCGAGCTCAGTGCGTGCTGCCAGCTCCCACACTCCTCTGGCTGTGACCACTGTGGTGCTGGTAGCTGCTGTTCTCACGGTGGGAGGATTTCTTTGGAAGCGGAAACTGCCAGAGCCTATCCCGTACCAGAAAATGTGAGAAGCAGCTCCAGGAATGAAGGTGGAAGGATACTTTCACCAGCCACCTGCTTCATTGTTTGGGTTTGCAATCAGTGTGAAGGGCAGCTCTTGCCTGACTATTCCACCATCCAGACCATGTTTGAAGATGCATCAAGATTGCACCTGATAGTACCATGAACTGAATTTAGAAAGCAATCTGGTTTTAAAATCTAGTCCAAACACATCTAAGGTGTAAAGAAAGGCTGATTCTTTCATCCCAGCATTCAGATAAGCACCTTCAATGCTGGACATTTCGAAGCATTTCAGTTGAACTCCACACTGAGTGTCTGTCTGAGAAGACTGATTTAGGTGACTTGAGAAACAAGAACTGACTTATTTGGCCGTTGCTGAGATGCAGATGAAACACCTGTGTAGCACCATAAGATACACTGGGAAGTAGTCCAAGAAAAATGTTTCTTTGCAGTAAAAAAACCTCAATAATGAGCCATAAGCAAATATGCTCGGGGGCTGCACATGAGGAATTATTCCCGTACAACGTTCCTGACTTTGGGCAGTATGGTTCTTCCTAAATTCATATTTCTCTGAGTAAATGTAGGCCATTTATAAGATTTTGTATGGAGGATGAATATAATCCTGTTACACAGATGTGTAATTAAAAAAGGCAGAAAAGAAAATGGTTTTTTGAGCAATACTTTTCTTTTTGTTTACTTGCAAACATCCCACTTGTGTGTGTGAACTCATGGCTAACACATTGTCAGGGTGGAGAACGTGGCTTCTGAGAAAGTGACTTTGCCAAGCAATGATTCCTGTTCTTGCTCTCACACATTTCTAAACCTGGAATGGGTGGGAGGGAGGGAATGTACGTAAGTTCCCTTAAGGAAGCGTGACCTGTCTCCTATCTCCATGTGAAAACAAAATAAAAAACAATAAAAAAGGAAGAATTTGTTTGGAAGAAGCTACTTAATACAGGTG
Source organism: Falcunculus frontatus (assembly GCA_013398115.1). Classification (NCBI taxonomy): domain Eukaryota; kingdom Metazoa; phylum Chordata; class Aves; order Passeriformes; genus Falcunculus; species Falcunculus frontatus. The sequence goes on along the minus strand of VZRV01006913.1, from coordinate 11,475 downwards.
GAAAGGTCACTGGTATTGATTGAGAAATGCCCTTCTTGAGACTTTCCTGTTTTCCAGCCAGCTGTGAAAGAGGCAAGTTCATTTGGAACTGAGCAATGTCAGATGTGCGAGGTGAGCCAAAGTGGTGACGTGTGAGGAAGGTGAGCTGTGCTCTTGGGTGACATCCTGACCTGACAAGGAGGATAAAGGCAGCTCTGACAGGAATCAGCCCTACAGCCTGTACCATTTGTTCCTTCAAGCTGCCTTCTGCTCATGATTCCAGGCAGGCCTCTCATCACCTCTCTGTGATACGGAGAAGGGATCACACAATAGGGGCTGGCACTGCACACAGAAATTGTGAGGTTTTTTCCTCACTTGAGGAATAAGGATTGAGAGTCCTCCTCTCTGCCTACAGCCACCTTTGGAGGGCAGAGCACCCCAGGAGGCTGACCTGCCTTCATCTGTTCTCTGGACCAGAGATTGTCCAGGCTCAGAGGAATCCAGCCATCTGCTCAGCACAGCAAGGACTCTCCTGGACCTGGGCTTTCCTAACTCTGTAGAACAGGACCTTCCTCTCTGCTCTTCCCAGACCTGATATATTTTCCTGCCCCTGTTCCTCCTGTGGTCTTACTGCCATGGTGTTGCTACCACACCATCTTACAGGGTACAGTTTGATGTCACTTTTTTCCACTTCTCCTACTCTCTCAATATTATTTTGATCAGACAAGCAGAAAGATCCCAGGCCTAGATCCTGGTGTCTCCAATCCTCTGTCCCTGTGCTGTTCAGAGCCGAGTTTTCCTGTAGAAACCTGTGCCAGGGTTCCCAGACGGAGAAATACCACAGCTGGATAAAAATGCAAGGGGATAAGAATTACCAGGTTCACTGGTTTCCATGTTGAGTATTACTGTAGAAGGCACTGCCAAACTGTCTCAGATTCATCCTCATTTCTTGCTGTCTCCCTTGATCCACAAGCATTATAGAAATGCAGGATTCAAGAAAACTGGGTTTGATGATGAGGAGAAAGTCATGCTCTAAATGTACATGTGCCTGGTGAACGATCTCTCTGCCACAAACCTTCCTGCCTGGATTCAGACTGTCATTCCTTTGTGGAGAAGTCTGTGGGTATCATTATTCTAGTCCAGATACTTTCCTATAGTCGTGGGTGAAAGCTGATTAATCTTGTTCATCCTCTCAATGGTTTTCATTTTTACCTTTAAAAACCCGGTATGTTTGCAAAGTGCCCTCACAACTGTCAGCAGAAGAAAAAGTGTTTTCAAAGCTCAACGTAGCTTCTTTGACAGAGTGATGTGCTGGGAAATATCTCAAGCTGCCAGAAGAGAACAAAAATGTGTTATTGCAAGTGATTTACCTAGCCAGTGGGAAGGGTGAAATACTGTATGATATTTGCATTAATTATTTAAGGTTAATTAAAACAAATTATTTATTTGTTTCCACTGTGCAGAGATTCTCTGATAATAAAGATCTCTAGAAATATCTAGATTTTTGAAATGGAGGATTTATTAATGAAAAAGGTAGTGAAGAACTAGTCAATCAATCAATCAATCTTGATCTTTCACCTGGGCAGCTAAGACATTTTTTTACACTTGAACTACCTGGGAATCCCTTTTGTGTTCCCCTTCCTCCTCACCCTTTTTCAGTTATTGCAAGAGTTTGGAGAAGAACTGTGATCCATCACTCACTCTTGCTTCACTGATTGCAGTGTTTGATTGGCCACTCAAATACACCGGATTTTTTCTGCTTCTTGTCAAGGTGTCAAAACCAGAATATGAATAGTAAATACCAGGTGTTGTGTACATATCCTCATTCATGTGCAAATGTGGCTGTTTGGATAAAGAAGAAACATATTTACCATTCTGAATGTTCACTTTCAAGACTTCCAAAGTTATCTTTGGCCTCTTGTATTTTTCACTTCCTTCTTCCATTCCAATGATATTGGCCTTTGTGGAAAGATGTTTTAGATCACCCTCTTTCTATCCTGGGCTTTGGTCTTCATGCTTGATGACTGTCCCTGGAGGCAATACATTTGTATATGGCCACAATTTTAGCTGGTGATAATTCCATCCAAGACATGATGGCTGTGGAGGTAGGGGTGAGATGGAGAACAATATTCTGGCTCTTCAGTGTTAGGATGCTCATCGGCTTCTCTTGTTAAATTGTTAGAAACACAGAAACAGAGGAAAGTAACCACTCTGGAAAGAGAGTGATGAATGAGAATTAAGCATTATTTCATGTTGTGGAAAAGCCTTGGATTCATTCTTCAAAGAATGATACAGATGAAATGGTCACTATGTAAAATTAAACAAGGAATATATTAAGACATTTTCTTAATCTGAAGAAATCTGAACATTTTTTCCCCTGATTCATTGGTTCAAAGGATCAAATGAAATTTTAGAACTAGCTTCAGCCTATGTAATTTGCTTAAGTATGCACAAAATCCACTGATTTTTCCACAGTGTTTGCACAAAAAGTTACCAGTTGATCCTGATTCTCTGACACTTCCCTGCAATCTGTCGGTGAATTTTGACTTGAATTTTTGCTTGAAATTAAATGTGCCCCAAAATAATAGGTTTATACTGGGGCTGAAGCTGTTGACTTCAACTGCAAGGTTCTTCAGAGACTCCCTAGTCATACTTAAACAGGGCCACCAGGTCTGATCTTATTTTATTTAAAGTGTGCTGAAGCTTTAGGACATTCATGGTTTCCCAGGAAGACTTGCCACATTAGTTGGCAAGTGTCTTTTTTGCTGGAAGAAACCAATTTAAGTTTCAAAATTCTACTCTCATCCCAATACCTGTCCAGGAACCTCCTCATGAAAGAAAAATGGTGAGCTTCATCAGCCAGAATTGAAAGGGATCTTTGGACAGGAGCTCTCTTTTTTTTTGGTACAATGAAATGATTGTGAAATCTATGGTAGCATAAATAGTTCCTTCCAGGCAATGGAAAATGTTACTCTTGAGATATTGTCTTTTCGCAAAACCCAGGAAGTTACAAAATATTAAACAACAAATCAAACATATGTTTTTCAGATTAGAGGACTGTGGTTGTTTTATTGTTCTCCTATAGAAAAAGAGACCTGTAGAGCCACTCCCCTTCAGAAATAGAGACTATATATTGTGAAGTCCTTTTTACCAACAATGCCTGGAGACATGGGTACCACTACGATTTTAACATGGTTACTCTTGTTGGGTCCGGCAGTTCTGGAGGCCAAAACAGGTAAAACACTTAGACTTGTTCCAGGGAACATTAAAAAATTGTGAACCCTGCTTGGAGTCCTCTCTGTTGATTCCAAGAGCAGAAATTATATCCAGGCTGGTATTGGTTTGGGCAAAAGAATAAAGGGTGAATTGGATGAAAGAGATAGCAGAGTTTTGTTCTACTAAATTTTTGTTCTACTAAAATTATGAAGTAATCATCAGAGTGGATGATAAGAATTATTTGAACCATTCTGTGGAGTTCATTTTGCTACCTGGAGTCCTACTCATCTTAGTGCCTTGTAACATTGCAAGAATTGTGTCTGTGAGTATGTCATGAACGAGGTATTCTTCCAGTTCCAGAAATCTGATCTAAAAATTATGGAAACATTTATTTTTTTATTTATTTTCAAAGTGTATTTTATTCCAGAGTATATGTGTGCGCACAATATGCTATATATTTAATATTGCTTGTATTATTTGGTTCTTCTTGGTCTTATGTACAATTTAACAAAATACAACCGGAAGTTAATTTTTCATACTCTAGTACTATGGTTAAATGATGGACATCTAAAAATAATGAGAGATGAAACTGTTTTAGTCCAACTTTTTTTATGGTCATAGAATTTTTCCTTCCATGATTGCTTTCTATCTCCTGAGTGGTTCAGGGACTTTGAGCTAAATAGTTCTGTGTATATCTTAGAATAATTGCTGATGGCTTTTCTAATGAGTTATTTAAGCATCATGATGATAATTTATATTGCCACCATTCACCTCATCAATCCTCTTCATCCGCCTCCTGCTTTTCTGGTGATAAGTCATCTCAGTCCAGCTGCTCTAGTTCTTCTCTCTACTCTCTGCCTCTGTCTCCCAGGACAGAGTATTTGCCGTATTTGTATAATCACAGGCTTTTGTCTTTTTGATACCTTTGAAGTGTGAGGCAGGACTCAACCTATCCAATTTCATCCCCAGCTGATGGTTATGCTCTCACAGTGATGACAGGCCTTGAATGAAAGCAAATAAAACTGGTTTAGGTCGGCTTAAATTTCCTAATCCCACTCTGACTTTCTGCCAGGTTTGCTGTTTCACTTCTCAGAAACATTGAGTGGGGTTCAAAAATGTGAGTGTTCAAGTAGATATTTGAAGGAACAGTCAGATGTAAGTCAAGGGGCACTTTTATACATTTGCCCTTTGAAAGTCATAGAAAACAGGGCAAATTTGGTTTGGTCACCCTCTTGACTGTACTTCTAGCTCAATAGCAAAGAATTAGGTGCAGTGAAGAAATCCTGGAGCTGTTAACTTTTGAGATTTGTTTTGCTTTGGATGACTTAGTGTTTAATAACAAGGTAAATATGTACTTGGCTGTGAAGTAAAATATAACAAGTGCAGCATGAATGTTTTGATTTCTGAAGTGTAAATACTGCAAATCTGAAGTTGCAACATTTGTTTGCTTGCTTACACTTGGTGGTAAAGCCTTTAATAAACTTCTTCACCAAAAATGGATCTCTAAAATCAGGATTTTCATGCTGGTCACACTCGAATGTCTAAACAAGACATATAAAACTGAAGAGCATATGTGCTTTACCTGACTGAATGCAGTAAACAGCTGTACACATGATAGGTTATTTCTTTATTTCAAAATGTAGTATTTTGATACGTATTTTATATATCTTATATATTTTGATTTATATCTTATATACCATATTACTGGTACATAAGAAATAAAGCCACAGAATTCCTACTGAAATCTTTATAATCCTGTTGAGACCATCATCCATTCTGTAGAACATTTGGTGGAATTCTTCCACTAAAGTTACTCTTAAAAGCTATAGGATTTGGTTGTGGTGTGTGGACTCTAGGTCCTTAAACTTGTCCTAAAAGTTTCTTTTCTTGCTTAAATAGTTTGTGCTTAGTCTGCTGCCTAACTTTACTGTAGGGATCTTGCATAAAATATACTTGGCTGATTTTGAGAACTAGAAGAAAGGAATAAAAAAGGTACGAATCACCTCTGTCCTCACAGGCACTTAATACTGGGCTGGGCAGCTCTTTCTAGGGACAATACGGGAAGAGGACAGAAGAGATACTCCTTACAGTCCCTTCCATCTTATTTGCCTGACTGTTTTGTGCTCAATCCCCTCTCTCCCAAAGCGCCGTATCTCCACCTGGTGAACGGAAGGCACCGATGTGAAGGTCGTGTTGAGATCTATTACAGAGGAAGGTCGGGGACGGTTTGCGATGACTTCTGGGACCTGGCGAACGCCCAGGTTGTGTGCAGGCAGCTGGGATGTGGCAGGGCCATTGCAGCTCTAGGGAGTGCATACTTCGGGCAAGGCTCGGGTGACATCGTGCTGGACAACGTGAGGTGCAGCGGAAATGAGGTGTCCCTGTTGCGCTGTAACCACACGGGGTGGAGGATACACAACTGTGACCACTATGAAGACGCTTCTGTTGTCTGTTCAGGTACTCCTACATTTTTTTTCCCAACAATCCTGTCCTTTCACTCCACTGACACTGCAGAACCAGCACGGACTCATGTTTTCTCACTACGGTCATATAAAAACTGCAGTTGCTCATCCGTGCAAAGCAATTAAAAACCCCGAGGATCAGATGTATATTGCAGATATGCAGTGCAATTATTCCATGTAATCACCAGGCAGTGGCAATAAGGAAACAATTCAAAATTAAAGGCAAAGCTGTGACTGATAGGCAAAGTTTATCAGGGAGGAATGGGGTTAGGTGAACTCTTAATGGATTAGTTATGGGCAGTAATAGTTTCACAATCACAACCCAGACTGTCATAGCTCACAACTTACTTTGGATTGTTTCCATATTTGTCAAGTCTTCCTTCATTTAGGTCTATTAATGCCTTTTTCCTTTGTAAATATCCATCCATTTTGAGTAGTCTTTCACCTTGCTGTTTTCATTTTACTTTCCCATTATTTTTTAGGAGAATGTAGGTTATTTGTATCTTATTTTCTCCTGTATTAGCAACAGATCATCATGAACCGGGACATGGCTGATGATAACAGACTGTTCAGGTGTTTTATATCTATATTGCAGTTTTCCATGTTTCCTTAGAGAGTAAGAGCCTGGAGAGCTGAATCCATGATAGAAGGAAGTGCTAACTACGCCAGTGTTTTTAACTTAGAAGAAAAGAATAAAAATTGCTACAATACCTCTATTAATCTATGTACGATGTGTTCAGAGCCTTTTTAAATGCCATTTATTTCTTACTTGCATTCATAGCTCCAGTGCCTTTTATGGGCTGGATGTATTCAACAGATGATTCAGCCTGGTCCACTCCTGCCCTTGCACCAAGCACCAATCCCAAGACCACTGTTCCTGGGGATGTCCTAATCCTCTGCAGAAGGGCATTCACAATGGTGACAGGTCCAAGCCCTGCTGCTGTCAGCAGCCCCACAGCTCCCCCACTCCATTTCAGGAGCCTGCGGAGTCTCTGGCTGTGCCTGGGCTGTGGTGTCCTGGGGCTGGGAGCAGATGCCACACCAGAACCTTACCCAGCTTACCATCTGGAAATACTACTTCCAAGAAAAATTTTAAATTGGCTGTTACCCACCTCCAACTCAATCCGTTGACCCCAGACAGGATGGACAATGCCATCAGAGTAATTGTTCTTGATTTCACTTCATCCTTGAGGAACTGGGCTTGTAGCTACCACACAGACATACTGGCCACACAGTGCTCATGTGTGGGGTGTTTTTCTTCTTTTTTTATAGAAGACTCTGATCCAACATCAACAGAGGCAACATCTGATCCAACACCAACAGATACAACAGCCTCAACACTGGAGACAACCTCTCCACTGGAGACAACCACAGAAGGGACAACACTCGCAGAACTAATGACATCTCTAAGAGAGACAGCAGTGTCAGCATCAACAGCCCTCATGGAGAAGATGGCATCCCTGGGGGAGATGGCCACAATTGAATTAACAACCAACACAGGGGAGGCAACATTCCCATGGCAGACAGCCTCCACAGTGCCAGTGATGACCCCAGAGGTGACAACCACCATACCACTAATGACCTCCACAGGAGAGATGTCCACTTCACCAGAGATGACCACTGCAGTGTCATCCCCTGCCCTGTCATCCACACTGCCTGATACGACCACCACAGCAAGAGTGGACACCACAGTAGAGGAGACCACAGCAGGTAACCCTGTCCACTGTCACTCACTATTCTCTTTAGTGCCCCTGGACTTACTTCCCAGATCTGATTGCACTGCAGGAGGACTCCCAAAATGACAGGAGTTCCATGCTCTCTTCCCTCATTAATTGTCCAGCTCTGCTTTTCGTGTCCATTTCCATATCCATTGCCATTGCACTAATGACCTCCTTAGCAGGAGCATCCAGCCCACCACATCCGACCAGCACGGAGACATCCACTGCCACACCAGAGGTGTCCACCTCAGCAGAGATGACCCCTTCAGCAGAGATGACAACCTCAGCAGAGAGGACCACAGCCACAAAGATGATAACCTCACCAGAGATGACCACCTCAGAGTCAAGAGATACAAAAGCAGAGGGGAGCACACCAGGTAACCCTGTCATCTTTCACTTACTGGTCTCCTTAGTGCTCCTGATCTCTTTACCAAGTGACTCTAACCCCTGCCACATGTCCCACTGGTGGGTTTTGGTGCCCTCCTTTAGAAGTAGCCATGCTGACCTCTCTCGGTAGATGTGGGGCAAAGCAGCAACTTTGGGGTTTTCTGCTGCCTGGTGATGTGAGCATGTGCCAAGCAAAAGCCCCGTTTGCCTATGGACAGCACAGCAGGCTCTCCTGGCTTGCAGGAATAGAATTTCAGAGAGACGGCAAAGAGCAGGACTGAGGGATCACAGAGCCGGGGGGCTGGAGAAGGACTTGGGGCACTTTGGGCTGGTATCTCTACGGGAAATGATGGGACAGAGCTTCACCCTCTCTACCGGCATTAACGATCCAGCCTTGCTTATCATAACAAATGCTGTGGCCGTTGTAAGAATTCTCTCCCTGCACGTCCATGACAGTGCAGAAGATGAAGCAAACAACCCTCACAGCAGAGATGACCACCTCATCAGAGATGACAACCCCAGCAGAGACGACCGCTACAGCGACTACAACAGAACAGGAGAGCACCCCAGGTAACCCTGTCCACTCTCACTCCCTGTTCACTGTGTGAAACAGAAATGTCAAGATGGTCATTTCAGATGAGTGAAAGAGCTCTGCAGCATGTCGTAGGGGTCATAGGACTGGGGATCTTAGAAATTGGGCTACTCTGAACTGCATGACATGTGCTGACTCTGTTTGGAACCTTTGTCATTGACACCAACTTCTTCCTTGCTCCATCTGTAGCTCCAGAGCCCACCACAGCCAGGCCATATTCCACAGGTAATTCCAACCCCCAGCCCCATCCCTGGCCTTGCAGCAGCCATGCAGGCTCCCTGCTGCAGTGGCCCGTGTGGGGACAGCAGATTGCCGGGCTGGTGTGAGCTCATCCTTGTGCCGTGTGCCAGGGGCCAGCGTGCGGCTGTCGGGCGGCAGGAACGGCTGCGAGGGCCGCGTGGAGCTGTACGACGGCAGCACGTGGGGGACGGTGTGTGACGACCAGTGGGACCTGCAGGATGCCCAGGTGCTGTGCCGCCAGCTGGGCTGTGGCCAGCCCGTGGCTGCACTGGACACTGCACACTTTGGCCCCGGCTCTGGCCACATCTTCCTGGACGACGTGCAGTGCCGCGGGGACGAGCCCTCCCTGCAGATGTGCCGGCACAACGGCTGGGGCGAGCACGACTGCAGGCACGTGGAGGATGCCAGTGTCATCTGTGCAGGTGAGTGGCCAGCAGAGACCACCAGCTCTCCTCCAGGTCACACCGGATGGTTTTTGGTGTCCTCCATGGGAAGCAGCCGACAGAGCCAGGGCAGAGAGGAGAGCCTGGGGTTTTCTGCTGCCTGGTGCTGAAACACGTGTCATGCAAAATCCCCGTTTTTGCACTCAGAGGGCAGAGCACGCTCTCTAGTCTCGCAGGTGTGGGTGCTCCATGCAGTTGCAAAGAGCAGGTTTGTGGGATCACTGCATGGGCTGCACTGGGGACATTTCAGGCCAGTGTCTGGATAGCTCAATGGCAGGACATCCCTGCCCTTTCCTCACTTTAGTCCTTGAGCCTAGCATTCCCATGTCTTTGTCCATGTCCATGTCCATGTCCATGTCCATGTCCATGTCCATGTCCATGTCCATCCACTGCCACAAGCTTGCTGCCTTCAGTGTTCTTTCATTCACTCCATCTTTTTCCTTGCAGCCGCCAATCCAACCCCTCCTGCTCAATGGCCGTACACAACAGGTAATTCCAGCCCCCCCAGCCTATTCCCAGTTTTATAATGAGCCCCACCCTGGCACAAGAGGAGAAGAGAGAGGGCCTGCTGGGCTGAGCCTGCTCACTGCAGTGTTGCTGGTCCCTTCTACCCACAGCAAAGGGTCTTGTCATTTGAGGGCTTCTGCCAGGGAGGATCTGAGCCCCAGCAGAAGAGCAGCCGCACTGGTGCTGAGTCCAAGCCTGGTCTACCAGACACTCTGTGGCTCCCGGCTGTGGGGCAGCAAGTACAAAGTGGGATGGGAGCAATCCCTTCCCGCAAGCCCATGTGCTTGCCAGGCCTGCCCAAGACACAGGTATCTGTCCGGATGCCAGGTCACGGCTCTTGCTTTGCAACCATCGAGCAGAGGTGCCCTGTCCCTCATGGATCCCCTGTCAGGGCCCACAGATTCCAACAGCTGCAGGGTGCATGAGTGGTACCCCTCAGGGGACGTCCCATGATCATGGTGTGCAAAAAGGCTTTTCAACAAATGCCTCCAATGCTCCAGCAGCTCCCCGTACCCCCAGGCTGTTCTCACAGGACTCCCCAGCAGATCCTTGCTCATTATGCATCACCCTTCTACAAACCAGGGGTCTTTGCTCTGTCAACACCCTTCCTCAGTCTCTTTAGATCTGCACACTTCAAATCAAACTCACTCAGGCAAAATCTCCAAAAGAGTTGTGCAGGTGGGGGCTGCGGATGCTGGGGAGCTGGAACACTGATGTTGTGCCTCGTGTTGTGTGCCAGGGGCCAGCGTGCGGCTGTCGGGCGGCAGGAACGGCTGCGAGGGCCGCGTGGAGCTGTACGACGGCAGCACGTGGGGGACGGTGTGTGACGACCAGTGGGACCTGCAGGATGCCCAGGTGCTGTGCCGCCAGCTGGGCTGTGGCCAGCCCGTGGATGCCCCACACAGTGCTCACTTTGGACCTGGATCTGGCCACATCTTCCTGGACGACGTGCAGTGCCGCGGGGACGAGCCCTCCCTGCAGCTGTGCCGGCACAACGGCTGGGGCGTGCACAACTGCGAACATGTGGAGGATGCCAGTGTCATCTGTGCAGGTGAGTGGCCAGCACAGACCACCACGGGCCCTTTTGTGCATCATTCTAAGAGGGTTCTGGGTCTGTCCTCTGGGGACAGCTGTGCTGAGTTCCCCTGCCAGAGCCAGAGCAGAGACCAGCAGTGGTGTCTTCTGCCTCCTGGGGTTGAAGCCTGTGTGATGCAAAAGACACATTTTTGCTCAGAGAGGGGACACCCAATTTTCCACACTTCCTGCTGTAGGCACTAAATGAGGGGGTAACGAACTGGAGTGCAGGACTGTTCTTTGGGGTGCATGGGGCAGGACTGGGGACAGGTTGGCCTGGTATCAGGACGGGAGGAAAGGCAGGACCCAAACACTCCTCCCCCTTTAGTCCTACAGCCTGGATTTTCATGTCCATGTCCATGACCATGTCCACATCCAAGTCCATACACTGCCACAGGACTGCTGCATTCACTGCCGTTGTATTCATTCTCTCTTCTTCCTTGCAGCTGCCAATCCAAACCCTCCTGCTCAATGGCCGCTCACAACAGGTAAGTCCAGCTCACCCAGCTTCTGTCCAGTTTTGCAGTGAGGCCCAACCTGGCACAACCAGGGAACGGGGGAGTCCAATTGGGCAGATCCTGCTCAGTGCAGGGCTGCTGGTCCCTTCTGTCCATGGCACCTTCAGGGTGCATGAGTGGTCCCCCAAAGGGGTTGGTTCCTTGTCAAGGGTTGCAAAGGGTTTTTCTGGAAATGCCTCACTGAATCGATGACTTCTGCACCCAGGAAGCTCCAACAGGACACCAACAGATCCCCGGACAGGCATACACTGCTGTCTGAATGCCTGGAGTCTATCCTCAGTTAGAATCCTCCCCCAATCTCTTTTGGGTCAGCACTCCACCCCAGAGCATGGTCACTGT
>VZRV01006911.1:71285-112868 GCA_013398115.1 Falcunculus frontatus | reverse complement strand
CTTGAGGGGTCAGCTGAGAGACCCAGACAGGGATTCGCACCGAGCCTCGTGTCCAGGATGTGTTGAAAATAAATAACTCCCGCTGGCTCAGGGCTGAGGATTGCCAGGGAGGCGTTTGATTTGAGGCTTGGTGACAGCTCCGAGGATCAGCTGATTATTTACATTGTCACCGATCCTCGGGGCGGTGATGTAACGTGTCAGCTCCGTGCGTGTGTGAGATCCACGCACCGCGAGTGTGCCTGAGGTGGAGACGAGAGAAATCCCCACGAATCCTTTAAAAACGCCGTTTAAAACCGCTTGGTGTTAAATATTCGCGAATGGAGGGGAGCTCCGGCTGATGGAGAAGGTGTTGGAGCACCTGGGAATCGCCACAGTGGGATTTGGAGATGGCCTGGTCCCCCCCGAGGCTCCGTGGGGCTGTGCCGGGGGAGGAGGGGACAGGGACAGCACGGGGACACCTCGGTGCGGGGCCGCCACGGCTCCGGCAGTGCTGGGTCAGCAGCAGAGCCTCTGCCAGCCCCCGGCTGCCTCGCATATGTTTGGAGGAGAAGGGAAGGAAAACGCGGAATTGGTTCCTGCTGTCAGCTCCTTCCCAAAGCTCCGGCCCCGTGGGTGCACAAAACCCTTTTGGGGTTTTGTGCTCGGAGATTCCCAAACTTTGAACTCTGCAGCTGCGCTTTGGGGGGGAAAGAATGTGTTTGGTGCTGGTTGTGATCCAGGATGTGTTTGGGATCTTGGAGCAGAAGGGATTGGTGAGGTGCCTGCGAGCCCCACTGGGGACTGACAGCCCTGCCAGGCAGGCAGGAGGGAATATTTGGGATTTTTGGAGCTGGTGAGCATTGTGGGGGGGTTGCTCAGAGCCTCGCAGCCTCCAAACGTGTGGGAATAATAATTGTTCAGGCTCCAGGAGCTCCGGTACAATCCCTTCCTCAGGGATGGATGGATTGAGCTGTCCTGCCAAGGGTTCATAAATCAAATTACGCCAGCCCTGAGGCCTTGGTGCCAGGCAGGGAGGAGCACTGGGCCAGGTCATCTTTTCCAGTTAGGAGATGGAAAGCTGCTGTGGAGCATCCCGGGAATCTGAGTGTGATTCCTGGTGCCTGAGGGACGCAGACTCTGCTGCTTCCTTCGGGTTAAATCGGTCTGGGTGACCCGTGAGGGACAGCAGTGCCAGGGTCTGGGGCAGGAATGGCAGGTGGCACCTAAATCCAGCTCCCTGTCCCCAGAGAAGCTGCTGCTCCCTGCTCCTGAAGCCCTGTGAGGAGGGATCACTGTGTTGGTCTGTCCCTCCAGCACAGCTGGCTCCAGAATTCCCTCTCATGGCAGATTTTGGGGATGTACAAAGTTTGGCACTGCCAGGTTCCCTGAGGGATGGAGGAACGATGCTGCTGCTCTGTCCTGGAGTCCTGGGATTGCTGCTGCTCCCTTCCCTGAGCCTCTGGGGGGTGCAGAGGGGCTGGGGCAGCAGCATCCCGTGAAATGTGGTTTGAGCTCTGGCTCAGGCTCACCCCAGGCTGCTGCTCCCCGGTGCCATCTCCCTGGGGTTTGCTGGGATGTGTCACCAGCTGTGCCCCAGGAAATGCAGCTTTTCCCAGGGGTTTTGCATCCCTGGGCTCGGGGTTTGAGCCCTGCTCAATCCCTGGGGCTGCTGTGGGGGCTGCAGGAGCACAGAGAGCCCTGAGCCCCCATAAGGAGCCCTGAGCTCCTCTGTGGGAGCACCCTGAGGATTCCCCTTTCCTGGAATTACCTGGACAAGATTCCCAGCAGCCCCTGATGGGGTGTGGGGTTGAAGGAGCAGTCACAGAAATGGGGTGGGGGTGCTGGGAGGACCAGCCTGGGCTCAGACACACGAGGGGGAGGTGAAATTTTGGGGAAATTCCCACCCCTGGCACTGCCAGCTCCAGGGGGGAGCTCTGTGCACCTGCATTTCCTTTTCCTTCCCCATTTGACTGGATTTTAGGCTTGAATTGTGAAGTTAAAATCCTGCACACGCTGGTGATGGGAGCACCAGTGTGCCCCAGATTGGTGTTCGGGGTTTTTTTTATCCAGAACCTGCATTTTTGTGTCTTGTTGAAAATTTGCTTTTGTTCCCAGGGTTTGGGGAAGCCCTGGGCTGATCCCACTGGTGTGGGCAGGGATGAGGAGGGCACTGGGAGGGTCTGGAGCTGTGCTGGAGCCCAGACAGGCTCCTCTCAGCGTGATCCACCCCATTCCTGCAGGGCTGAGGAGATGGGAGCCTTTTATTCTCCTTTCACAGCACCTGTGCATGTCCCCAGCTCCCAGGGATCACCCTGATCTCTCCCTGCCTTCCACATTCCCATCTCCTGGAGGTTTCTGGAGCTCCCGGGACACTTCACTTGTCACTGCCACCTTTTGTTGCTGAGAGAGCAGCTCAGGATGAGCTCCTCGGGGACACAGAAGTCCCCGAGCCTGGCGCTGCTCCCTGCAGGAGACAAGGGGAGCTGGAGGCTGCTGTGGGATCATCCCCACCTCCTCCACGTCCTCACCTTGTCCCCTCGGGGCTTTGGGTTTTTAATGATCAGTTTTGCAAGTCTGAGCTGGCCTGATTATCATTTTTCCTCTTGATGTGAGGGAAAACGCTCCCTGAGGTGGGGGAAAAAAACAAACTGTGCTTGGAGCTGAAGAGATCCTGCAGCAACGGGAACACCGGGGTGGGGGTTCCTAAATCCGTGTGGGAGGGACAGGGGAAGCTCTGATGGCTGGGACTGCAGGATTGGATATGGAATTGCCCGTCCTGATCCTATGGAGATCAGCCCAAACCTCTCATGGGCAGCTTTAGGCTTGTGAGGGAGCCAAGACCTGCTCTGGGTGCTCCTGAAATGAAATTTGGGATATTCCACGACTCCTTTCACACCCTGCTGGAGCGGAGCCTGCCCTGGGCTGGGGACACAGAGACCAGGCTGTGACATCAGGGCTGCTTTTCCAGCCCTTTGGCACCACCAGGACACGCTGGAATCACGGGGTGCCTCATTTCGGGTGCTTCCCGAGGGGTTTGTGTCTCAGGAAATCCTCCGGTGCCCTCCTGGGCGCTGAGCTGTGCCCCCAACTCCCCCTGGGGACTCCGGCATGGGCAGCAGCGATTCCTTGGTCCCCTCTCCTGCCAGGGCTGGGTGCCACCCTGTCCTGGTGGCATTTGCAGGGTAAAATCGTGGTTTTAACCCACGGCTGGAGGCAGGAGCTTTTCCCCACTGGGGCAAACATTTTTAATGCTTATTAAGGATATAACATCCCCCCAATTAACGTTTCTCTCTGGTGACAAACCTCCTCCCCAGCCAGGCTGGAGGTTCTGCAGGGGAGGCGTTTTGGGAATATTTTGTGAGATTTTCCCGTCGCTCCCGGCCTCGGATGCACCAGCTGCTGATGCCTCTGCCTCTCTCCCGTCCCTGGAGGGAGCTGCCTCGGCTCTCCAGGCTCGGAGCTGCTCCTCTCTCATTTGCCAGGCGCTTTTCCTGCCGTGACTGTGCACATCTCGCCCGGCTCCCTCCCTCCCCCCTTCCCTCCCCCAGAAATCCCACGGCTCTGCTGTCAGAGGACCATCAGTAGTCACAGCTTCGCCAAATATTGTCCGCTCCTGCCCAGCCTGGGAGGCTCTGGCACGGCCGGGTCGGTGCCATTTGGGCAGCAGAAGGAAGGAGAGGTGCAGGAGAGGTGCCTTCAGCCCGTTTGCTCCAGCGGGAGCAGCGAGCAGGACGTGGAGAGCCGGGTCACCGTGGGGCTGCAGATGAATGGGGGCAGTGACAGGGCTCAGGGACAGCGCCAAGGACATGGCCAGGGGCAGGGACAGGGCCCAGGGACAGTGACAAGGACATGGCCAGGCTCTCCTGGCAGGGCATGTCCTTGTTGGCACTGTTGGGCCTCCTCCACCCTCCTCCTCCTCCTCCTCAGCGCCTTCTCCAGCCCGGCTGCGGGATGTGGGGCAGGGATCGGGGGGTTTTCCTTGCTGGGGATGTCCCTGAGCGCTGATCAGACCCAAATCCCTCATTTATTGCTAATTACCGGCACCGGGCTCCTGCAGGGCTGGGACAGGGACCCGCCTGTGCCTCTCGCTCTCTGCTGTTCCTCTCCGGTCCCGTCCCTCTGCTCGTTCCAGCGCTTCGCTGCCTGGTCCCTGCTTCCCTCCTTCCCTCCCTCCTTCCTTCCTTCCTTCCTTCCTTCCTGCCTTCCCTCTTGGCAGCCCCGGGGCCGCGCGGTGCCAGCCCGGGTGCTGTTCCCTGGCTCGGCTGCTGCCAGAGCAGGGAGGGGACAAATCCCAGCCCCTAGGAGGGGACACATCCCTGTCCCTGGGAGGGGACAAATCCCATCCCCTGGGAGGGGACACATCCCTGTCCCTGGGAGGGGACACACATCCCAGTCCCTCGGGAGGGGACACATCCCTGTGCCCAGGAGGGGACACACATCTCTGTCCCCCGGGAAGGGACACATCCCAGCCCCCAGGAGGGGACACACATCCCAGTCCCCCGGGAGGGGACAAATCCCAGCCCCCGGGAGGGGACACACATGCCAGTCCCCCGGGGAGGGAACAAATCTAATCCCCTGGGAGGGGACACATCCCAGTCCCCCTGGAGGGGACAAATCCCATCCCCTGGGAGGGGACACATCCCTGTGCCCAGGAGGGGACAAATCCCAGTCGAATCGCTCCCAGCCGAAATCTTTCATTCGACGAGAAACATTTTTTTGCCTTTTCATCCCGATTTTGGAACAAAACCCCCCATGTTTTAAAATTCAGTTCTCCCACGGAAAGGAAATTTCATCACCCAGGGAGGGAGGGGACAAATCCCAGCCCTCGGGAGGGGACACAATCCCAGCCCCCAGGAGGGGACACATCCCTGGCTGGGAATGGCAGCGGTGCCACATCCCTCCGTGTCCCACTGGGAGCAGGGATGGCGCTGCCAGAGCAGGGCACAGGGCACGGAGAGGGAGCTGCAGCCGCTTCCCTGGGAGCAGGGCAGCACCTCCAGGCAGCTCTGGGATCTCCACCAGCTCTGGTGTGAGCCAGCCCTGCAGGGGAAACGCCCTGGGGCTGCTCCACAGTCAGGATGGGGCCTCAGCTGCACTGCCCCACATCCCTCTCCATGCCCGGATGGAAAGGACAGGTTGCTATTCTGCCGTGAATGCGGCTTTGGAGGGATGGCTGCTCTTCTCCTCAAAAGCTGCGTGTAAAATCTGCCCTTTGGAGGCATCTCCCTCCAGGCAGGAGGTGGCAGCGCCCCGGGCTGGCTGCAGGGGTGACACTGGGCTGTGGGGTGTGGAGCATCTCCCTCCTCTCACAGAAAATCTGGAGCTGCTGGAGTTGGAGCTGCAATTCCCAGGGGGGGCTGGGAACAGGAGGTGGGGGTGGCACTGATGGCACTGATCCTGTCCCACTTTTTCCTGCCCCAGGCTGGCCCAGTCCCTGCTCGCCCTCTTCGCCTCGTCCCTGGCCATCTCGCTGGTGTTTGCCATCATCCCCCTGTGCCACAACGTGGTGGTGCTGGCCGTGGTCATGGCCGTGGCCGGGCTGGCCATGGGCTGCATCGACACCATCTCCAACATGCAGCTGGTCAAGATCTACCAGAAGGACTCTGCCATCTTCCTGCAGGTGAGAGTGGGGCCCTCACCCCCCTGGGTGGGTTTAGGATGGACATTAGGGGGAATTTCTTCCCACAAAGGGTGGTTGGGTGTTGGAATGGTGGAGGCACCACCCCTGGAGGAGTTTGAGGAAGGCCTGGCTGTGGCTCTCAGTGCCACAATCTGGTGACAAGGCGGTGTCAGGTCACAGGCTGGACTCGATGACCTCAAAGGTCTTTCCCAGCTTAATTAATTCAGTGATTCCAAGGAGGAGGAAGAGCTGGGGGGGCTCTGCCACCTTTCTACTCCACTGCCTCACCTCTTGCAGGCTCTGCACTTCTTCGTGGGCTTCGGGGCTTTGCTGAGCCCCCTGATCGCTGACCCTTTCCTGTCGGACACCAACTGCATCCTGGCCAACGGCACGGCCAACGCCTCCAGCAACCTCCCACACATCCGTAAATCCCTGGTGCCGCACCACCCGGGGAACCTGTCCCACTACGACCTGCCCATGAAGGGCATGGTGGTGACACGAGTGTCCTACGCCTTCTGGATCATGGCCCTCATCAATGTGAGTGCTGCACTGGGGATATCCAGCTGGGGATGTCCCTGCTCCGTGGGTTTGTGGGGGTTTGGGGTGTTGGGGGGGGTTCCTGGCAGTGGGAGGAGGCACAGGGATGGTTGTGCTGGTCCCATAGGAAAGGTGGATTTGTTGCCAGATCTGGTTTCCATCGGGGCACTTCGCTGTTGGATGGGATGGGATCGATGCTGGGATTTGTCTGAGCTCTCTGGGAGCAGTTGGTGCCTCCAGCACTGCTCAGGCAGGAGCTGGAGCAGCAAACTCCACTCACATCCAGAGCTTTTCCTTCCTGCTCAGCTGGGGAGGAGCTGGGGGTGTGGGGATGGCCTGGCAAGGAGGGGATTTGCAGGGATATTCCCAGGAAAGTGCCCACAGTGATGGGACAGAAGGGATCAGGGCCTTTCTCTATTTATTATTTTTTCCTGGAGGTCCCAGCAGGTGTAAAATTCTTCCTCTGAGAGGGAGATGAGGAACCTGGTGCCCCTTCTGGTCACCTGGGGGGCTCCTGCAGTAAAATGGGTGTTCCTGCCAGCAGGCCCTGCCTGGCAGCTCCTTCCCTCTGGAATTCAGCTGTCAGGATTTCAGGAATTCAGGAGCCTGAGGCTGTGCAGATTCCCCTTCTCCTGTCCCTGGCCACCTTTGGTTTGCCACCCTTCCACCAGCACCAGGCAAAGGGAGCTGCAGCTGCTTTCCTTGGGCTCTCCCCGTTTATTAAATTCCTGAAACATCCCCATTTTCCCCCAGCCAGGGGCTTTCAGGCCCTCCCAGCTCCCTGTGGGAGGAGCTCAGGCAGATGAAGCAGCTGGGCAGGTGCTGGGATGAGTTTCTGAGCAGAGTTACCCAAAAAATGCCCAGCCTGGGAGGAGAGGCAGCTTTAATTACCTCCAGCTCTGCCTGTGCCATGGGAAATGAGCTTTTAATTACTCCAGAGCCAGCGGATTCTGAGCAAACCGATTTATTTTGGCAGCAGACTTTAACACCTGCTCTGAACCCGATGATGTGTCCAATTCTGGGAGCGCTGCTGGGAATTCCCAGCCCCTTCTCTGTCCCCAGCAGTGTCCTGTGGGTATTTTTGGGGCGGGATGGCACCACAGGATGTGGGTTTGAGCTGGGTTTGTGCATCGGGACGCGCTCAAGTGCTGCATGCCCGGGTGGGTGGGTGGAATACAGAATTCCCAGGATTCTCACAGGCTGTGGAGGAGCACCAAGAACATGGCAGGGAGGCTGGGAGACCGATGGGTTTGGGGATAAGGGTTAAACAACAAACACAGAGCGGGGAGCTGGGTGAGCTCAGCTCCCGAGCCGAGCTGTGGTTGCCTGTCCCAAATCCTCGTGGGAGGAACTGGTTTTATTCCATGTTTATTCCATCCCAAGCCACTGGAGAAGCTGGGAGCAGCCCAGCTCCAAACTGCTGACCCTTTTCAAGGTGGAAACAGCAGAGCAAGGTGATAGGAAGGGGTTTTTAAAGATGAAAAAGAGTTAACGACAGAAATGGAAACCAGGAGCAGCAGCTCGGTTAGAAAATGGCCAAATCCCACATTTCCATCCCGGTTTTTGTGTGGATTCTGACAAGGCACGAGCTGAAATGATTCATTTTGGGCTCTTGCTTTTGTTTAGAGTGGAAATGTCTCAATCTGACTCTGGCACAAGTGCTCTGTGCAGAGCTGACGGCGGAGTTGTGCCGATGTTATTGAAGCAAAATGGGTTTGCTTTGGGAAAATGAAGCAGCTCAGCATAATCCAAACAA
This sequence comes from Falcunculus frontatus, assembly GCA_013398115.1. Classification (NCBI taxonomy): domain Eukaryota; kingdom Metazoa; phylum Chordata; class Aves; order Passeriformes; genus Falcunculus; species Falcunculus frontatus. Next base: position 104,976 of record VZRV01006911.1, on the reverse strand, counting down.
AGCGCTTGGATCGCTCCCAGCCGAAATCTTTCATTCGACGAGAAACATTTTTTTTGCCTTTTCATCCCGATTTTGGAACAAAAACCCCCATGTTTTAAAATTCAGTTCTCCCACGGAAAGGAAATTTCATCACCCAGCCCGTTCCAAGGGGCTGGAAATGAGGAAAATGTTCCTCAGAGAGGGATGTGTTTGTCCGGAAGGTGCCTTCCCCGGGGAAGTGTGGGACACTCCATTGTGCTCAGGCTGCTCCAGAGGAGCCCGGGATACAATGGCAGGGAATAATCCCGGATTCCTGGGGGGACAGACCGAAATAGCAGTGGAAAGGAGCTGGAATATCCCCATGCTGAGCTGGGGGGGGATGCAGCAACTTGTTGAGTTTGTGAGGATGGATAAGAGCAGCCAAGGGAGGGAGGGAGCAGCCCTGGGAATTTGGGAAGTGGGGCTGGAGCGTTGGGTGCAGGGATTTGGGGGCTCTGCTTGGCCCTTGGCTCCTGGTGGGGGATGCTCAGGTGCCCCTTTTCCCCTTTGGGAAAAGAAAAAGGCCCCTTCCTGCCAAAAAACCTTCCAAAAAACCCCAGAAAAGCAGCAAAAATATCCTGGGAAGGAATTCTGGGAGCAAATTGTTGCTCCATGAGGGCTGGTCAGGGATGGGATGGGGGGGTCCAGCTCAGTGACCACAGCCAGGGGTGGGACCTCCTAAAAATGTCCCAGCCTGGTGAAAGCAAAAAAGGACCTGCTGGATTTAAAGGTGAGGGTGTGGAGGGCAGGGATACAGCCACAGTGGGACTGGGAATTGCAGAATCCCAAACTGGGGCCATGTCCTGTGTAGGCTCCTCGAGGCTGGGAGTGCCCGGGGCTGTTATCTGCACAGCCAGGCCCTCTTTGGGGGGGGGAAATTTTTGCTAAATCTGCAATTCAGAAGAATAAAATCTGGTCCTGACCTCCGGAAGGATCAGAACTATCAAGCAAATGCGTTTTTCTTCCATGGGACCGAACTCACTGTTCCTATTCCCATTGTTCCCAGAACAATGCAGGCCTCATAAACGAATTCAGGCTCGAGGGGTGGGGTGTGAGGGAGAGCGGGGGGAGTTCTCCATACATTTAAATCATGCCACGAGCCAACAAAAGGCAGGAAATTCGGAGCTGGAGCTCACACTTGCTCCCAGACATGTAGAAAACAAGGGAATGAGCTGTCACTTAGGATTTCCTGGCTTTCTCCCCCAGTTGGTTGCAGTGTAAACACCGCTGGGTTGTGCTGGGAGGAGACGGGAGGGCTTCGTTTGCTTCCCTCTGTTTCCTCAGCAGGGAAAAAAAAAAAAAGAGCGATTCCCCGTGGATTTGGAGGCACCACGGAGTCGTGGGTGTGTGCTGGGAGCGGGCTCATCCCATGGGATCACCGTGCCTGCTGCCCCATGGATCCGGTGGGGATGTGGGGTGGGACTGCAGGGAATTGTGGTGGGATCCTGGAGTGCTGGAGCATCCCTGGGTGCACAGAGGACCCCAGAGCCGTGGCTGGACCCTCTCAGCTCTGCTCAGGCTGTGCCCAGGGGCTGCTGGAGGTCACTGGGCTGTGGCAGAGCTGTCCCTGTTGGCCTGGGAACCACGGGCTCCTCTCTCAGGAGGTGCTGAGCAACCCCTGCTAATGGCTGGGGAGAGGGATGGGAGCAGCTCCCTCTTCCCTCCTGGAGAATTCCAGCCACAGCTCCAACTGCTCCACTCCCCACAGGCAGCAGCTGCTTTGTGGTTTCATTCTCTGGGAGCGGCCGAGGGTCGGACACTGGAACATTTGGGGTTTCAAGGGCTGGGGTGAAGCTTTGGGAAGTTTGTCCCAGGGTCCCCGTGCCCAGTTCCAGGTGACTGCTGGAACCTGGGGCTGGCTGGGGATGCCCCAGCAGATCAGGAGACTTCTCTTCCGATTTTCTTCCTGTTTTCCCCTCTCTTCTATCTCCCACCAGCCTCCATCCCTCCCTCAGCATCTCCTTCTCCCACCACCACCTCTCTCCTCGCTCTCAGAACTCACTTCAGGCACCTCCCCTGCGGAAGCCGAGCGCAGCACCCCAAAACGCTGCTGCAGGGGGAGCTGGGCTGTGTTTTTTGGGAGGTTCAGGTGCTCACCCACCCCTCTGTCCCCTCCCCAGCTGCCGGTGCCCATCGCTGTGTTCTTCCTGCTCTACAAGGAGCGGATGGTCCCCTGCTTCAACGGCAGCAGCCACCCACTGCTGTCTGCTGATGAGCTGGCCCTGGAGACACGGCCTGGGGACAAGGACGAGCTCTCCACGGCTGGGCAGAGACCCCACACAGCTGCAGGTGAGCTGGACACACCTCTCTTATGGATTTTGGGGAGAAAAAGCTGTATTTGAGCATGTCTGGGTGCAATGAAAGATCCAGTGCTGCTGTCTGAGGAGGGAATTTTCCAAAGTGTGCACAGGGATCCGATCCAGGAGTATCCAAACAATCCATTTGGTGCTCAATTGCCCTTAAATTGGATGGAATATTGAACAGAGATTGATATCCTAATCCTAATGAGGTCTTCAGGCCGTGTTTCTCCATTTCCATGTTTCTCCGAGCCATCCTAAAGCCAACCCTGGCCCCCCAACCCTTTAGGGACACGTGGCAGTTGTGCCCCTTCATTCCCTCCTGGTTTTGAGTCATATTTCTCACTAATTATTCACTTTAAAAGTGGTCACTGTGCTGCAGACGCTGATTTTTATAGGATTTTTTTTTATTATTCCCCCCTTGTTTGAGGGGAAAAGTGAAATCCAGCAATAGTTTGCTCTTGAGCTCACGGCTGCACCCTGCCTTGGGGACAATGGTGACATTGTTCCTTGCTGCCCAGGAGAGACGTGTCAGAGTCAATTCTTTGGGCAAACAGTGAATCTTGGAAGTAAATGTGGTTTAGGGCTACGGGGAGTGTTCCGTGTTATTCCTGGAGAGATGGCTTTGCCCCTGGGCAATAAAAGGGAATTTTAGGGAATTCTTGAAGGTGAGGGGGAGTTGGGATGTGGTGAGGTGCTGGCGGGAAGGCTCAGGGTGATGCCAAGCTCTGTGTGTGTATCCCCCTCTCCCAAAGGTGGGTTCAATATCCATTATCCAAGGAATGGGAGCTCTCCTGGGCAGGGCTCTCCTGGGATCCCTCCAGGGATGAGGGGATTTGGGCCATGAGTGCCATGACCGAGGTTTTATTGTTTGTAAAGAGCGGGGCAGAAGTGTGGAACCCCTAAAGGGGAAGAGGAGCATGAGCAGCTGCAGTAGGAGAAGTGGCAGGAGAGCCCAGGATCCCAGGCTGTGGGAGATCCAGGATCCCAGGTTGTGGGAGATCCGGGATCCCAGGCCGTGGAGATCCAGGATCCCAGGTTGTGGAGATCCAGGATCCCAGGTTGTGGGAGATCCAGGATCCCAGGATGTGGGCAGCAGGTATCCCAAAGATCCAGGATCCCAGGCTGTGGGAGAGCCCAGGATCCTGGGTTGTGGAGATCCGGGATCCCAGGCTGTGGAGATCCAGGATCCCAGGCTGCGGAGAACCAGGATCCCCGGCTGTGGGAGAGCCCAGGATCCTGGGTTGTGGAGATCCGGGATCCCAGGCTGTGGAGATCCAGGATCCCAGGCTGCGGAGAACCAGGATCCCCGGCTGTGGGAGAGCCCAGGATCCTGGGTTGTGGAGATCCGGGATCCCAGGCTGTGGAGATCCAGGATCCCAGGCTGCGGAGATCCAGGATCCCAGGCTGTGGACATCCAGGATCCCAGGATGTGGCAGCAGGTATCCCAAAGATCCAGGATCCCAGGCTGTGGGAGAGCCCAGGATCCCAGGTTGTGGGAGATCCAGGATACTGGGTCGTGGAGATCCAGGATCCCAGGCCGTGGAGATCCAGGATCCCAGGCCGTGGAGATCCAGGATCCCAGGCCGTGGAGATCCAGGATCCCAGGCCGTGGAGATCCAGGATCCCGGGTCGTGGGAGATCCAGGATCCCAGGCTGTGGGAGATCCGGGATCCCAGGCTGCAGAGATCCAGGATCCCAGGTTGTGGGAGATCCGGAATCCCAGGCTGTGGGAGAGCCCAGGATCCCAGGCTTGGGGGATCCAGGATCCCAGGCTGTGGAGGCCCAGGATCCCAGGCTGTGGGAGAGCCCAGGATCCCAGGCTGTGGGAGAGCCCAGGATCCCAGGCTGTGGGAGAGCCCAGGATCCCAGGCTGTGGGAGAGCCCAGGATCCCAGGCTGTGGGAGAGCCCAGGATCCCAGGCTGTGGGAGAGCCCAGGATCCCAGGCTGTGGGAGAGCCCAGGATCCCAGGCTGTGGGAGAGCCCAGGATCCCAGGCTGTGGGAGAGCCCAGGATCCCAGGCTGTGGGAGAGCCCAGGATCCCAGGCTGTGGGAGAGCCCAGGATCCCAGGCTGTGGGAGAGCCCAGGATCCCAGGCTGTGGGAGAGCCCAGGATCCCAGGCTGTGGGAGATCCGGGATCCCGGGTTGTGGGAGATCCGGGATCCTGGGTCGTGGGAGATCCGGGATCCCAGGCTGTGGGAGATCCAGGATCCCGGGTCGGGGGAGATCCAGGATCCCGGGTCGGGGGAGATCCAGGATCCCGGGTCGGGGGAGATCCAGGATCCCGGGTCGGGGGAGATCCAGGATCCCGGGTCGGGGGAGATCCAGGATCCCGGGTCGGGGGAGATCCAGGATCCCGGGTCGGGGGAGATCCAGGATCCCGGGTCGGGGGAGATCCAGGATCCCGGGTCGGGGGAGATCCAGGATCCCGGGTCGGGGGAGATCCAGGATCCCGGGTCGGGGGAGATCCAGGATCCCGGGTCGGGGGAGATCCAGGATCCCGGGTCGGGGGAGATCCAGGATCCCGGGTCGGGGGAGATCCAGGATCCCGGGTCGGGGGAGATCCAGGATCCCGGGTCGGGGGAGATCCAGGATCCCGGGTCGGGGGAGATCCAGGATCCCGGGTCGGGGGAGATCCAGGATCCCGGGTCGGGGGAGATCCAGGATCCCGGGTCGGGGGAGATCCAGGATCCCGGGTCGGGGGAGATCCAGGATCCCAGGTTGTGGAGATCCAGGATCCCAAGTTGTGGGAGATCCAGGATCCCGGGTCGTGGGAGATCCAGGATCCCGGGTTGTGGAGATCCAGGATCCCAGGCTGTGGGAGATCCAGGATCCCAGGCTGTGGAGATTCAGGATCCCAGGCTGTGGGAGATCCAGGATCCCAGGTTGTGGGAAAGCCCAGGATCCCAGGATGTGGAGATCCAGGATCCCAGGCTGTGGGAGATCCAGGATCCCAGGCTGTGGGAGATCCGGGATCCCAGGCTGTGGAAGATCCGGGATCCCAGGCTGTGGGAGATCCGGGATCCCAGGCTGTGGGAGAGCCCAGGATCCCGGGTTGTGGGAGATCCAGGATCCCAGGCTGTGGGCAGATCCCATAACCATTCCCATTTCCTTCTGAAGCTTAGAGGAAGGTAAAAGCGAAATGAAGCCCCCCGAGCTCAGCACTGCCCCACATTCAGGTCCTGCTTGGGTCTGTCCTGCAGCTGTCCCACAAACCAAACCCCACTGAGGGCTGGCAGCCACCCAGCCCTCTGGGGGGACGTCCTGGCCAAGTTTGCTATGCATTGTTCTCCACCAGCTCACGAGGATTTGTTCAGCTGCTGCCAAAGCAAAAACTTCCGAGGGGCTTCCTACACCTATTTCGCCGTGCACATCACCGGGGCTCTGGTTCTCTTCATGACCGACGGGATCGTGGTGAGTTCAGCTGACCAAATCTCTGGGGTTTTTTTTCCTTCCAAACCCCTGTGACGCCCCCAGCCTGGCTGCAGGGCCTCAGGGGTTGATGATGAGTGGGGTCACACAGATATGGGAATGTTCCAGGCGCTCCATATCTCCAAGGATAACCAACCCTGAGCTCTCAGTGTGATGTCTGGAGAATGTAGAACCCCAAGAGGGGCAGGGCAGCCCCTCGGGGAGGGAGGATCTCCACAGACAGAGCTTTTCCCGGGAATTTCCGCAGAGCTTTGCCCTTTTAGGACACATTAAACCCCACGTTCAGCTGCTGGTGGATCTGCAAACCCTTTGGGGAGGGGTTCCACCGTGGGTGAGCTCTCCAGCGCTGCCGCCGTGAAGAAGTGAGGGATGGAGGAGCCTGGAATTCCCACGAGGGTGTCACAGGGTGTTTTTTTCCTGCAGGGAGAGTACTCGGGATTTGTGTACAGCTACGCCGTGGAGGAGCCGCTGTCCGTGGTGCACAAGGTGGCCGGGTACCTGCCCAGCCTCTTCTGGGGCTTCATCACCCTGGGCAGGCTCATCTCCATCCCCGTGTCCTACAGGATGAAGCCAGCCACCATGGTCTTCATCAACGTGGTAAGGATGGGGTTAATTCCCTTTAATTCCCCTTTTCTCACCCCAAAAGCTGCGGGTGTTGGGTTGGATGGGAGCCGGGTCATGCAGGACAACCTGGAGTGGGTGAAATTTGGGGGGAAAATGGGAATTGGGGGGTTTTGGATTCATTTCGGGTGAATTTATGGGGATTTTGGTTTAATTTGGGGATAATTTCAGTGATTTTGGGGTGATTTTTGGGGATTTTGAGCCCCCATCAGGGCCCGACCGATGAAAACAAAAGCAGCTGGAATATCAGAGCTCCCTCTGCTGACTCTGCCCTGCATCACTCGGGCATTTCCCAGAGTTTTTGGTTATTTCCCGTACAAGGCAGAGGTGAGGGAAAGTGGCTCTTTGGCTTTAATGCTGTGGCTGCTTCCTGAGCAGTTATTGAGAGTTAATTCTGTAAGCATCGAGGGTGACTTCAGCCTTATTCAGCAGAATAAAGAATTATTAGTGACTGAGACACATCAGTATTGTGGAAGTTGTTGTACTCTTGTATTTAAAGGTGTTTTTTCAGATACAATTTTAAGTTCCTACATAACGAAATTGAGATTTAATTACCAAATTATATTATAAAAAGTACCAAATTCTTTAAAGCCAGATGGATTTTCTTTGGCCATTCAGTTTCTCAAACACTGATTTTTTTTTTTGTTTTCCCAGCATATTTTCTCTTCCAGACTATTTCCTATTAAAAACAAACATATTTTCTCTTCTAGACAATTTCCTATTAAAAATAAACATATTTTCTCTTCTAGACTATTTCCTATTAAAAATAAACATATTTTCTCTTCCAGACTATTTCCTATTAAAAATAAACATATTTTCTCTTCCAGACTATTTCCTATTAAAAACAAACATATTTTCTCTTCTAGACTATTTCCTATTAAAAATAAACATATTTTCTCTTCTAGACTATTTCCTATTAAAAATAAACATATTTTCTCTTCCAGACTATTTCCTATTAAAAATAAACATATTTTCTCTTCCAGACTATTTCCTATTAAAAACAAACATATTTTCTCTTCTAGACTATTTCCTATTAAAAATAAACATATTTTCTCTTCTAGACTATTTCCTATTAAAAATAAACATATTTTCTCTTCCAGACTATTTCCTATTAAAAATAAACATATTTTCTCTTCCAGACTATTTCCTATTAAAAACAAACATATTTTCTCTTCTAGACTATTTCCTATTAAAAATAAACATATTTTCTCTTCTAGACTATTTCCTATTAAAAATAAACATATTTTCTCTTCCAGACTATTTCCTATTAAAAACAAACATATTTTCTCTTCTAGACAATTTCCTATTAAAAATAAACATATTTTCTCTTCCAGACTATTTCCTGTTAAACTCTAGAGCCTGTTGCACTCAGCATTTTTCTCACTGATTTTTGTGTGTGTCTCTCACAGGTCGGGGTCCTCATCACCTTCCTCCTGCTGCTGATTTTCTCCTCCAGCGTGGTTTTCTTGTTCGTGGGGACAGCATCCTTGGGGCTGTTCCTCAGCAGCACCTTCCCCAGCATGCTGGCCTACACCGAGGACATCCTGCAGTACAAAGGTGAGCTGGGATTTGGGCAGCTCTGGCTCCAGCTGGATTTTGGGATCCCATCCCCTTTATTTCAGCTCCTTCCCTCCTCCCTCAGCAGGCCTGCCAAATTCAGGTTTGCTTTTGAAGGCAGATTTATTGCAGCTCGTAGTCAGGAAAAGGTGAAATTCTCTGTTATTGGTGAATAACCACCCCAGGCAGGGATATTTGGCTTTGGTTCCTGGTTTGGGGATCTCAGGGAGGGGCAGGAATGCTGCTTTAGAGGGAGATGGTTCTGAAAACATCCCCAAATTAGCAGTGAAACCCCAGAGCTGGGCCAGGAGCTCTCTGCCAGCCTCTGTCTCGGGGGCAGCGAGACAGAAAATCAAAAACCTTTCCAGCAAGAGGCAACATCAGCTCTGCCAGCAGAGCCAGGTGACAGGAGACTGATTTTTGGGTTTTAACTTTCACCTTTCTGCACTACTGCAGGTCAGCAGAGGCATTTTCAAGGTTAAATGGGAACATTTTGTGACTTTTGTGTGGTGAGATCCACGGAAAAGCTTTAAAAGGAGCACAGGGTGGCCCTGGTGGCTGTGTCACCTCTGCTGCCACCACCCCTTGCCCTGTTTCCTTGCAGGTTGTGCCACAACCGTGCTGGTGACTGGAGCTGGCATTGGAGAGATGGTGCTGCAGCTGCTGGTGGGGTCGGTGAGTAGCCAGGAGGTGGCAAAACCCAAAATAAATTCAGAATTTACAAGTCAAAACCTCAGTTCTGCTTCCGGGCGCTGCCTGAGCCTGGAGTTAGCAGCCAGTAAAACTCTCCCTGAACATCCATGAAGGATCTGAGTGATGTCTGATCCTTTTTTTTTAATTTCCATCCCACTGCAGATTATCCATGATCGAGGCAGCTACAGTTTCCTGGTCTGTGGGATGATCTTTGGATGCTTGGCCTTTACCTTCTACTCCCTGCTGGTGTTTTTCCACAGGATGTACCCCAAACCTTCCCCAGGTAAGGAACCCCAGCCCTGAGCCCTGTTTTGGGATGGGAACGAGAGCAGCACAAGCCCCACTCCAGAGCATTGTGGCAAAACGTGAGGAAATGGTTATTTTGCTGCTGCTTCCTCTCTCCTTTTCCTGCTTTGTCTTGCCCACAAAGCCTTGGCAGCCACAGCCCAGGCTTTGCTTTCTTTTCTGCTGCAGGAATGGGCTGTGAATCACAGACAGCACCAGCTTCCCTGGGCTGTTCCCGGGCTGAAATCCAGGGAATAAGTGGGGTTGCCATCCAAGGGCAGCTGTCAGGCCTCACTGATAAAGGATTTTTTAGTTATCACCTCAGTCTGGAGCTGCTGTTTTGTTTTTTGAAGCACCTCGTACAAAAGGAGAAGAGTGGGACAGGCAAAAACATCAAAAACATGTCCAGGGTGACTTGGGCTGTGCTGGGCACTGGTGGGGTCACACCTCGAGGGCTGTGTCCAGCTCTGGGCCCCCCAGTTTGAGGGGCTGGAGAGTGCCCAGGGAGATGGGGAAGGGGCTGGAGAATCCTGATGGAGCTGGGAAAGGGGCTCAGCCTGGAGAAAAGGGGGATCAGGGGGAATTTGTGGCTCTGCACAACTCCCTGACAGGAGGGGGCAGCTGGAGGGGGATTTGGGATTTTATCCCAGGGAATAAGGGGTGGGATGAGAAGAAACAGCCTCAAGCTGTGCCAGGGGAGGCTCAGGTTGGACATCAGCAGGAATTTCCTCATGGAAAGAGTTGTTAAACATTGGAACTGCCCTGGAAGGAGGAGCTGCCATCCTTGGAGGTGCCCAAGGAAGGCCTGGACGTGGCACTCAGGGCTGGTGACGAGGTGGGGATGTGGTGGGTGATGGAATAGCAGCATTCCTGAGGGGAAAAACCTCATGCCCACCCCTTTTAATCTCAATTAAACCATCCATTCGGGTGAAATACGGAATGAATCTTTTGCAGAGCTGGACGAGGACTCCCCTGACAAAGCAGCAGTGCCCGAGGACACGGGGCAGTACCAGCGCTGAGGGAGGGGCCCAGCTCTGCACAAGCAATAAACCCACCCCAAATTAAGCATTCCTCCTAAGGGTGATTTCACATTTAACGAACTGAATCATGCAAGTCCTCTGCAATCAAAAGCACAGTAGATGGGGTAAGTCAGAATCGAGGGAACCGAGCCCAGAAGGTGGAGCTGAGCACGAGGTGCCAGGGGCCATCGGTGCCAAACACTGCGAGTGCCAGCCTCACCCTCCCTGGCACCAAAAGCAGGGACGTTTGCACTGCAAATGAACTTTTTTTTTTACCTGTTCAGGACAGAGGGTGGGAAGGAAAAGCTGCTCTCTGCTCCTCATCCGAGACTGAATGTTCTCCTGGTCACTGCATTTGAACAGATGTTATTTTCGGCCTGTGGTGCACGGGGACCCCTCCTTGAATTTACAGCACAATCCTGGGTTTTCATTCGTTTTTGTGCAGCAGGGCCTCGAGTCAGTGTCACCTCTCTTGAGCCTTCCAAAGGGGGAAAGTTCCAGAGGGGCAGAGCCCCTCCAGGTGCACACAGCAGTAGCAGGACCTGTCTCTATTTGCACACTTGATTCCTGTATATTCCACTCTCTGAACATGGACAGTGTCTTACTCAGCATGCTCAGGCCTCTTGATTACTTCAAATCATTTGCTTTTCTTTTTTATTTTCGGGAGGGGTTTTTTTCTGTTTGTTTTTTAAGTCAAGAACGAGCTGTGCTGGTTTGTTTTGCTTTAAGCCACTCCTCCAGCCGCAGTGTCTTTTTTAGGGTGGTTTTATTTCCAATTTCCCAGAGAAGGGATTATTTTTTTTTTTTTTTTGGGAGCCAGGCTCCAGCTGCTTCACCTGTGCAATATCCTCATCCAGGTGCCTTGTGTAAGGTACTCCCACAGCCCACGCATGGCCTGTCCCAGCCACCAGGAAAGGAGTGGATTTTTGAGGAATGTAAAGGCTCCATCCAGCTCCTGCTGCTGGCTGGAGATGTTAACTCCTCGCTTGAACTGCTGTATGTGATGTACATATGTACGTGTGTATATAAAGCAGTGTTTAATTAAAGGTGATTGATTGCTAATTGCTCCCTGACTGGACTCGGGTAACTCCAGCAGTTGCAGTTCTCAGTTTTTTAAACGGGCTCAATCGAACAGATTTTTTTTTTTTTTAAATTAAATTGGTTTTGGCATTTGTAGAATCATGGAATGGTTTAGGTTGGAAGGGAGCTTAAAGCTCATCCAGGGACACCTTCCACTGTCCCAGGTTGTTCCAGCCTGGCCTTGGACACTTCCTGGGATGGACCAGCCACAGCTTTTCTAGGAAATTCCCATTTTTCCAAGCAGCAGCTCTTCCCTGCCATAAAATAGCACCACAGACTCCTGTAGGAAAGAGCCTGGAGTTGCTGAATTGCCTTTTTCTCCCTCAAGGTGAGTTTGGATGGGGTCAGTGCAGCTGAATTCTGGGTTTAGCTCATCCCTGAACTCAAAAAAGACCCTGTCCTGCCTCACATCCCACAGCTGGAATCTATTCTGTGATCCTACAAGGAAACTAAACCTAATTCCAGGCCAGGTTGGACAGGTCCCTGCCCATGCAACGAGAAGATTTTTAAGATCCTTCCAACCTAAACCCTTCTGGGATTTGATTCCAACCCTAGCAGAGATTCCCATTCTTTTCCAATCCCAGTCAGGCCAGCACAAGCTGTAATTCTTCCCCAGCTCCACAGGATGCCACTGCTCCTCTCCTGGATCTGCCCAGAACAAATCAGCCGGAATAAAATAACCACGGACTGCAAAACCCATTTAGAGCAAATAAAACCCCTCAATCTGTCCTTCCTCCCACTGTGACAGCAGCTCTGGGCCCTGCTCGGAGGAAATGAGCACCAAACAATTCCAGGAGGGAGCTGGGTTGGGCGGAAATCTCCTCAGTTTGTGTCACACCAGGCCTGGCAGCTTTAAAATCACCTCGTCCTGGCCTGGCAGATTGGAATTATCAAGCCAAGAAATGTGATTGTGGGTTTTAACTCAGAAGAGATTGAGCTGTGTCTTCTCCAATCTCCATTTTGGCTACTTAGAGAAAAAAAAAAAAAATTCCTATTTTAAGGATATTTTCACCAGAATAGCACCTGATTTAGCAAAAAGCTGGAAAATACAATTTACCTCAAGGTCTGATGAACTCCCTCCTTATCACTGCCCCTGCAGCTGTAACTTTCTATTTCCTCTACTGAAAGAAAGAAAAAAAAAACCCAGTCAAAAGAGCAGAAACTTTGTTAAAAATATTTATTTAAAAAAATACAATTGTTTTGCATGTCTGGTTGCACATAACTATTAACATATGATTGACTTGAATAATTTGCTACAATGCTTCTTTAAAGCCAGCTTGCATTATACAAAGCAAAATCCCTCTGTCAGTTCTTACATAAAATAGTTTTCTTTAACTATTCCCACCCCGTTTTTTTTTTTAAAAAAAGATTGCAATACATTGATTTTTATTTTTCTTTTCTTTTTTTTTTTTTGCACAAAAATCGAAGCAATAGAAAAAAGTCACCTGATTTCTCAGGAAAGACCTTCACGATGTTTGAATAACAATTCCCAAAGAGCCACTGCCGAAGCAGCATTTGTCACTTTTGAAGTGTCAGGACAGTGCAAAGGAAGTTTTTGCATCTTAAAAACTTCGCCTCCCACTTGAATTCAAACCTGAAATGTGCTCAAACACCTCCCGTCCCTGCCCTAATGCAGTCGCTCAGACTTTGAATTTTCAGGGTGATTTAAACACGCTGAAGGTCTTCCTAAATGTTATCTCGGAAGGTTAAATAAAAGCAAAATTTAGTTAACACTGAACAATTACTGAAAACTTTGGCTATTTATGTACTTGCATTACATACCAGCTTTTTTTTTTTTTAATTATTTTTTTTAACACAATGGCATTAAGATACTCTTAATAAGGTATTTAAAAATAAAAAGTTAGACTGAGAAGCAATTCTGTCCCAGGCAGGGTCACCCAGCTGGAACAAGGGGTGACTTTTACAGTTGTCTTGTCCAGAAAAGTCTCCAGTGTAGGAAGTTTCAGACACTCACTACAACATAACTTTGCCTCTTGAATTTGTACTATATATATATATATTTATAGAGAAAAGAGAAAAAAAAAATGCAACTCTGTTCTGGAAAGAGCCACTGGAAATGTTCCCCCCTTCTGCTGCTTTCAGGGGAGTTTCCACCACTGATTGTTCTGAAAAATCCCAGGAAGGTAAAAGCAGCTCCAGCCCAGAGCTCCAGAGGGAGGGATCTGCTCCCAAAAAAACTGCCAAGAGCCCAGCTCAGCCTGAAAATTCCAGCAAGGAATCCACCCCAAAATCACCTCCCCAAAACAGATGTGCACCTCAGGAACGAACAGGACAACACTGGCACAGGGCACCACAGCTGGATGGGGGTGCTGGAGTTGCTAAAAATTGATTTAAATGGATTTAAATCCCTCCAAGACACAAAAAAAACCTGCCCAGCCCAGGGAATTTGGAGCAGCTGCTGCTGGATCTGTGCTGATTCCCAGGATTCTGGCATCCCAGGGTTCAGTCCCAGATTAATTCCAGCTGCCCTGATCTCCTTGAGGGGACACAACTGCTGTGCTTCCCTAGAATTTCCCCCTCTTTTTTTTTTTTTTTTTTCCCAGCTTGATTATTTTAAATCAACTTCTCAGCTCTAAAAACAGAGGGGAATAAGCATTAAATGTGCTACTGTACCCATCACAAAGCACTGTGACGTACATAAGGCCATCTGGTAACACTGCAACAGGCTACAAAACGAGTTGGAAAAGGGAATTTTAGGGTTTTTTTTTTCCTCCAAAACTACGAGGAGTAAATCTCAACCCTGTTCACAGAGAACGAAACCTTTCAAAAGTATATTTTCTATAGAAAAACTCTGTGCAACTGAACAACAGCAGAACAAAAATAATAATAATAATAATTAAAAAAAAAAAAGAGTCAACACAATTCTAGGAATTCTAGGAAGCAGTTTCAAAGCTTGGAGGGTTCATGCTAGGGAAAAATAAAAAAACAAGCCCAAAACACATCCCAAGGAGCTCAGAGCAAAGCCAGGGACTGGAATATTGGAACCCCCCCACCCCAGCACACAGCACACCCCAGGAACCATGCACAGGCCACCCTCAGAGCCTTCCTGTGTTCCAAAAAACAGGGAAAAATAACCCTAAAGGAAAAGAAAAATAGAAATAAACAACAACAGCTTCCAGTTATCGGTGCAGCACTGCTGCAGGGACTGCTCAAGGGCTGGAAAGGGCTCTGGAATCACCTCCAGCTTCTCCTGTCTCCACTCAGATCCCTGTTTTCCAAAGGGTCAGGATTCTCCTGTTCCAGCCCTGCTTTGAGATGAAAACCTCCTGCAACACAGCCTCAGCAGAGAAGGCTTTTAAATCAAGCCCAAACTTTTGTTCCATGCACACAAAACGACTCAAAAACACATTTAAGACACTTTTTTTTTTCAGATGTGGCATCCAACAATGCCAAAAAATAACCTTTGGCAACTCACGCTGGGGCAGGATTGATTTGGGTGCTAAAAAAGGGAAGAAAAAACCCCCAAAAAAACCTCACCAGGGAGTGCAAAATATCTCAAAGTGGCGACTGCAGAGTGCAGAATCTGCTCTGAGGGAGGATGGGGATATTTATATGGATTTTTGGGAACACATCCTGCCAGGCATGACCCACGTGTGCTCCAGGCAGAGCTGTTCCAGCCAGGCTTAAACACTGAGGAACCTAAAAAACCACATTTTCAGCTCTGAGTGTGCTTCTCATCAGGGCCTGGAACAGCTCCCACAGGCAAAATCTGCTGCTTTCTTTGGGAGGGGGAAACAAAATTCAATTCGAGCCGGTTTTAGGGTGGTTTTGTTCCAAAATAATTTATAGGCAGCAGACATTTTGCTATTCCAGCAGGGAAATATTGGAACATCCAAGGAGAAACAGGGCCCTGTGCTTCTGGGTCAGGCAGAAGAACAATCTGCAGGGAACACATTCTCCTGATTCCTGCTTGTTCCTGGCATCAAGGCAGGAATAAACACCCCTCACTTCAGGATCCACTGACACCAAACCCCAAATTTCACCTTTCTGCTGGAGTCCCATCAGGGAATTCCCACAGGAATTCCCACAGGCTGCCCTCACTGCACCTTTGGGGCTCCTCTGTTGTGTCCTCGTGACTCAAATCAGGCTCTGGAGGAAGATTTGGTTCCATTGCCAAGGATTTTTCTCTGTCCAGAGCCTCCTCTCACTCCCCCAGTCAGCACTGCCCACTCCTGGTGGAATTCCGTGCCCAAAAATGCTGATCCAAGGCAAAGGGACATCCTGGAGAGCTGCATGGAACCATCCCTGGATTATCCTCCAATCTTCCTCTGCCAGCCCCAATCCCAGCAGCTCCCAGCAGCTCCAACCCCGATCCCAGTAGCTCCAGCCCCGATCCCAGCAGCCCTGATCCCAGTAGCTCCAGCCCTGACCCCAGTAGCTCCCAGCAGCTCCCAGTAGCTCCAGCCCCGATCCCAGTAGCTCCAGCCCCGATCCCAGTAGCTCCCAGCAGCTCCCAGTAGCTCCAGCCCCGATCCCACTCCCCTGCACCGCCCAAGGCTGCCCCATTCACAGATCTGCTCACACTCCACTGCTAATTGCTGCTTAATTAACTCCAAAGCAAACCATAAGCACTTCATCAAACATCTGGAGAGAGCTCCTGAGTGAATCCTCATGGATTTTGGGCTCCTCGGCCAAGTGGGAGACCCTCAGGGGCTGCTTGCAACGCCCCACTCTGGGATTTTTAAGACAAAATAACCCCAGCCCCACCACCTCAGAGGCCAAAAGGTCTCTTTTTTTCCCCCCATTTCTGCTCTCCCAGCTCCAGATTCTCTTCCTCACACAGAACTGAGGAAGGAAACAGACCAAAACTGTCACCCAAAACTCAAACATCAAGTTTTTTCAATAGCTGTGGATTTTAACAACATTCCCTGCCCCACTGCTGGGGTTGATTTGCAGAGCTGACAATACCAAGAGAGCCTCTTGATACAACACTGAGATGTTTTGTAAACAAATCTGCCTTAAAAATGGAGATTAAATGGCAGAGTACATCAAAAACTGCTATAAAAGAGGAGCAAAAAAAAAGGGAACTAAAAGATAAATGAATAAACCACGGGAGACAAGGGAGGGGCAGAGCTGCAGGTCCTGATCTCAGCTCGAGGAAAAGCTCCAGGAGGGGATCAGGGCCCTTCACTCCCATCCCAGCTGGAATCCCCAGGGAATCCCACAGGGATGCAGCTCCCTGGGCTGGGGGAGGCTGGAGAAGGGAGATCTGCACCTCAGCAGCTTCACTGCCCTTAGAATGAACATCATAAACCCAAAATGATCCGTTTGTGACATAGCTGAGGTTTGAAAATGCATCAGAGGGAGAAATTATCCCAACCAACGCCTTTCTGTTCTCACACATCACTCCATTATCCCAAAGACTGCATGGATACTGAAGCCTTGGGATGTTCCAAGTGAAAACAAGGAATTGTCCAACTCCAGGAATTTTAACCCTTCCTGAGCTGTTGCAAAACAGAGCTCGAATGTGCCAATATCAGGGCACAGGGATTGCATCCCCCGCTGAGGACAGGTCTGGAACAAGGCTCTAAACCTGAAGCTGCTGCTAAAAAACCCCGAATTTCCTCCATCACCCTCCTCTCACCAGGGTCACCTTCCCAGGAAGGACAGAACATAGACGGTTCCATAACCACAGGCCACTTTTCTGCTTCCATGGGCTGCTCCTGCCAGGAATCCTGAAAATCCAGGATCCCAAACAGAGCCAGGCACAGCCCAGGCAGCAGCAGCAGCTCCCCAACCCTGCAGCAGGGCCGTGGAAAAAAAAAAAGAGATTCCCAGAAGCAAGATACGAGCTCAGCTTCCACACTCCCTAAATCCCACCACCAGCTGCGTTTGGATTCCATGGAAGGTGTGACCAAAAGCGTGGATTCTACTCCCATCTCCCTAAGCTCTTGAGATAAGGTGACTCAGCCCTGATAACAGCCTCTGGGGGGCCATCTCTGCTAAAGGGCCATCAGATCTCCTGGAATGACTCCCTGGAATTCCATCATCCCATTGGGAGCTGCCCCGCCCAGAGGGGAGCAACCGAACATTCCAACCTGGATATAAGCCGAGGCCTGGAACACTGGGGCACAACTTCCATTGGATTCCCAGAGGAGAAGAGCTCGAGAAGCACCCCTGGACCTCCAGAGGTGGAGCAGATTTTCCATTGGGATCAACCCTTCAGCAAGGCCATGTCCATCACTCCAACGGGACCGAGGGATTCCCCAAGAAGGCTCACACGATGCCATCTGGGGCCAAAGCTGGGCTGCTGGTGGCTGATGAGCTGTGGGAGGAGAAGCAGGAGCTCCAGAGGCATGAGAAGAGCAGCAAGGAGCTGGAAGAGGAATCCCAGAACGCTCAGACCGTGTTTGGAGACAAATCCGGCCGCAGGAGGAACCTGGCACAGGAGCAGCTGGAGCAGAGGCTGAGGCAGAGTCCCAGAGAGAAGAGCGATGTGCCAGGTGGGGAAAAGGGCTGGCACAGGAGAGGGACCAGCAGCAGAAGGTGGAGGATGCCATCAAGGAGATGCAGAAGCCCTTGGCCTCTTCCATCAACCACCGGGATCTGGATGGAAAGCTGAGGGAACAGGAGAGGGAAGGAGACCCCAGGGCTGCTCTCATCAAGAAAAGGAAAGCCAAGGAGAAGAAGAAGAAAGAAAAACCCAGGTCCAAGGGACCAGCACCTCCACTCAAGAGGTTTAACATCTGGCCTGGGCACTGCTGGGACGGCGTGGGCAGGTCCAAGGGGTTGGAGCAGCAGCGCTTTGAGGTGGAACATCCATGACATGTAGGAGAGAGCTCCTGGAGTGACCCACGGACAGCATCCTCTGCCAGAGCCCTGAGGAATGGCCTCTGTCCCTGGAACGAGGCCTCTCCTCAGCATTCAGCATCCCAGTGATGGATTTCCTACTGAAGGCTGGATTTCCCTGTCATTGGTTTCTCGTTTTTCTTCTAACAAACTCTTTTGTTCTGTGCCAAATGCTCTGACCTTCCACGGAACCCAAGAGAGCCAGGAATGAACTGATGCAAAAATTGCCAAGCATTCCACAAAACCAAGGCTACTCCAGCAACAAGGACCTAAGAACAAAGTTTCCCTAATGCTGCATTATTTAATTTGCTGGTTTTTAAATCACCACGGTACAGAACTAAAACAGAATCTACTCTAAGCCCACCTGCCCTACGCTAAATTAAAACCAAGTTGTGAGGAGCTGCACAAACTGCTCCTGAAGTGACCTAAAGAACCAGCAGCTCACAGAACCGAGCCCCAGGGGAGGCTCTGCCAGGAATGTGATGTGAGGAGAAGCTGGCAGTTACCTGTCAGTGCATGTGGCTGATGAGGCAGCACATGAACGAGGAATATTCCCTTAAGTGACCTGAAAATTGCAGTGGAGAAAAGGCAGCAAAAGCTGCTCCTCTCCCACCTCCTCTCCCTTTTCCATGAGCTTTCCCAGCTGCCTCCTGAGGTCACCATTCTACCTGGACTCGGGTTTTTTCCTGAAGAAGCCAAAGCAATCCCGTTCCTGCTCTGCCTGATGGATTTGTCCTGATGGAAACCATCCCATGCAGGCTGCACTTCTGTCACAGGAACTGGGCATTCCCAAAGGAAACCCTGCATCTCAGCCAGCTGTGGCACTGCAATCTTGGGAAGCTTCTTGGAGAGGAGCAGGAGCCCAGAAATAGCATTTTTTTGGGTCTGACCCTCTGCCCAAAGTGATAAAAGTTCACAAAGAATTAAGTGCACAAATTTTCGCTTTTCAACAGCTAAACTTGGCTTTTCTCCACAGGGGGACAAGGGGGAAGGGAAGCAATTAAATTGCAAGTTTTTAGTGCTCATTCGTGAATTTTCAATTCGAATCCCAGCCTGCAAACGTGGCTCTCTCCAAAGTCCACGTCTTTGGTAGGCGTAAAATCGGCCAACCTAAACCAACCAAAGTGCTGCTATTTATACATAGCCATAGAAATTTCCCAGAGCAGGCTCCAAACATGCAAACCAAAAAAAAAAAAAATTCCAGATGCCTTGCTCTCGGTGATCATCTGCAGCTTCGCTTCTGCATTTCAAAAATAAAACTAAAATTTAAAAAAAAAAAAAAAAAAAGGTCAATATTGCACATTTTAAGAGCTGCTGGCGCAGGAATTTCCTCCTGCATCTGCTGATGTCTAAATGTGAAGCATTTTTGCCTCTGCCATGACCTGACAGGGAGTCACAGGTCACTCCATGAGCTCACTCCCTGCTTCTCCACCTGAAAAAGGAGTATTTTTTTCTCCCACTTCCCCCCTGGGCAGGTGAACAATGCCCAAAAAAAGCGACTCTGTTCCACCCACCTGTCCCAGGTGTCACGTCAGGAACACATAAAAGTGGTTTTTCTGTATCTCAATGTCAGGTATAGAAAAGTAACATCGCTGCAGGGAAAGAAAAGTCTTGGGTGTTGTGGCTTTAAAGGGAATTCCAAAAGCCTGCAAAAGTGGCAAAAGGAAAAACTCTGGAAAAGCTCGAGTTCACCACTTCTCCATGGAATAAGTGCAGTATTTACAGCAAACACTGTCAGCTCCTCGTGCTGGAGAGGGAAAAATCTTCCTCTGCTCATGGCAGCTCGGAGGATGCTGAAGGAAAGAGATGTCTCCATCTGTTTTCTGGGAATATTTTATGGAGAAGATCCTCTGACACCCCCAACTCAAACCCAGAAGTTGCTGCCTGCCATCAGATGCCCAAATCAGAGGGAGACACAAACCCACAGCCCAACACACCCAGACTGAGGGGCTGAGAGAGGAGAATCTCTCACTCCTTTCACCCCTCAGCTCTCTTAAAAGGCCTCCTGAGGTGTAAAAATCCACCTACAAATTCCACCTCATCTCCAATGGCTCTGGAAAGAGATCCTGCATTGTTAATCCAGGACACCAAGGAGGTGAGAGCAGATTCACCACGAGGCTGATGCCCCATGGAACCCCTGAGCCTGATCTGGGCTCAGTGCTCCCTCCAAAACAAAAAAAAAAAGCAACAGCTCCACTGCAAAACTTGGGATAAGAGCTGGCAAAAGAGGAGCCTCTCCACGTGGGGAAAAGCAGGAAGCTTTTCCAGAGCTGTGGGGAAAGAGGAGCAACATTAACACTGAGATGTTGCTGTTCTCACTCAGCTGGGGTCTGGAATTCCAGGTCAGGCAGCAACCTCCTCCCAAACCCGCAGGGAAAATCCCCCAAAACCCTCAGTGAAAATCCCCCAAAACCCTCAGTGAAAATCCCCCCATCCTGCTCATCCAGCAGGGAGGTCCCAGGCTCTGGAGCAGGTCTCTGGCACAAGAAATGTTTGGACTCCAGCATTCAGACTCTGTGAGAAACCAAAGGAGCTCATCCCACCGTTCTCAGGCAGGGAAGCATCCAAAATCCAGCCCCACCTCTTCTCC
Organism: Falcunculus frontatus; assembly: GCA_013398115.1. Lineage (NCBI taxonomy): Eukaryota > Metazoa > Chordata > Aves > Passeriformes > Falcunculus > Falcunculus frontatus. Next base: position 84,572 of record VZRV01006911.1, on the reverse strand, counting down.
CAGGGGCTGTTGGGCCATGCCACCGCTCCACAAAATTGTCCTGGACACAAACTTGGAATAAATCCTTGAAAAAAATTTCTCCCTGCAAAAAAAAACCAACCAAAAAAAAAAAAAGACAATGCCAGCAGAAAAACCCCGGCTGCTTTTTGTTGCTGCACAAGTCCTGGTGCCCCTGGGGCGGAGCTGAGAGCACACACCCCTTTTTTTCCCAAGCATTTCCTGGAATGCCAGCTTCCATCAGGATTCAGGGTTCTCCTCTCCAAGCACAGGAAACAGAAGAACAGAGGGTTTTGTTTTTTTTTTCCAAGAGTCACAGAGAAAAGCCTCCTCTGGTGCTGTTTGCTGCAGTCAATGCAGATTCAGCTGCTGCAACATCACCCAAAATTCCTTTTGGACACGGGGAAAAATCTTCCAAACCGAGGAGGAGAAGAGACTGGAGCTGCAGCTCCTATTAAGGCGTTTGCATATACATTCCCAACCTGGGTTCTTCCAAAAAAAAAAGGAGGAGGAATTTTTGCAAAAAAAAAAAAGGCATTTTTTGATTCGGGAAATGGCAACAACTACGATTGTTGAGAATCTCTGTGGAATTACAAACTGCTCGTTTTTAAAAAAAGGTGGTTCAATAGAAGTGTCCTATCTTTGCCTTGCTTGCCACTGTGTCCTTTTCCAGGAATTCCATGTGCTATGTCTTCTGGAGATCAGGGGAAAAGGGGCCAGGGGTGGAGGGTCCATCCAGTCCAGACAGGGTAAAGGGGCCGTGACTGTTCAGCACTGATGGAAACTAAGGGACAAAACAACAATCATCAGGCAAAAAAAAAAAAAACACTTTAATTCACTGTTCCTCCCATATCTGTGCACAAAGGAGGGAAACAAACCCCAAACCCGACAACGAAATGAAGCAAAACCACCCCAGGCTTCAAAGAATCCTCTTGGCTTCTCACTTTTGATTTATTTTTTTAATGCCAAGCAATGTCATGGTGACCCCCCTGCCCCATATTGTCATTAATAAGTGATTTAACCCAGGTTGTGGGGGAAACAGGGTTTAAATTGTTAATTATCAGCTCTTTCCAGGGTAAAATATCCAGTGTCATTTCAGCCCTCCTTGTTTATTCCCCATCCTCGTGGTGCAGACGAGGAATTTCCTTCATCTCCATGGAGATGACAGATCCCAACCCAGAAGATTTAATTAAATTCTTTCATTTCAATGAAATGAAAGAAAAATTAATTCAATTGGTTAAATTCTACCCTCAGCAAACCCAGGCAGCAGATGTGGTAATTCCAGTGCCAGAGTGGAAGGAGTGGGAAAAACGTGAGAATTACAACTAAAGGAGTTTTTTTTTTTTAAAATATAGGGGATTTTTGTCTTATATAGTAAAAAAACCCCTGGCTTTGGACAATTCCAGGGATGGGGCAGCCACAGCTTCTCTGGGCACCCTGTGCCAGGGCCTCCCCCCTCTCACGGGGGTGAATTTTACAGATTTCTTCCATAAAAATCATCAAAAACTGTGCCACACATGATCACAGAGATCAAACACACACTCCTCCTTCTCACTAGTTGTGAGATTAATTAATATTTTGCAGCAGGAACAATTAGAACAATCAGTAGAGTGGAAAAATTCGAAATTCAGGAAAAACCCAACCAAAAAAAGTTACAGGGGGGAAATTTTTACAAGAAGAACAGACCTAAAAAAGAACAAATAATCTCTCTACCAGCAGTCTGCGCTGCAGTTAATTCAAAACACTCCTGAAACACCAACATTTACAACACCCTTAAATAAAACTGGGCAAACACTAAAATTAACACTCCCAAAAAGCTGCCACGGGGGTAGAAAACAACAACTCCTATTTTCATTTCCACAGCAGATAATCGGGATAAACTGATCCCTGCAGGGCTGCTGGGGAAGGGACTGGAAATCCCTGGAGAAATCACCCTGGGACTCACCTGGAAGAGGGTGTTAGCACCTTGCAGCCTGGCAGGGCTGAGAGGAGCCACCGGGCTCAGGGTGCTCCAGAAGTGGATGCTGGAGAGCAGAGGGCTGGGAGTCAGCAGGATGGGAGTCTGAAAAATACAGGAAAAAGCAGCTGTCAGAGCCTTTCCCATGGAATTCCAGCCTTTCCCACGGAATTCCAGCCTTTCCCATGGAATTCCAGCCACGACACCCTCAGCTGCCACGGATTTCAGGAAATCCCATCCCCTCCTTCCTCCTCCTGCTCCTCCTCCTCCCTCCCTCCCCTCACTGTGCAATCCAAGCCCTTTTTTTTCCCCAAATCCTGCTGGAACTCACAGCAGGGCAGCTCCTCCTCCAATCCAGCACCTGGAAAAGTGGGATTATGGATTTTAAAAAGGAAGAAGAGTGGGCACAGGCCCGCTCCTGCTGCCACTGACAATGCCAGCAACAACAAAAGGAATTTCCATCCAGCTCCTGAATATTCCAGGTTCACCAGCCAAGCACTTCCCGGGGTGCCAAAAGAACAACTCCACTTGGATTTTAGGTTGGTTTTTTTTTCCCTGCCTTCAGCCATTTCAGTTTTCAACCAGCAGCTTCCCCACGGTTTCACTCTAATTCCGATTTATTGCAGGGGAGAGATTACACAGATACAGAATGATTTAACAGCCCTGCTGGATTCAGTTCTCTTCCAAGTTTTCTGAGACATGAAAGCTTTCCTTTCCCACACAAAGATAACTACCAAATTAAGCAGCTGCTCTTATTGCTGCTCGCTCACAAGACTTTGGCTTTAACTAAATGCTACTAACTGAGTAAAAAAAGCTGAAGAGACACCTCTGTTTTTCTCTATTTTTGAAGGATTTTTCAGCCCCAGCTGAAGGATTTAGGGTTTCTGGAATAATTCAGTATGCCCCTGGCAATTTACAGAGCTCCTGCTGGGGCTGGTTTGGGTTCTGCCTCCACATGCCAGCCCTGTGTGCACGGCTGAAACAGCACCTGGGCACACTCTGGGGTGAATTAACACCAATTGTGAATCAAACTTGTGTTTTATTTAAAAAAAAAAAAAACAACCAGGGAGTGACATCCTGAGTTTCAAATCTCCACACACAATCAAGTATTCATTTTCCACTCGCTGTTTTCGAGCATAAAATCATCACTATTGTTAGTTTAAAAAAAAAAAAACCAAAAACAAAACCAAAGAAACCAGGGAGGGAATTCGGTTACCTGAGAGAAAAGTGCTGGAGTAAGAGAAGCAGTTGGGAGAGAAGGACTCAGGATGCCCAAAGGACTTGGATCACTGCCTGTAATGACCAGAGTGGGAGCCAACTCCAACCCTTTGGGTTTTTTCGATCTGGAGAGGTGATTGGCAAATTCCTTCTCCAACACGGCTGAATCCTGCTGCTCTTTGGGCTCTGGGGATTGGTGCTGGAGGCTCTGAGCCTGCTCCAGCTGCTGGGAAGCCACGGATTCGATGTCCGTGTCAATGTCCAGGTCAGGGTTGGAGCTCAGGGGCGGCGAGGGGGGCGTGGAGGGGACCTGGAGGGTGGGAGAGACCGAGGACATGGGAGGGGTCGGGGTGAAGCTGGTGCTCAAGTTTGGCAAAGGCGCTGGAGGAGCTTCAGGGACGGTCAGTTTGGGCAGGACGAGAGTCTCCAAGGTCTGCAGAGTCTCCTCCGAGCCCAGGGGAAGCGAGGAGGACACGGTTGGGGTGGCAGAAGCCGTGGAAGTGACAGCCACCGCCGAAGTGGTGGAGACCAAGGGGGCAGAGGGAGGCTTTTTGGAGGGCATGGTGACAAATTTGATGACAGAAGGGGTGGGGTCCTGAGGTTTCTTCTCCGCCAGCTTCTCGGCCGGGTTCTCGATCTTGATGGACCTGAAGAGCTTCACGCTGGAGGAGTTGAGGGAGTTGAGGGTGAAGGAGGAGTACAGGCCTGAGTGGATGTAGTCGTTGCGGCTCGAGGACTTAGCACAGGACTGGGATTTCTCCTTCCCGCAGTTTTCCACGTCCTTGGGAGCACTGGTCACCTCCCCAAAGCCGGGCATTTCGGGGTCCCCCTCGATCCGGCCCACGACGAGCGGATCCATGTTCAGGATCTCCGGGTACGACACGAACTTGTACACAAACTTCTTGCCATTCACCTTCTTAATGATATTCTGTGGGGAAGGAGGCAAAGTATATTTAGACCTTCTTCGGATTAATTTTCTTCCTACAAACACTGCCTAAAATAGGCAGAGGAATTAAAGGCTGTAATCTTTCAGGGGGGAAAAAAAAAAAAAAATAGTTTCTTTTTTTCCTGTTTTAAAAACACCCTGTGTGTTCCAGTTCTGCTCCCGGAGCTGGCAGACAAAACACTGCAACAGGTGAGCTCAACCTCACATTAAACATACTAAAAACAGCCTAAAAACTGCCCAGAAATCCTGTTGAACATCTTAAATTAAATAAAAAATGCCCATTACCCCCATCAAGGATCACAGAGCTGGGTACACTAAGGGTAATTTAACAGCAGAACTCGCTACAGGGTTTCTCCAGGATTGCAGAATTGAGAGCTCGTACTTCAAATCAAACCACCTTTATTCTTAATAAGATGATAATAAAGGAAAATAAGCAGCTGAACTAGTCAGCAGAATGCAGGCTAATCAGCCATTTCAATACCACAGAACAGCATCTGTCAAACTTGTTTTGCTCCTCAGTGAAATGCCACACACACTTCGGACTCGAGATTATCCTGCTTTATCATTCCGTGGTTGTTGCTGAGATCTCTCAGTACACACCAAGGCAGGTTGGTGCCACCCAGTAATGAACACCAGCAACTTCCCACCTGCTCCAGGCTGAGGATCCTCAGGAACTGGGGGTTATTTTTATCTGCTCCACTCACACAAGAGCGGGATAAAGGGAAACAAAGGTGAGACTCGAAAGATGTTGGATAAACAGAAGTTTCTTACTCTGCTGGGCTGAAAACAGTGGCCAAACTAAAGGTGAAATTCTGAATGCACAGAGAAAATGAAGATACTTTGGGCTGAAAAATGTTTATTTTGAAGACCCTTCGTAGAGAAAGCTGCAAAAAGATCTGAAAGTGGTGCAAAGTCCCCCTGTCCATCATCATCCTCTCCCAGTGTTGCTTCAACTGGAGCGCTGAGGATTTTAACCCTTGCAAAAGCGTGTATTTTTGGAAAGGGGATTAGGACCCAGAGGCACATTTGTATCAGCAAAAACACCCAGCCAACACTTTGCACAAAGCCACCAGAACCTCACAAAAACAACCAGCGAGGAGGAAACAGCGCGCCGATAAATGAAATTAAAACCCAAAACAACACCTCTAAACAAAGCAGCACAACTTCCTTCAGCCTGGCAGAGACACGGCAGTGACACCCCTCCCCTGGAGGAGGGAAGGCAGGAACCACCAAAGCTCCTTAGGCTGCTAAGAGGGATGAGGATTGGAGCAGGATTTCCACCCTACCTTCACGTAGTAGTAGCGCAGCGCCCGGCTGAGTTTATCATAGTTCATGCTGGGCTTGTTCTTGCGGATCCCCCAGAGCCTGGCCACCTCCTCTGCCTGCAGCAGCTTGAACTCGCCGTCGTTGGAGGTCCAGCAGATGATATTCTTGTTCTGGGGCTCTTGGAGCAGCTGGAGGAGGAACTGCCACAGGGTGATGGCACTGTCCATAGCAGAGAGCTGCAATTCACAAAGGCAGGTTAAGCCCGGAGCATTTCCCTCCTCTCCCTACAAGGTGGGGGATAAACGGAGCAGGGATTGTTATTTCCAAAGCCAGCAAGAGTAAAAAATTATTAGTCACCAGTCGTGAAAGATGTTCCCTGCAGAACTGAGGGGCTGAGTGCCAACTCCGGCGTCTCCTCCCACATGTCAGTACTTTTCACATGGGTTATATTTAGCCTCATTTAACTAAATCAGGTCACTTTGGGTAAGTTGCAGTGAGTCACTACCCCTAAAAAAATGTTTCTAAGTTGTTCCATGTTCACCCACTCCAGGCTTGTGCTGCTTTGTGAGAAACAGCTCAGGTACAGCCAGGTAGGAATCAAACCACCCCCTCACCTCCTCCTTTCTGTACCTGCTCCCAACCTCGGAAAGAACTCGGCACAACCACGAACTGCAAAGCTCCAAGAAGGAGATGCCAGAGCAAAACCAACTTGATTTTCCTTCAGTTCTCATTCCTGCCTCTTTGCCAGCAGCCCTCTCAATCACCCCTAATCTCTCCTTCACATCTTTCTTTTCCAGGTATCACCCGTTTTTTTATGAGAGTAAACATGAAACTAAATTATTTCACACTCGGCTCTTAATTCCTGCCATGTCTTACCCACGTCAATGATTTAGGCTGGGACTTTCTAGGACTGATATCTGCCAGTTGATTCCTGCCCTGAAGTTGTTGATGCATAAATTCATCAAGGACAGACCAGGCACAGAGATAATGTTTTACCTTGACCGTATCTGACTACACCAAACAGGATTTCCACAAATATTTTAAAGCAGAGCTCTCATCATTCTGTACAAGATACACTGAGAATTAAACCAGACAAAATGTTAATTCGGCATCTCCTATAGATTCTCTTAGTCCAGAACTGTTTAATTAACTCATCTTAAACTTCTCCCTGTGAAATAAAAACTGAGGAAAAACGCTCTGGAATAGTGAATTACACTAAAAATGTCTGGATATACACAATCACTGCATTTTTCTCCTTAAGTAAAGGAGGTCCAGGGGTTCCATGTGGGTGAAATTGATATTCAAACACTGTCCCCAAGCTCCAAAACAAAGGCACCAAGCCCAGCCTCAGGGAGCAGGAGCTGGTGTTGGTTGAAGTCCCTGTGCACACAGGGCTCAGAGTTTAACATCCAGCCCGGGCCTGCCAGCTCATCTTTGCTCCCAAAGCCTTTTATTCCAATCTCATTAGTGCCCAGCACTTATCCAGCCCTATATAAGGAAGGGAACTGTGTCCACGGGAGAGGCTGAGCACTCAGGGAGCCCTGGGACAGGATTAGAGCTGACAGCTCACACAGGGCTCTCAGGGAAACGAGGTGCCCCAGGGCAGGTACCTTTCTGGGCACAGCCCTTGGCATTTCAGCCTTTCTGCAGAATCCCTGCCTCATGGCACACACACCGATGTGACATCGATCCAGGCAGGTAAATTGCTGCAATTCCATGGAACAATCTCAAAATGAAGGACACCCACACCCCCCCCTCTCGTTAGGCTGGCCCGAGGTGCTTTCCCTGTTAATTACTGCACGCGTACAACTCCCTGCTTGCCCAAATTAATTGCTCGGCACTCGAAGAAACTGGAGGCTGTGCTTCCAGACTCTTCCCACACTGCTCTGTGCTGTGCCAGCTGATCCATACAGGATTTAGGGACCAGGCAAACACCTCAGAACTCCTCCAGGACCTCCCAGTGCTGCCATTCACCACCAACATCCCGGATCTGGAACGCCAGGGCCGTGCCTCGTTATCCACAGGGATGATGCAGCCACACGTGGTGGCGTGGAGAGCACGAGGACTGGGTTCTGCCACCCTGCAGAGCTGTCAGGAGCAGTGAGATGTGCTAAGAGAGAGCAGGGAAACGAAGCTGAGTGATTATTCCCACGCTGCGTTTATCTCCGGGAGCACTGCACCAAACGGCGCTGACTGATGCAACGTGGAAATCAGATTAGCAACAGGATTTCACAGTGGCAAAGGCTTTTTTTGGGGGGTTTTTTTCACCCCTCCTGCTAAAAATCCACGCAGCTTTCATCCCAGAATTGAACTGGTGTTGTTATTTCGTGAGGCTGCCTCCCTTTAGGAAGTCCCACCTTGCTGACCGAAGCCAAGCGTTGCTGCCCAGGTCACAGCTGGTCTGGAATCCAGCTGGAGATGCACAGAGCAGCACAAAGTTCTGTAAAACAGCACACATAGAGTGGCCAAAAATGATGGAAGAGTCCAGAGATTAAAAAACCAAAACAAACAGAAAAAAAAAACCAAAAAACCACCTTTCCCAGAGATGAGCTAAGTCGTTCTGAGGAGCGTTTACCAAAGTTAAAGAGTTCACGCTGCTCAAATCCTGCAGTTTTCCAGCTGGAAGGATCCTCCTGCCAGGGGCAGAGTTACAGACTGTACTGGAGTGCAATTTTGATCAAGTTCCTCCTGATGTTTCTGGCATTTGCAGCTCCAGGCGTGTCACGATTCTGTCCATCACTTGGAGGACACATGGCACAGCCCCAGCCTGAAAAAGTCTTGTCTAAGAAACACTGAAAGGGTGGAGAGGTCTCACTTATTCCCTGGCTGTCACAGAACAGGAGCAGAGAGTAGAGGAGGGGTTTTACAGCGTATAACAGAATGAATATTCCTCTTTATTAAATATTCACTGTGTTCATCTCCAGGGAATGATGGAGATCCTGCAGTGCAACCTCATGGAAACCCCAAAGAAACGGAAAATACGGAGTTTTTCTGGAGATTATAGCCAAAGGGAAGGCCAGAGAACAACAACCTTGGTCAAAGCAATGGGATCACAGGTGGATTTTGCCCCTTCAGAGTCCAGGAGCAGGTTGTTACTTGGGAAAATCTAATGTGTATTAGGAGACAGTGCTGTGTTATGAACTAACACATCCCATTTCACTTCAGTACAAAACCTGCTCTGATACAGCACAAGAACACATAAAAAACCTCTTGTTTCTTCAGGAAAAAGCAGAATATAAAAAACCATCAGACAAGATGTAAAATTAAAACCAGCACAGGTGAGCTGAGCACTTCTATTTGTCTGAGAACCACAAAATGTGGGGAAAACCTTCTCCAGCAGCTGGGGCAGGAGGCAGCTGCTGCCTTTCCTGAGCCCTTCCTTTGGCACCACAAGGATGAGAAGCAGCTCAAGAACCCCCTGTCCCACTCCCACCCGAGGTGACTGAGGGCCAAATGCTCTCTGATCACCTGTAAACAGCATTTCAACTTTCTCAATTTCCTCAAAAAGCCCCAATCTCCTCCTCTCACAGCTCCCCACCAGCACAAAACCCCTCCTAAGCCCTTCTGCTTTTCCTCCACGATGAACACACCAATAATTACCAACACACCACTGCAAAACACCCTTCTGCTGAAGGTTCTTTTTCCTCCTAAGAGCCCGTGGAGAAAGGAAAAAGCCTCGCTGGATAAAAGGGAACGAGGCAAAGAGGCAACAGCCTTTCCCCTCCTGCACCATGTGAGCAGGAGGAAAAAATAGTTGCCAGAGGCCGAGGGCAGCTCTGCTTTGTAAGGAGGGAGCTAAAATAGAGCACTATTATTGTCTTGAGATCTTCTCCGACGCCTACGGGTGACCCTCGGAGTTCAGCAGGAGCTGGCAGGGTTTGGGCTGCACAGCTCCAAACACGAGCAAACCTGAGCCTCCTCCTCCTCCTGCAGCTCTGGTGGAGGCCTGGGCTTTGCAAAGCCTTGAGTTTATCCTGAAAAGCCAGGATTTGGGATTTTTCGTCTCTTTTCCGGTGGCTTCTCCTCCGTGGGATTACAGAGCCCGGAGGTTTGGTTTTTCCTGGGAGTGTGAGGGGTTGGCACAGAGGAGTTCAGGAAAAGGCACAATTTCCCCCATGGGCAGCAGCTACACCACCTGTGGCACAAGAAATCCAAATATTCACCCTCTGTGCTCCAAAAGGACCCCTCTCCGTGCCCTGAGAAGGGAGTAAAGGCAGGATTAAGGGGGTTAGACCTGCCCTAAACCCCTCCTTCGAGGTCTTCTGGCAGATTTCCTGTGCTTTGACTCAACACCAAATAATCTCCAATAATCTTTCACCTCCATTTGTTGCAGCAGCCTCTGGTGAAGCATCTGCAGCCTGATGACTTCTGCAGATGGGCTGAATAAAAAAGCCTCGTCAGGCCCCCACACACAGGAACAAAGGCCCAGAGGAAAGGAAGGATGTCACAGCCACACACAAAATCATCCCCAGCACGGCTGAAATGGCACGGTGACAACTGTCCCAGTGTCCCAGAGAGGGGACAGCCCCGAAAAGTGGAGCAGAGGAAACTCAGGGAGACACAGAAACAGCTCCTAGCTCCAAATGAAAAACTGAAATAAAGGCAGCAACAGGTTTGGGGAGAGCTCAGGGTGCAGGTGAGCAAATCAAGGCATCAAAAATTCCAGGAAATAATAATTCCAGGAAATAATTCCAGGAAATAAATAATTCCAGGAAATAAATAATTCCAGCAGAGCAGAGCTTGCTGTGATTGCAGCACATCGAGCTGCTCAGCCTCCACTTCCCAAAGCCATTCCCAGGGATTTTTTAGCACTTTGGGAAGGCCACGGTGTGCGAGCAGGAGGAATTCTGCAGACAAGAATTCCTGCTCTGTTGTGCAATATTCCTGTGGACACAAGGCCTTGGTGGCTGTTCCAGGAAAACAAACAAAAAAAGGGTGAAGGAGACTTTTGGAGGTCACAGGCCCAAGTCCACGTTGCAAACCTCAAAGTCCGAGCAGGATTTTTCCCTCTCTTTGTCCAGTTAAATAAAGGAATAAATAAATGGCTGCCCCATCCCTTTTATTGTAGTGGCAGGTGTGACACAGCTGAGGAAAGATCCAATTAAAATAAAACCAAGCAGCAATTTCATCAGCAATATCCCATTCCTAATAAACCTTTCCTAAAAGCTTTTCCAGCTCCTGGGGCTGTGACTCACCTGAACTGGTACTTTTAGGATTTTATCAATTTTAATGAATTTTAGAAAGAGCTCACTGTCCAAAAAACCCCCAAAAATCCACAAACCTGCTGTCCAAAACTCCATACCCTGACGTGGTGGGAAGCACAGAAGGGAATTGAGTCCTTTTCCAGAGCACTCAGAGAGGTGAAATGTCAGGTAAAAGCCTCTTATGTGTGTAAAATAAAGGAATTAAACGAGAAATTCAAACTAAGGACGCAGAATTCTACAACTCCCTTAAAAAATTCCAACCCCTGGCAGCTTTCCAAGTAGTAATCAAATTATATCTTCTTTAATAACTACCTAAAAATCAGGTAAAAATCAGGAAAAAAACCACCCCAAACTGCAATAAATTCTTGTTTTCCCCTTGGCTCTGGCATTCCCTGCACCGTTGTTCCCAATCCAGGCAGGAAAAGCAGCTTGTTGTGAAGGAGAAGCCGTGGTTATCAAGGCAGGAAGTTCCTTGGAAGGAAATGCTGAAGGATGTCCTCATGATAAGAGCTGCTCCAGAGTTTTCATTGCCTAATCCCACTCCAAGGCTCTCTCTTTTTTTTTTTTTTTTTAACTCAAAACAAATGTTGCAATAAATTTTGTCTCCCTGGCTCAAGAATTAAGTCACTTGAGACGAAATTAAGGTGTTTTAGCAAATATTTTGGGGGGGGTTAGGAACCAACTGTTACAGCTTTTTAAGCCCTGAGAAAGAAGTTGGACTTTTTTTTGTATTTTCCAGTTTTTCCTCAGTGTTTTCAGGCCTTCCCTGCTTTTCTGAATGAGCCAGGATCAGGAACAAACCATGAAGGACAACAATGACATCAGGATTTCCATGGGACTCATGGCTGCAGACTCAGGTTGGCAGCAGATGAGGCAAACAGCTTTTTGGGGATATTTTAACCCTGATGCAGAGACAAAAGGGGCTCCCTTTTGCTACCAAATATTATTTTGATGATCACACCTGACTTTAAATGTTTAAACTGATGGAAAACAGGGAAAAAAGGGGATTTCAAAGCCTGCTCCATGTAATTCCTGCAGCTGCTACAATCACTCTGCTCCTCCTGGGGATGACATCCCAACACTGACAGTTTCATGGGCACACCTAATTTCCTTGAACTTTCCACATCTGGATGAGCATTATCCCATTCCTACCTCTCCTTTTTTAATTCTTTTTTTAGGCTATGAGAGCACAGGGAAGGTTTAGAAGGGAGGGGGAAACTTCCAACCCAAAACGCCTTGGATCAGTTTGTGACCCTGCTCGGGGGATTGTTCCCGAGTAAACCATAAAAACCACTGATTTCCTGGAAGCTCCTAAGGAGATTACACTCGCTTCCTCCTCATCTGCCACCACCACGGGCAGTGTTTACCAACAGCAGATTAAATTGGCTTCCACGGGCACAATTCCCTCTGCTGGGAGGAAAAGCATCGCCTCTTCAGAGCAGGACCAACCCCAAAAGCATCGCTCCAAAACGCTTTCCGTGCATCCCAAACGGTGGAAGTCTCGTTTGAGCTGGGAAAAAAAAAAAAAAAAAGCTTCCCCCGAACAATGTTTATGGTACACTCAGCCCCGTTGCCATGGCGATGGAACAACTATTCCCTGCAAACAGGCGCGGAGACCCTAAAAATAAACAGCCCGAGCGAAATCACGCACACGGCACCGTGTCAGGCACCGGGATTGGGTTTGGTGGGAATGGGGATGAGCAGAGAGAAACCCTCATAAGCGACTGGAAGCGAAATCCTTGCTTTTCTCGGGAGTTTCTCCTTAAAAACCGGCCCAGTTGCGGATGCCAGGGCACGGGGGGGTTGTTGGGGGCTGGAGGTGGCGCACAGGTAATGTGTGTGTGTGTAAGTGTAGAGCAAATAAAAAGCAGGATTTGCATGCCTTCCCCTCCGCCTCCCCTATTGATGTGGGCAGGAATCCACCCAGTTCAGAGAGGGGAGTGCGGGAGGATGAAAAAAAAAAATGAAATATATAGTGGTGGAGTGAGAAATTAAAAAACCAAAAAAGCCCAGCAGCCATTGGAGCCAAAAAACCAAACCTTGGAGCCAAAAAACCAAACCCTGGAGCCAAATAACCAAACCCTGGAGCTACCAAGAGCCCCCGGATCCAAACAACTGCTGGACTCCACCAACAAAAGCCTGCACCCAGAAATGTCCAGGATCCCACCAAGCAATCCCCAAATCCAGAAATTCCCTGGATCCCACCAAGCAGCCCCTGGATCCAAACAACCCCTGGCCCCAAAGATGTCCAGAATCCCACCAAGCAATCCCCAAATCCAGAAATTCCCTGGATCCCACCAAGCAGCTCCTGGATCCAAACATCTCCAGGATCCCACCAAGCAGCCTCTGGATCCAAACAACCCCTGGCCCCAAAGATCTCCAGGATCCCACCAAGCAGCCCCTGGATCCAAACAACCCCCGGCNCAAGCAGCCCCTGGATCCAAACAACCCCCGGCCCCAAAAATCTCCAGGATCCCACCAAGCAATCCCTGGATCCAAACAACCCCTGAACCCAAACAATCAACCCCTGGACCCAGAAATCTCCACGATCCCACCAACCAATCCCCGGATCCAAAAATTCCCTGGATCCCACCAAGCAGCCCCTGGATCCAAACAACCCCTGAACCCAAACAACCAATTCCTGCACCCAAAAATCTCCAGGATCCCACCAACCAATCCCCGGATCCAAAAATTCCCTG
>VZRV01006911.1:29960-54167 GCA_013398115.1 Falcunculus frontatus | reverse complement strand
CCGCGGCCGGCTCAGCGCACGAATTTTCCCATTTCCACACTTTTTATTTCCTTCCCCCCCACCTCCCCCCACCCCCCCGTTTTTTTCCATAAAAATTTATAATAAAAGCCTTCCTCTGGCGTCGTATACAAAATATTCACTCTACCGAATAAATAACACACGAACGTCTCGCGGGCAGGATGTGACCTCGAAAGGAAAACCAGCATCCATCCATCCATCCATCCCCCCATCCTTCCCTGTCCCAGGGATTCACAACAGCCTCATTTACGCCCGCCCTCCTTCACACTCCCAACTCCCAGCTCGCCAAAGGAAAAGTGAGGCAGGATTCACCTGTGAGGAGAACACCTCATACCTGGAAGAGAAAAGCTCCTGCTCACCAGCTCTGAGAAGGAGCTCGTAGCCAAACTGTGCTCAGACAAGAACCAAATCCTACAGGAATTCTGTGGTCGCACAGGGAATATCAGTAACAGCAGGTGAGGGATGCTCTTACTCGGACTAGAACAGCCTTTGCTGGTCCAAAAATGTGATCCTGACACAGGAACTGTTATTAGAAGAAGCCAAAAAAGCCAATTTTGTAAAGATTTCCTCATCCTCCTGCTTCCTTGTCCTGATGTCCCATGATAAACCCCAGCTCTGTGTCCCTCTGCCCCTCTGCTTTATCACCTGGGGGTTTGCAATGAAGAATTTAAGGCCTTTCCCACCAAACCCCTTCACCTGGAGCTCAGTGTGGAAGCACTTTAGGCACTTAAATTATCAAAAGCATTTGAGCATCAGAGCAGCCTCTGTGCAGGGAAAAGCTCCCCACATTTACATAAGAAATATTAAAAATAAAGGGGTTTTCAGCCTTGGGTCAGGGGAGCATTTCTTCAAGGGCACCCCACCTCTGGCAATAAGATTTTGTCTCAAACCCTTCCGGCTGCAGCCTGCAGTGGACAGAGCCCAGGGTAGGAAATCCAGACCCCAAAACCACTTCTGGAAGTGGTTATGATGCCTTAGGTTTTAACTTTTCTATTTTCAAATCCTGTACTGCTCAGAGTGTAACTCTGAAGTTCCTTGGAGCCTGTAATTCCTGCTCTCTCGAACTGGGCAGACATAACAAAGCCTCTCCAGGCTTTGCCTTCAAGGACAGCCAGGCTGTTTTTAGGCCCAAAATGTGGAAACCAAAGATTCTAAGGGGGGCAAGCTGAGGGGAGTTACATCGCTAAAACTGGGGCTTTAATTGGAGAATTAACCCTGATATGCAAATGGTCCAAACCTATAAAAGTGTGAAGAACTCGTGACCTGGGGTCCATCTTGGGGTCCAATTTTTGGAAGCAGCCTCTGGCTCCCCCAGGGTGTACCTTGAAGGCCCTTCAAATAAATACCTATCTTTATTCCCTTCCTCTTGTCTAGTCTCTGTTTCTAGGTGGCTGCAGGAGGCATCAGTTAAGCCACTGCCAAATCCGTCCCCAAAGCAGCTGCGTGTCAGCACACAGACCTTGCTGTGGGAAAGGGAGGCTGGCAGGGCTATAATTTGAGAAGAACTAAAACAAAAACAGTGACCCCTGACGGGAAAGGGACGATTCGAGCACTGAGCAGCCCTTGGAGGGCCCGGCTCAGACAGCAGGGGAGTCACCCAGCCTCCCTGCCAAGGAACAGGCTGACAAAACTCTGCCAAAATAGCAACGTTTTCACCCTCCAGCCCAACCTCACAAGTGCATCTGGCTGCCCACACACCTCCACAAAAAAAAAATCTAGTCACAAACAGCTCGTTTAGCCCAGGCAGAGTCGAGGGCTGCAGGGGTTCTGTGCATGCTCCCAGCACTGATCCAGCTTTTCCTCCACGTTTTGGATCATTCCTGACCAAGGACAGGCATCTCAGCTCCTCCCTGGTGTGTGGGGAGCTCTCGGAGCAGCTGGGATCTGCCAGCAGCAGATTTGTCCCAGCTGGGTCACTGGGGACAAGGGAATGGGACTGGTCAGGGGCAGTCTTTGCTCTGCTGCCAGTGGGAAGTGACTCAGACCCCAGAGCCAAAACGACCTGGACATCCCAAGAGGGTTTGGGCCCCATGGTAGGGCAGCAAGAGGTGCTTTGCCTCACTCTGACAAGGGTTTGCTCTGCCTCAGTGAGAATCTGGACTCCTGACTGGAAATAAAATACATTTTAAGGCAGCCCAACCAGCCACAGGCAGGGACCAGCTCCAGGTTTGAGTTTAACTCATCAGCAACTCCCTCAGGCCTTCCAGGAGAGATCTTCCTGCTCTATTTCACTGCCACAGGACTGAAAACCCCTCTGGGAATAGATTTCCCTTGTGTCTGGCAGCATCTTTTAGGGGCCACGTGTGGAAGAGGCACAACAGGATCTGTGAGGGGAGAGAGCAAATGCAGGCCCAGGCACTGAGGTGAGGAGTGAGAGGTCAGAGTTACTGAGAACTGTGTGAAGAGAGCCTAAAAACAATCATTAAAAGAAAAAAAAAAAAATTAAAGCTCAGAAGTTCTCTCTATCTGATGCAACCTGGTACACAGGTAAAGGTGAAGTCACCTTTTGGAACTGGTCCTAATGGGATGTTCCTTGTTTTTCCAAAACAAGGCACAGTGACTTTTCTCCTGCATGGTTTTGGATCAAGGAAGGGAAGGACAGAGGGGCAGAAATGTGGGTGCACACCTGGGGCACCCCCTCAGCCAAACCTCGGCCACCCCACTGCTGGTTTTTTCCCAGGAAATCTCCTCCCAGTGTCCCATTTGCTGAAGTATTGCTCAAGAAGTTGGGTAAAACTACAACAAGCAGGGGGAGAGGACACAGCTGGAGGTGGAGAAGAGAAGAGCCAATGATTTTTATCCCCTCCTGTGCTGCTCCTGCTCAGGAACACAAACCCGTTATTAGAGGGAAACTCCAATTCCCTTTTCCCCCAACCTGTACAACCCCTTTGGTGCTGCTGTGCCGTGCTTCCCTCTGCTAAAGGCACCTTTGGAAAGCACTTCTGGCCCGGAGGACAACGCCCCAAAGCCTCTTATTTACACCTGAGATTAACCCCGTGCTGCCCCCAGCCCCAGAGCCACCCCCGGGGTGACAGCAGCAGCTTGGGGACGGCCGGTGCCACACGAGTGGCCCTGTGGGCACACACACAGCTGGTTCTGCCACAGGCTGCCAGCCACGTGGCTGCCCTGGTGTCACACAGAGTACTTGGCCATGTCACCCTTGTCAAAGACAACTTTGGTTGCGAAGTAGATGGCGACCAGTCCGAAGCCAGCGGCTGACACCATGTAGGCAGTGACCGACTGGGTGAACTGGACGATGGAGCCCATGAAGAGGGAGGGCACCACCTGAGAGAGGAGGAAAGCGCTGTCCAGGATGGCCAGGTCCAGGCAGATCCCTCGGCCAGGAGCCCCTGGCTCTGGCTCTCCCACCATGATCCGGAGGGAGACGTCGCAGGAGGAGCTGACGCACAGAGAGGAGCTGGACACGGCCGGAGGGGAGGATGGGGAGGAGGAGGAAGAGGAAGAGGAGGAGGAGGAGGAGGAGGAGAAGAGGCTCCCAGCGTGGCCATTCTGGTAAGGCAGCTTCTGGCTGGAGAGCAGCCCTTTGGAGAAGGTTGATTTCTTGTCCAGGAGAGCGGCATCTTCCTCCTCTTTCCTCTTGTATTTATGCAGAAAAACCTGTGGGAAGGAGGGAGGGGTGTGAGCAAGGAGCTGGGACTCTGAGGGGGCCTTGTTTTAGTGCAGGAGAGCAAAATGAGCTTTGTGTGCATTCAGGGCAGTGCCAGCCTGAGCCTGGCCCACGTGAGATGGGCTCCAGGAGCCAGGCTGGCTCTTCCTGACTGGCACAGGATCCACTGCAGCCCTGACTCACTGGGGGAACGTGGCCAAGTAGGGCCTTGGCTGTGCTCAAGCTCTGGGGCTCAGCAGCCCAAAGCCAGCCTGGGGACATTTCTGGGCTGTCACCTCCTCACTGGGTGCCAGAGGAACCTGGGCTCAGCCCCTCCTGGAATCACCTGAGGCAGGGCAGGAGCGCAGGGTGAGTGTCAGACACCCAGGGCAGTGCCAACAGCAGCGTTTGGTGTTGGTGGGGTGGGTGACTGGGAACCCCCACCCTGCCTGCACAAAGGATCAGCCCAGAGCCCGGGATGAGCGGCCACTTCTCATCTGGGATGCTTCAAAGTGACACCAGCTGGGACACAACAGCCCTGGGAACTCAGGGAAGGGCTCTTTTCTCAGCTCTGCAGCAAACCTCAACTGAGTTGCTTCATCTGCCTGCCCAAAAAGTCTCACTCCAGCCAGGAAAAGAGGGCAGGAGCGACCAAAATCTTTTCCTTCTCACCCTTTTTTTTTCACCTCACTCTGCTCAAGCTGTGAGGTCTCTGGAGTAATTCCCACGGAGCATTTGTTCACACCAACAGACCACGGGCAGCAGAGACCAGAACCAGCTGTGCCCTCCCTCATTGCACTCCCAGCTTTTCCCTGTCGAGCCTTTGGCAAAGCCTTGGGAATGTGGCCTTCCCATCCCCAGCCTGTGGAGTTTGGGTTTCATTCCATTGATAAAACACCCACGGGAGATCCCAGCCAAGCCAGAGCTCTCGCCAAGCTGAACATTCCCTCTCCTCCCCCCCCATTCTGACAGGATCCCTGGTGCCAGCTGGGATGGGTTGTTCCGAAGGATTTGTTCAATGGGAACATCTGGATGCCTGTGGTAACAACTCCTACTTATTCCAGGGCACAGCCAACCACTGCCCTTGGGATGAAAGAGCTGCTCTCAAACCACAAATTAATTCTGCATTTGCAGCACAAGAGAAACTCCCATTGATCCAGTGTGCAGCTCAGGAACCTCCTAGGACTTCTCCACATCTGTGGGACAGGGTTACGAGCTTTTGTGCTGGTGTCACAAGTTTCACAAGGTTTCTTTTCCTCGGAGCTGAGGGAATAGGAAGAGCTTTGGTTTTCATTTTCCTGATCTCGGTGCTGAGGACCGAAAACTGGGAAGCAGAACCTGTGAGGCCTGAAAATCCTTGAGTTTTGGAGCCCCCTCAGGCTGGCAGAGCTGCAGAATTCACCCGGGGATAACTAAACCAGACCAGTTTCCCTAAAATACGGGATAAAACTATAAAAACACACAGGAGCAGGCTTCCCTCAGCTCGGTGGAGCAGATCCCTACCTGCTTGTCGTGGTGGTAGAGGGATGCCAGCGTGTAGGGCAGGATCTGGAGGGCAGAGAAGGTGAATCCCGTCAGGGCAGCGGAGATGGTGACCACGGTGACACTGTGGGACAGGCACATGACAAAGGCAGCCCCAGGGAAGAACACCACGCTGGCCAGGTACACTGCCCGTGTCCCAAAGTGCTTCACCAGCCGGTCCATGATTGTCGAGAAGAAGATGGAGGTGATGCACTGCAGGAAAAGGCCCAAGCTGCCCATTCGGACACCTGCGGGTGGAGAGGGGTGATGGACACTGCCCTGGCTGAGCCCCAGGATTCACACAGCCAAAAATCCTTCCCTCGGTCCCAGACCCCAAAAACATCCTTCCCTCAGTCCCAGACTCCAAAATATCCTTCTGTCACTCCCAAATCCCAGAAACATCCTTCCCTCAGTCCCAAACTCTGAAATATCCTTCCCTGTCAGTCCCAAACTCAAAAAATATCCTTCCCTGTCAGTCCCAAACTCAAAAAATATCCTTCCCTGTCAGTCCCAAACTCCAAAAATATCCTTCCCTGTAAGTCCCAAACTCCAAAATATCCTTCCCTCAGTCCCAAATTCCAAAAACATCCTTCCCTGTCAGTCCCAAACTCCAAAACATCCTTCCCTCAGTCCCAGACCCCAGAAACATCCTTCCCTCAGTCCCAAACTCCAAAAACATCCTTCCCTCAGTCCCAGACCCCAAAGACATCCTTCCCTCAGTCCCAGACCCCAAAGACATCCTTCCCTCAGTCGTAAACTCTGAAATATCCTTCCCTGTCAGTCCCAAACTCCAAAAACATCCTTCCCTGTCAGTCCCAAACTCCAAAATATCCTTCCCTCAGTCCCAAATTCCAAAAACATCCTTCCCTAAATCCCAAACTCCAAAAACATCCTTCCCTCTCCATCAATCCCTAACCCCAAAAACATCCCTCCCTCCCTCTCTGTCAGTCCCTAACTCAAAAAACATCCTTCCCTGTCAGTCCCAACCTCCAAAAACATCCTTCCCTCTCTGTCAGTCCCAAACTCCCAGAGAGCAAGGCACAAACCCTGCCAGCCTGGGCAGGCTCAGGAGGCAGAGCAGCATCACCCAACAAATCCCAGGATGGCAGCAGCACCCTGCAGCCCCCTCCCTCCACCGTGGGCACCCCGGAGATGGGAACCCCAAATGCCATCCTTGTCTTTGGAAACCATTGTCTGCCCCTTCCTCCTGCTCTTGCCCCAGGACCCTGTCACCTGCTGCTGAACCAGGATCCGCTGTTATCTGATGCCAAAGCCAGCAGCAGAACAAAGGGAACCAGGAATTGTGCTTAAGCCAAGGTAAAGTACAGAACATGCTCCAAACTGCAGTATCCGGTAGCAATCCGGACCTTACCCTTTCGCAAGGATCTCTCAGATTTCAGGGAATTAAAACCATTAACTCTTTGGAGCAGGGATCATTACTCAACACATGTTTCTATGACAGCCAGCACAATGCAGGGCTGACCTGCTGGCAGCTACACAGTGCAAGTGTTAAATAATAATTAAGCTGCCTCTAAGTTAAACAGACACCCAGCACAAAGGGGCAGTGTGCTGCAGGGCCCTCCCGAGTGGAAAAACTGCAGGAGGAGGGCCAGGAAGGTGCCTCCAGAAGAAAAGATTTGGATTAGGGAGAGGAAAAGAGCGGTTGGGCAGGGAATCAGCGCAGCAGCCAAAATGGGACAGCAGGTAACAGCCGTGAGCAGGTGAAGTGCTGCTGGAGCAGCGTCCTGGGGTGGGGATGTGGCATCTACAGGCTTGTGATCAGCACTGGAGAGGAGGCTGAGAGCTGGGAAAGCTGCTGGAGGGCTCCCAGAAACAGCTGGAAGGTGGGGATCTCCCTGCAGCATGGAGGGAAGAGGCAGCAAATGCCACCTCACTGCTACGGAGCACACCCTGGCTTCCCAATCCCTGCTCCCCAAGGCACGGGGAGCACCCTCACCCCTCTTTCAGAAAGGAGAGGAGAGCAGTGCAAGGAGCTGGCAGCAGCCTGCAGACAAGAGCCAGCCCCATCCTGCTCCGTGTGCCCCCTGCCAGAGCATTCTGCCACTCAACCACCCAGCCCAGATCCATGCTGGGAAGAACCAGGAGGTGTTTCCCAACCTGGCCCCCTGTGCCACGCTCTGGGAGCCACGGGAAAACGCTCCCAGAAAGCCAAGTTTGCTGTAGCTTTTTGTGCTGAGCTCACACTAAACCCTCCCATCCGAAAGAACACCCAGCTCACTTCTCACCTTCATCGTACCGGCGCCTGGCCTCCGTGCCCGGCTTGGCCCTGGGCACGCCGTGGTACAGCCCTTCGCCAACAAAGTCGGTGTAGAACAGCATGAAAGTCATGAGAGCCATCCAGCTGCAGAGCTCGGCCACGAACAGGCGCCGGATGACCCTGGGGATGCGGCAGTAGAGGCCGTGCAGCCGCGGCAGCAGCGCGCACAGGTTCCTCAGAGCCTGCAGAAGGTGCCTGGCCTGAGGCAGGCAGGACCCCCGGGCCACCTGGCAGCAGCAGCAGGACAGGGACGGCTTTGGGGACACGTCCTTGAGCGCCGACCCTTCCAGGAGATCCCCCTGAGCAGCCTCCTCTGTGACGAAGAGCGTGGCCAGCACACAGCCGAGGAAGATGAAGGCCAGCAGGCTGAAGAGGCAGCTCTCCTGCCCGCCCAGGTAGGGGGCAAGGAAAGCCCAGTCGATGGCTGGCAGCAGGTAGCCGATGCAGCCCCCCAGGCTGATCATGAAGGCGTACATGGAGAAAGCCTGGCGGCAGTTGTCCGGCTCCTGGAAGAGGTCGGAGAGCAGGGCCTCCAGCGGGGTGAAGCACACCTGGCCACAGAAATCCAGCAGGCCGATGCCCAGGATGAGGAAGGCGATCTCCAGAGGCCGGGGGTTGAGGGCACACAGGCTGGCCAAGCTGCTGGCGTGGGGGATGATGAAAAGGCTCAGCAGCACGCCCAGGCACAGCACCCAGATGAAAGGTCTCCTGCGGCCGTAGCTGCTGTGCCAGTGGTCGCTGGCCGAGCCGATCAGAGGCACAAAAACCAGCCCAAGGACGGGGCCTATCCCTGGGAAAGAGATGGGAGGGTGTTAGAGGGACAGAGCTGGTCTGTGTGCACCGTAAAAAGGGATTTTTTGTAAATTTGGGAGGTTTCAATGCCCCTTCCTCCACACAGCCCTGCAGGGAGAACTCTCCCCCACCCTCCAGACTCCAAGGGTTAAGAAAGAAACCACCTCAAGGAGATGACAAAAGCCGCCTACCCAAAACCATGGTCATGAACTTCTCCTCCACGCCCACTTCCAGCAGCAGGGGTGGCACGTAGGTGATGCCAGCGGCCAGGCACACCTCCAGCCCAAAGGTCAGCGAGTTGACCAGCAGCAGCTGGGTCCGGCGGCTCTGGAAGGACATGCTGTCCCCAGCCCCCCGAGCCACGCTGCCCCGACCCCTCAGTGGCACAGGGCTGTGTCCTGCCAGCTGCAGAGCTCCCAGGGATGCCCCCGAGGCGAGGATTGGAGCTTCCCTTCCTGGGCTGCTGAGGAGATGCTGCTTCCCATTTTATCAACGGTGAAGGAACCGTCTTTTCCTGTTCCTCTTCTTGCGAGATGGGGAGAGTCCAGGCAGGGATCCCACTCCAGGCTTCCCCTCCTGCTCACAGGCTGTGGTCTGTGGGGAGAGAGAGTGTTAAACACAGCGGGGCTGGGGGTGAAGCCAGGGACCACACGGATGTGTCACTGCAGACAGGGACAGTCCCCATCCCCACAGGCCTGGGAGAGGGGCAGGTTGAAGGATAAAAACTGCATCGGTGCCAGGTTTGTCCCCAAAGGTTTGTGACAGGGTTTGGAAATCCCAATCCTGCCCTCGAGGATTGATGACCTCTCTGTCCTGTCCAGCCACCTCTCACAGATGGCAGAGAGACAAAGGATTTGGGGTCTCCTCTCGCAGGGAGATCAATGAAGAGCCCCCTCCAAGGATCAGGGGAGGGTCTGCAGCCACACGGGGTCATCTCCAGAGCCCACCACGCCCCTGCCTGATGAGCAGGACATCCCCCGTGCTGCTCCTCAGGCTCCCAGGGAGGCAATTTCACCCAAATCCCATCTCCAGCCCCCGGGATGGGGCACAGAGAGCAGATGGTGCCTCCGTGGAGTTTCACAAACAAACCTGACCCACTTTAGCCTCATCTAACAGCGAATGGCAATTACCTTACTCATTAGACTGAGTCATTTATTTGCCCTGTAACTGCTCCCTTCTCTCCAGCTCCTCCGGAGGGGAGAGGCCACCAGATCAGCTCAGGGGCTGAGCAGCCAGGCCAGGAGGGAGCAGATGCCTCTCAGTCCCAAATAACAGAAACCCTCCAAGGTCCCCAGCACCCAGCTCAGCAAAGTTTGCTAAAAACCCCTCGGGGAGGTGGCCTGCCAAAAATCAGAGCTCCCAGAGCTCACAGAGCCCTCCCTGGCCTCCACCACTGCACAGGTGTCTGCAGGCAGCTACAGACGGGACAGCTTCTGTCACTTTTCCCTCTCTCCCCATCTCGCCATCAGCTGATAACCCACGAGGGGGTGGCTGGGGGGAGCTGCCAGGGTGGGGATGAGGCTCAGGCATCACTCCCTGCCTTTGTTTGCAGCGGAGAAGCCACTCAGGAGCTGCCAGGCTGCTGTGGCACTCAATAAACACTGATTATTCCCCTTGTGGGACCCTCCACCTTCCCCCTCCGCGCTCTCCCAGACCTCAATTGTCACAGGAGCTCTTCCTTTCAACAACCAAGAGCATTTGAACGCCTCGCCCAAGGTCAAACAGCAAACGGAGGGGGAACGGCGAAGGTTTTGCTTTAATCACCAGAGCCGGCTTCAAAGGAGCCCTGGGCGGCCCCAGCCGGGCTGAGCATCCCTTCAGTGCCCGCATCTGCAGGGAAGCGCCGGGGGCAGCGCCCACCTTGCTCAGATGTGGGTTAGACACAGGATGTGTCAGCCTGGCTCCGTTACGAGGGGTGCCCAGCTGGATCCCAGCCCTGGGATAAGGAATTTCAGCTCCAGCAGCGCAGAGCTGGGTGCCGTTCCCAGAGACACGAGGCAAAATTAACCGGAGACCTCAAAGGGAGGGGTCACGTCCATTGTGTGCTGCAGTCCGGGGTCTGGAGAGCTCAGGCAGGGGGAGTTATCCCAAAATAAATCCCGAATATCAAGATTAAAAATTGTTTTCTTCCCTTTTATTGCTACGACAGAGCGCTGGGGAGGCAGCAGGGATCTGTCCATCTGCCTGAGCGTTCCAGTTTGGAGGCAGAGCTGGATTTCTTACCTGCAGGTAGGAACAGACCTGTCTCTGCCCCCTCCACACCCTCAGAGGGCTTCAACGAGAAAACAATCCCAGAAGAAATAATCATGAACAGCCAGAGATGAGAAGTCTAAACAGCAATAAAGCTGTGGATACAGCTGCAGCAGATGCTGAAATTTCCTGTTTCAGCTGAATTTTATCTCAATACCCATCAATTACTCCTTCATTTTTTTTCCACAGAATAGAGACAGGGAAAAGACACCCCAATGCCGAGCAGGAAAATGCCCTGATCTGGGAGGACAAGGAGTGGGAAAGAGAGATTTGGGAGGCTCAGGGAGCCAGGACTCACCTGGCAGGTGCTCCCTGCAGCCCAGCCCGGGCACACAGCGCTCAGCAAAAGCTGCTCCGGTGTCTGCAGGGCAGCAGAGGTGGAACGAGCACAGGTTTGGTTTCAGGGCCCTCCCTTTCTGCTGATAACAGCGGTGTCATGAACAACACCACACCACTCCTGTGCCCGGGCCCCTCGCTGGGGGCTGAGCAAACACTGCTGGCACCCCCTCACACCGTGCTGCCCTGAGGAAACCCCAGCTCTGGGCTCGCGCCTGGATTTTACCCAAAACCCCTGATTATTCACATTTATCACCATCCCTCGCTGATCTGCTGGTGCTCCAGCACAGATTTAGGACGTGGGGTTGGTATTTTCTTTTTAAAGCAAACAAGACGTCCCTGCAGCTTTGCAGGGGATGGGCTGGCCCTGAGTAACAGCCCCAGCAGCAGCAAGAACAAACACCCTTCCCTGAACCCGCTAATCCAATCTTTCCCAGGGGGATTTATCCTCTGGACTGTGCAGGACGGGTTTGGCTCTGGCATGGAAAAGTCAGGAAAATCCATCCCAGAGCTGGGAGATCCTGGTGGAACAGCAGCAGTTCCACCTCAGCCAGGGGAGCTGCAGCACCCTGCCCATCCCAGAGGGATTTTGGAGACTTTTCACAGCCCCACAGGGGCGGCTGGAGCAGGTGACCCTGGCACTTCTCACCCTCTGGCCTCGGTTTCCCCAAATTCCCGCAAGAGGGATGGAATTTGTCCTTCCCTCCTCGAGGAGCACCGTGACAAGGATAACAGCAGCCCCCCAAAAAAAGGGACAGCCCAGGGTGTGAGGTTCCCTGCTCTCAGCAGCAGAAGGGAGCCACATGTGGGGCTTTCCCACAGCTGCTCCTGGAGCTGGCGTGCCATGGGGACAGCAGCTGCTGCTCTTCCTTCTCCCTCCCTAAGGAAAATCAGGCCACCTCCAAACCCACGGCTTTCTGCTTGGCTTTTAAAGCTTGCAAACCCAACTTCTCCTCCCCTTTCCCTGCAGAGAAACAGCAGATCAACTCCCAGAGGCTGCCTCACCTGGCAGCCAGGTAGGAGGGCGGGTCCAGGGTAGGAGCAGAGCGTTGCTGGACAAAGGAGAGGAGAGGAGGGGATGAAGCCAGGGAAGATTTTAGGAAAAAAACAACCCCAAAACACCTGGGAAAGGTGGATGATGTGCAGGGCACTGATGGACACACACAGAGACTGAAAGAAGTCTCTCCTCCTCCCGATCTCCTCAATCTTCCCAACGCAGGATCTTAGAAGAAATCACATCTCGGCAGTGCTCAGAGTGAGGGCTGGTGGTTTTAAAAATAAAATGTGGGGTTACTCACATGGCAGAGAAAAACTCATTTATTCCTGGAAGAATCCATGTCCTGCTACTCCATGATCTTTTCAGTCTCTCCTGTGGGTGCAGAGGGGACAAGAGATGATATTAAATTTGTTGTAGGCTGCAGTGGTTGTGCACCTCCTCTACAGCTCAACAAACAGCAGTGATCAGACAGCAGAGAATCTGATTCAGGGTGAGGATGCTGAGGCACTGGAGTAGGTTTCCCAGAGAAAATGTGGCTGCCCCACCCCTGGAAGTGTCCAAGGCCAGGTTGAAGCAACCTGGGATAATGGAAGGTGTCCCTGCCCATAGCAGGGAAGTGGAAAAAAAAGAGATTTAAAATCCTTTCCAACCCAAACCGTTTGATGATTTTATTATTAATTATTTCTGACCTGTCAGGGCTGCATTACTCCCTTAGGAAAGGAAATCCCTGAGCTCAGGTGGGGCTGCTCCAGCCCAGCAGTCCCCAGGTGATCCAGATCCCCACCCTCCCTGCCCATGTGGCAGGTTTGATGCCCAAAGAGAGGGGAGGGCAAAGGGCTCCCATTCACAACCCCAACGTCCCATTTCCAACCTTCCAAGGGGCTCTTTATGAACGTCATGAATTCCCTGGAAGCCTTTTGGAAGAAAGGGTGGGAGAGAGCACGGGGGGAGAGAGAGCTCAGGGAGCCGCCGGGGCCTTTCACAGCTATCAGTGTCCATTCAGTGCTGCTGAATGGGAAACGCACCATGGAGAATAGCTCTGGCAGCTCCTCGGGATGGAATGGAAACTCACCTGACCTCTCCTGACCCCCTCCCCGGGCCCCCTCCCCTCCCAAATCTCCTTGACCCCATTCACAGCGCGGAGAGCTCCTGAAGGGAGGGGAGAAGGGCGATTTATCTGGGCTCTCTGAATTAACTCCGCGTTTCCTTTGAGCCCCGGGGGCTCTGTTCTTAGGGAAAAAGCAGCAGCCGCTGGAAATCCCCTCTGGGAAGAACAAGGAGGAGCCGGGAGCCCCGGTGGATTTGGGATTCCCTCCCTCATCCCATCCAGCAGCCAGGATAGATCGATCCATGACAAATGGGAGATGCTGCAGGAGCACCCAGAGCCACAGAAAGGGCAGTTCTGATGACAACTGCGATTTCCATGCAGGGACACCCCTGGATTTGTCAGGACTGGGGGCTGCTTCTCTCCTGCCTCGCTGGAACCCCTGCACTGCAGCACCCACAACAGGATCCTGCTGCTTCCAGGGATAAAATCCTGAGCTGTGCCCCAAAATCCTGGGCCCTTCTGTGCCCCTGAGGCCCCTGGCACAGACACACGGCCGAGGGCACCTCCATTTGGGAATGGGCAGCCCCAAGAGGATGTTTGCCAGGGTGGAGAAAGCTCTGCCCTTCACCCTGGTACCTCACACTCCTTTCAGGAGCTGCGCCAACAACTCCAGGGATGCTTTAACCTCATCCCACACCACAAATATCACCCAGAGCAGAGCCCCAGGCTCCTGTCCCGCAGCCTGCTCCTTCCCTGGCCGAGGAATTGCTCCTGCCAGGAGCCTTTCTCCCAGTAGAAGATGCAGCAGCAAAGAATGACCAGTTCCAGCCAGGCTTCCTCCTCCTCCTCCTCCTCCTCCTCCTCCTCCCGTTCCAAACAGGAACCGCCTGTCTGACTAACGGGGTCACTGACTCAGCAGAGGCCACGCTGACACTTGTGGAGCTCTCTGAGGGACAGACACGAGCCCAGGGCCACGGCAGTGCCAGCAGCTCCCTGCTCTTGGCCGGGTTTCACCCTCAGGCTGCCCAGGACAGCCACACTGGGAGCACAGCCAGGAGTCGGGCACACACCAGAGCTGGGCACCCCAAGTCCTGCAGCCAGCAGGGACCAGGGCTCATGGGATGACCCTCACCTCACCAAGGACACCCCAAAAATGAGCTGAGGTCAGTGGTGATGGGGTGAAAAGCCCCAGAGAAGCCGAGCTCAGCTGCAGAGGGATCTCCAGCCTGGGCACTGGGACCGGTGCTGGTGCACAGCAGGGTCTGGCAGCGTTTTGCCCGCTCAGGACTGGCATCTCCTCACCAAATTTCATCAAGAAAACCCTCCCAAACTCCTCAACGCACTCAACACAGCCAAAAGCAGCAGCATTTCAGCCCTGAGAGCCTCAGCCCTCCTGGTCACGCTCTCCTGAGCCGGTATCAGGTCTGCACAGGCAGCTCCAGAGCCCCAGACAAGCTTGGCTGGCTCCACAGCAGAGCCACAGCTTTGTTTTGCTGCTGCACGACCCAAGCTCTCGCTTTTATTCATGAGAGGAGCCCCCGTTCCGGAGCGGGAGGGGAAATGAGATGATCTGCTTCTGCTTTTCACTCGTTTCTGCTGTTTAAAGACTGTGCCCATCACCCCTGGCACTTGATCCAAATCAACCTCTACCCCGGCTTTTCTTCTCCACTTATTATTTTTTTTTTTTTTAAGAAGAAGAATCAAAATGTAAATTGAACTGGAAAGGGGGAAAAAATAAGCCCCCTCCAGGTGCCCCCTTCTCCTCGGCGTGGAGACGGGCACAGATTATATCCGGCAGCACATGACCAGGGCCTGTATTTATGTGTCAGAGTGTAAAACCCACCCTGCTGAGCTGCCTTTTCTCTGCCTGGGGCTGGGGGCTTCTGCTCGGCATCTCCTCAAACAGCCCCACAAAGGGGATTAAGGAGAGCCCCTCAGCCCTGCAGAGTAATCCATCAAATTATCCCTTGTTGGCGTTGCTGTCCTCTTCAGGGGAAAAAAAAAAAAAAGGAAAAAAACAAAAAAAAAAAAAAAAAAAAAAGCCCTCCAAAAGCTTTTAAAGGCACTGAAATTACACTTGAGCCTGAAACACTCCACCCAGCTGCTGGAGCCCACAGCACAATGGGCTGGTTGTAAAGGGAATCCCGGGAAGTGAGGAGCAAGGAAAAAGAGATGGACACTTAAAAAGGGCAGCGGCCTCCCCACGGATGGAATGCCAACAGCTGGCTCAGACCCCACCGTGCCCAGGACCCTGCCCAGTAGGGCTGGTTGGACATCCCAGTTACCCACTGAGGGGGAATTTGGGGCTCTGGGGTGGGTTTGCTGTGCCCTGACGGCCCCGCGGACACGTCCTTAGCAGAGGTGAGGATTGCAAAGGTCTGCACTTTAAGGGGAGCTGCTGCAGGGAATCCAGCACTGTCACCCCCTGTCCTCACTGTCCCCAGAGCCCTGGGACTGCACAGTCCCTCAAAACCCCCCCCACCACCACCAGGACTGTCCAGGGCTCAGGGCATCTCCACCAGTGACCCCCAGAGGCAAAGCAAAGCCAAACCACACTCACCAAAATCCTGGGAACACTCGGAATCTGCTTCTCCTTCCACTGCAGCTCCCTAAATCGCACAGGAACTTCTGTGCTGCTCGTCACCACCCTGCTTGGAGGGACAAATCCTCCCTCTCCACCAGCCCTGCCTGAGCAAGAACATGGGATTTTCTGGCTTTGCACTGCTGCAATTTTTCGGGGGAAATTTCTCAGTGAGGCAGGGACCACAAAGTGCTTACCCCAACAAACTGGAACTGGGAAAGAGAAGAGCAAACCAGTGCTGGTGGCACACAGAGCACCCACGTGGCTGTGCCACTGCAGCCACAGCGGCCAGCTCAGACACACAGCTTCTGAGTTACAACCACCAGTGCTGAGTGAAAGAGAATTATTTCCCCATCTGTCACAGGGAGGAGATGGGGAAGCAGAAGCCCTTCACTGCTCTGCTGTGTCTGCTCACGGGACTGGGAAAATGGGAAGTGAAACTGCAACTTCTTGTTTGCAGCTGGAGCAGAAATGCTGCGTGAGGGGACATCTGACCCCTTGGCAAATCACCTCCGGCTCCTCCATGGCTTCCAGGCAGCTCCAGGACTTCTACCTCATCATTCCTGGCTTTATCTGGAAAGCTGTGACAGTCATGGGGCCAGAGGAGTCTCAGGACTGGCTTTGGGGTGGGGAGGACAGTTCTGGTGTCCGAGTAAAAACCAAGGGCCAGAGCAAAGGCCAGGGCTGGACACGAAGCTGCAAATCCAGCCCCTGGGCCATGGATCAGCTGGAGCAGTGCAGGAACAAATTGTGGAGCTCTAGGAAGGATGAGGGGTGTCCACGACCCCAAACTGTGCCCACACAGGGGTCAGACAAATTCCACCCCAGCAGGAGCCACCCAACACCAAACTCCAGCCATCCCTGCTTTTGCCAGGAGCCTGCTCCTCAGGAAAAAAGGGAACAACCCAAACTCGGAGAGCAACAGGTACACAATTCCAGAGCCCCTCTGGCTGGGAGTTTTGGGAGCATGACCTCAAGCTCATCCTCAAAGGGAACACTGGAGCCCTGGACACACAGAACTTCTGCAATCTCATGGTCCTTAGGCCATCTCTTCACGGTGATTTTCTGCTCCTCAGTCCCGGTTATTTGTGTCCCTGCCGGAGAAGTGAGATGCTAACAGATCCCTCAGCCGGCCCTCTGACCTCCCCTGGCAGGTTGGGGGGTTTCTCCCTCTCTGTTTTCTGTCTGTAAAATGAGGTCATGGCTTTGAACGAGACAAAAGAGCCTTTGCAGGGTGAGGAATAGCCCCGGGACAGCTGGGAGCACTGAGCCCCATCACTCACAGCCAGGGGACAGCCGGGGTGTGCCCAGAGCTCAGAACACCCCCTTGGTGTCCCTGGCACGGGAATGGGCAGTGGGAATGTGCAGAAAGGAGGGAATGAAGCAAAACTCTAAGTATTTTAAGCTGAGAGTTGCTCTGAGATCTCGCTGTCCCCCCACCCATTTCCACCCTCCCAGTCCCCCTCTGGCCATGCAGGGGGGGTTTATGCCAATATTCCAAGGTATTTTCTGTCACACCAGCCATGGCCAGCACCCTCTGCCACAGGGGGAGGGTGGGCAGGGGATAATGGGAATTTTCTGGGGTGTTTGAAGGCAAACCCCACAGATCAGAGCTGTAAAAAAAGCAGTTTTATGTGGCTTGGGTAGAGAAAGCTGCCCAAGCTCTGCCTCCTGCCTGCAGCACATCAACCCCTCGGGGTTAATGAGGGCCCTCAGATCACTGCTGGAGCACAGGGAGACTTCTCCTTATCGTGACAGACCAGCCACGAGGCCTGGGGCTGAAAACGGGAGATTCCACGATTTTATTTCTGCCCGATAATTGCAAAGATAAGGAGCAATCCGATTTTTGTTTTGTAAGGCAGATAAGTTTCACTGGAAGGTCTTCTTAAGTTCCCCATCAAGCTTTTTTCCTTTCCCCATTCTCACTATCAGTTTAATGTGGTGCAGACTCCAAACATGCAGGGATTTAACATTCACCAAAAGAAAAAAAAAGAGCAGCAAGGAATATCTGGAAGGGAAATTTTCCACATTTAAAAAAAAACAAACCCAAGGCTCAAAGCTGCCATTTCTCCAGGAGGTGAATGGAGTGAGGCATTTTTACCACCCCCTCACTCCCCACCCAAACAGGAACCTCACTTCTATTTCGAGCCCTGGAAAGAACATCAGCCCTAAATTATTAGCTTTTTACTAATTAGGCACGCGGTTCAAGTTCAAAGCTGCCTGGATTTTGCAGCGCCCTCAGAGGAGCAGGGGTTTTGTGGCACAGGGCACAAAAGGGACGGGCAGGAAAGCGCTCTGAGAGCTGAAATTACTCCGTGTTTGCTGTCAAAAACCCTGCAATGGAAGTTTGCGCACCGAGGACTCGGAGCAGGGGCAGGGTTTTCTCTCCACGCCGCGCTCCCTCTTGCCATTATTTGCTGGGGTAAAGTTCAGAGAGCCACAAAGGCAGCAGAGAGAGAGACCTCTGATATTCTGGGCTGCCTCGGGCACTCAGCCAGGGCACCTCGGGCGGGCTGTGCCCGCTGAGAGCTGGCAAAGGGCTGGTCCCCGGCACCTTCCCAGCCCATCCTGGCACCCAGAGGGAGCCGTGCCCGAAAGGCTCATCCTCTGCTATCAGCACGGGATGAATGGCACGATCTGGGGGCAGCACAAGCGCAGCCTGTTCGCAGCAATCAGGGATGAAAAGAGGCCCTGTTGAATCATCTTCCCCGGGGCTGCCGCAGGACTGCTCCCAACAGCACATTCTCCAGCCTGAATAGAGGCATCTCAAGCTTTGAGGCTGCAGGAATTTCCCCTGAAACAATATCCATGGGCTAAGAAGGATTGAATAACTGGGAAGTGTCCGTCCTTCCTTCCTTCCCTCCCTCCGGTTATCCCCCGTGTAATTCCTGCGCTCTCCTTTTGATTTCGCACGCTCAGAGCCCGCTCCAGACTGCGCCCAGCCTCTCTCCTAGACCCGGCTCCAGTCAATTCCCATGAAAAGCCACCCTTCCAGGCCCATTAATTGCTCAGTCGGCCTTGGCCGGGGCACAGCAGCCTTTTGTTCCAGCGCCGCTCCAGCTGCTCCCGCCGCCCCTGGCGCACAGGAATCGTTTGTCACCAACATTCCCGAGCGCACCTCTGGAGCCCGGCAGCGGCAGCGGCCACACAAAGCCCTCCCCTGTCACGCCACGAGCCGGTACCTGGCACCACAGCCCGCTGCCACTGTCACCTCCTTGTCCCTTTGTGCTCCGGCTCCCCGGATTTACGAGCAGCCGCGGACCTCCGAGGAAGCGCTCGCCCCGTGACCACAACAATCCTTTATTCTCTCCGCACAGCTCCGAAGGGAGAATTTGGTCATTTATGCCAGAATTCAGAGTGAGGTAGCGCAGTGGTTACAGGGAGAGCACTGACAGCACATTCGGTGTCAGCTCAGGGCCTGGAGGTGACCAAAAAACACTCTGGGTACCTCCTGTCCAGGCTGAAGTGACCCCAGAGCCCTGGGAGATGGGAAAGAACAGGAAACACCCTGAAACCTTGGCAGATCCTCCTCCAGAGGCAGATCCAGCCCAACATTCCCAGACTGAGCAATGCTGATGGAAAAGGCACAAAAATCACCATCAAGGGATAAAATCACTCCCAAGGTCCAGTTAAAGTGGAGGGGTTTGGTCTCACCCACTTCCAATCTCACCCAGCTCCAATCTCACCCCACTTCCAAATCTCACCCCACTTCCAAATCTCACCCCACTTCCAAATCTCACCCAGTTCTGCTCATTAAGGCTAAATTAAGAACAGGATGCAAGAATTAGGATGCAAAACAGCATCAGAGCTGAGGTCTGATCCTCACCTCAGCTCCTTCATGCAGCAAGTGAGATCCCAGCAGGATTCACTCCTAATGTTTGGGAAGGAAAGCGTGATCCAGGGATTTTCTCGCACGCCCCATTTCACCCGAAGTCTCAAGCCATAAATCTAAAGCAGGATTTCGGTGCTGCCCACAACTCTGTGCACGTTATTCCTGGAGCTGGCTCCAGCCTGCTCTGGGAGAACATTAATGCCCTCTGAGTGCTGACAACCCGCAAGGATTTGAGTCACTGCACTCATTATGCTTCTGTTTTTCCTGAAGTCCCAGCTCCTGCAGACAAACCACCACGGAGAACTTCAGCTCCCAACAAAACAAAGGCAGAAAAAACCCCCCAAAAAACAGCTCCCTTGATTGAAGGGAAAAACTTCTACACCTCACAAACCAAGCCCAGCGCCCGGCGTTGTTTCAAGTTGCTATTTTCAAATAAACCTCATTGCTTTGCCAGAGGCCATCCTTAAACCTCCTGAGCATTCCAACCCTGGCAAGGATGAGAATTCATCTGCGAGTCACCAAAAGCTGGCTCTGAAATCCCCAGATCAACAACCCACGAGGCTTCCCTGGATGAAGGACAGGGCCAGTCCTTGGGACGAGGGCTAAGAGCACTTTCTTTCAGCTCATGTGCAGCCACAGAGAGGAAGAAAAACGGTTCAGAGCTGCAAATCAGGCACCTGCTCCTTGCTGTGTGTGTTCCAGCCGCCTCCAGCCCCGAGACAAAGGAGCCTTTGGGACCACATTCCTCCATCGCAGCCCTTATTTTGCCAGACAATATTCACGGGGGTCTGTTTCTCCTCTTCTGCAGGCTGGCAAAATGTTAAGCAAATATTTGGGAACGGCGAGAGGAACTGACATTTTGGGATATGAAAACAAGGAGGAAGGGCACAAATTAGGGGACCTCCAAGGAACACACCACGCGGACAAACAAGAACGAGGTGCTTGGCCTCAGAGCTCCACTCAGCTTTGTTTTCTGAACAAGCAACTGCTCAGCTCAGCGAGTTGGGCACATCAGCGACTTCTGCAGCTCCATGACACAGGATCAGCTCCTTCCAGCAGCGAGGAGCAACAGCAGCACAAGGAACAGGACGGGTTTCACATCATCCGTCTTGGATAAGTGAACACTGGGGCACAAGAACTGTCAAAATAATCCTGTAGTTGACTGTTTTCCTGTTCTTTTCTCTACGGTGAGAGCAAGATTGTGCAGATCCACGCTTGTCTACCTTGCAGGGACAGCTTTAAAACTTCCTTCTGCTTCTTAAAAGCCAGGATTCCTCCCTGAGGGTCTCCATCCCCTTTCCCAGCCGAGCCAGGGGGTCCCTGTTCTCCCATGGATGGTCTGGATGTCTGATATGAAGCAATCAGAAACCAAGACATCAGCACTGAGAAGAGCTGACAGCTGTTCACGAGCTTCTCATGACTCCCTTGCTCCACACTCAGCTTTAATCATGAGCTGAGCACGGCTGAGGGGTCATGAGACTTGCCAGGGTGGCTGTTTGGGCTGAGTTTTAGCTCTTTGGGCTGAGTTTTAGCTCTTTGGGCTGAGTTTTAGCTACCAGGAGCTGTCCTAGGCTGGCTGCCCGCCCCAGGAGCCACAGGGCACCATCACCTGATGGGATTATTTCCAATCAGAGGAAATCCAGCCCATTTTGGGTTTCTGTGTCTCCCTCTCCATCCCCCCCTGCTCCTAACAAGGCTTTAACACCTGCAATTCCCTGCTCACCCTGAGCACCACCTCTCACCCCTCTGCTCCTTTCCCTCCTGGCTCCCTCAGAGCCTCAAATCCATCCCAAGCCTCCCCAAATTTCACCTCCAATCCATCCCAAGCCTCCCCAAATTTCACCTCCAATCCATCGCAAACCTCCCCAAATTTCACCTCGACTCCATCCCAAACCTCCCCAAATTTCACCTCCAATCCATTGCAAACCTCCCCAAATTTCACTTCAAATCTATCATAAACCTCCCCAAATTTCACCTCAAATCCATCACAAACCTCCCCAAATTTCACCTCAAATCCATCACAAACCTCCCCAAATTTCACCTCGAATCCATCCCAAGCCTCCCCAAATTTCACCTCCAATCCATCCCAAACCTCCCCAAATTTCACCCAGTGGGTTGAGCTTTGCTTTGATGTTACCCCAGCCAAGATGAGGAGACACCAACACATTAAAGAAGTGCCTAAAGCAGCTCCGCAGCAGCCACTCCTTGGGGATAAACACAAACACCTCTCAGAGCTCCTCTGGAAAGCTCAGCCATCCCCACTGAGACAAAATCAGTGTAAAACTCTGAGAGGAGTAAATCAGAGGAGGAGAAGAGACCCTGAGCACAGCACTAAGGTGATTTTTTTATTTCTAAGAGCCTGCACTCCCAGTGCCATCACCCTGAGCTCCGTGCTGAGGCTTCAGCTGGAGAGAAGAGAGATGAAACTCAGGGAGAAGAAACCAAAAGCCCCTCCTCCCCTCCCCAGCACTGCCACTTGAGTGCTCCAGCGAAATAAACAGTTTGGGGAAAAGGTTACCAAGAGTTTACGCTAAACATCATTTCCTAGGGACTCTGGCAAAGATGAAGTGGACCCAGAGCTGTATTTTTTAACTCAAGAGATCAGGCCAGTGATTCCAGCCTCTCCCACCATGGATACGGCATGGCTACGGACAGAAAATCTGCTGACAAAAACTGATTTTGCTCCTGGAAAACGATGCCACTGCTGGAGTTTGTCTGGAGCACGCTGAGGAGCTCCTACAATCGCTTTGCTGCGGGGATGAGGAGCTGTGGAGCCGGGAGGGTGCTGCTGGCTCCGGGCAGATTCTGCACAGCCACAACCTTCCAGCAGGTGCTGGGGAGCACCTGGAGGCTCAGGTGTTTTAATTGAGGCCTCATTAAGAGGACACAGCACCCCCAGAGGACACAGCACAGCCCCCGGCTGGAGGGGAATAGCCCCAGAGCAGCCGCAGCAAAGAGAATTTCCTCCCTAAATCCCGAGATCGGTTTATACCCTGAAATACAGGGATTTACATCCCCTGCAAAGCTCTCGTTTAATTTGCTATTAATTCTGGAGATTCTTGCTATCCATATCAAATTTCTAATCCTTTTTTTTTTTTTTTTCCCCCCCAAATCCCATAAGCCAAGCGCTCTTGGCTTCCACGGGGTTCCGTGGTTAACAAAATCCAGAGTTTTAGGCACAGCCTGAGATCCCAGGCTTGGAAATCTGGCTCCAGTGCCACTCCCCACGAGGGGAAGGAGCTCTGGATGATGCCAGAAAGTCCAGGTAGCATCACATATTTAAAAGAAAAAAAAAAAGAAAGAAAGAAAATTGCAGGTGGGGTGAATAATAGAAAAGATTTCAAGGCTGGTACACGTTTTTCAGGAGTGCCTGCATGACTTCAGTGCCCAGGTCATTTGGGTACTTTTGAAGTTCTTACTCAGGTTCTATTTCTATAAATTCCTAATTATTCTCCTGTTACACACGTAAAGGCTGCTCTCCTGAACCACATCTAGAACCAGAACACGGCAAAAATGGGATTTTGAGCCTGGCCACTTTCTCTGACAGCTCCAGGTGAGCACCAGGAAAGCTCCTCCTGATACGTTTCCCTTCCAATTTTTTGTTTGTTTGTTTTTAACATGAAAATGGAAACCAAGCATCTTGCCAGGTCTGACCACCACCAGCATAAAATTAATAAGTTTCTTTTAGCACTTTTCCCTTCCTCCTAAAGCTGTCATCCGTGGGAAGACAAATGAATCCTTTCGTTTATGTTTATCATAAACAACTACAGCACTTTACCACCAAAATCTCGACTCCTGCCGAAGCCAGGAATCCCTGGAATTACCCCCATTATGGCATTTAGGGACCGCTGTGGAGGCAGCGGATCCCACCGAGCTGAAGGGGAGGCAGCAAACCCAAACAAGACCCTACAACCAGGTGTAAAGAAAACTCCCCTCTGCCAGCCGCTGCCTCGCTTGGATTCTGAGGATTCACTGACCTGTCCCTGCAAGTCTTCAGGATTTCTGGGAGTCCATCCCTCTTCCCAAACTCTCTGCCCGCTCGGAAATCTTTAAACCAGCGCGGTGGCCGCGGATTGTCCCTGCAAGAGCGAGAAGTTCGGGAAGCGCTCGGGGCACCGGGCGCTGTCCCGGGGCTCTCAGGACGCCCTCCCCCAGCCCCACCTGCGGCCGCTCCTGCTCCGCTTCCCGACGCCAGAGGGGTTTTTGTTTTCCCGCAGCAGCTCCAGCGCAGGAGCATCAAACCCGGAGCGCTTCCTCCTCCTCCTCCTCCTCCTCCGGGCAGCGCCCCCGTCCCGGCCGGAGCCGGCGGGCAGCGCTCGGTGCCGGCTGCGAGTGCAAGTGCGGTGCGACCCCACAGAGCCCCCCAAGATCCCTTCGGAACCCCCCGGGAGCTCCCCAGGAGGGGCAGCGGGAACCGCATCCCGGCACGAGCAGCGGCATCCCGGGGCAGCCGCATCCCCCCGCGCCCCCGGCCCAACCCAGCCCCATTCCCGTGCCCATTCCCGTGCCCATTNCCAACCCCAGCCCCATCCCCGTGCCCATCCCCGTGCCCATTCCCGTGCCCAGCCGTACCTCGGCAGCGGCCGGGGCTCAGCCCAGCGCCCGCGCCTCCTCCGCCGTTTAAAAGGGCAGGTTGGGCCCGGCAGGGAGCATGCGCTGCCGCGGGCGGAGCTCACCCGAGCCCCCCCGGGCCACCCCCTCCCGCCCCGCGGGCCGCGGAGTTCCGCCGGCCGAGCATCCCCGGGACCCCGCACGGAGAACGGCCCCGATCCCGCAGGGAGAACAGCCCCGATCCCGCAGGGAGAACGGCCCCGATCCCGCCCGGAGAACAGCCCCGACCCCGCAGGGAGAACAGCCCCGATCCCGCAGGGACAATGGCCCCGATCCCGCAGGGAGAACGGCCCCGATCCCGCAGGGACAATGGCCCCGATCCCGCAGGGAGAACAG